>JANBXA010000391.1:1980000-2315000 GCA_030556225.1 Cricetiscus sungorus | reverse complement strand
CTGCTGCCTGGGTGACATTTCCATTATTTCCCTTGTCATTTCCATTTTATGGAATTGGGGAGGAGGGATTTCCAAGTTCAGGAACCCAGGAGCCAATCAGCGGGCTCAGCTCTCATTGCCAATCCACCTCCTGCTGCTTCCTGTGTTTGTCCGAAGCACTTATGTCATCAGTGGTCCTCCAAATGGTGCCCCAGGCCTGGCAAGAACCTCAGACCACAGTGCTGTGGTTGAGGGTGAGGCATTGCATGGCATTTGGGAACCCCATAGGCATCTGTCTTTGGTGAAGTGGGGTTATAGCCCAAGGCTAGCCTTGCTGGGGAGCATGACTTCCCAGAAAAACCAATGCGAGCCAAGTCACAAAGGCAGAACCAGGCCCACTGGGTACTCAAGCTCTGGTTTATGGGTGTTTTATGTTTGACATTTTAAGTTGGGGAACATTGCTTAAGTTTATAAAAGAACTCCATTCCAAGGACAGAACATATAAAAATGTCCTAATGAGTTTCTACAGGCAGAAACTGGTACACAAGATTCTGTAATTCAATCTCGTTCCTGCTCCAGAACCTTCCAGAATATGATTCTCAGAGCAGATTTGAGACAGCAAATTGATTCAGTTGTGAGACTCATGTAAGGTCACAACGAAGATTTTGGGGTGTATACATATGTTTATGGAGGTCAGAGGTCAGCCTTAGTTGTTCTCAGGCTCTGGCTACTTTTTGTTTTGAGTCAGGGCCCTCATTGGCTTGGAGCTCTCCAAGTAGGGCTAGGCTGACTCGGAGACATGCGGAGGATCCGTCTGTCTCTGTCTTCCTAGGACAGAGGAAGCCTGTACCGCTGTGCCTGTACCACTGTGCTTTAAGCCTGTACCGCTGTGCCTGTACCACTGTGCTTTAAGCCTGTACCGCTGTGCTTTAAGCCTGTACCGCTGTGCTTTAAGCCTGTACCACTGTGCTTTAAGCCTGTACCGCTGTGCTTTAAGCCTGTACCGCTGTGCCTGTACCGCTGTGCCTGGCTTCTAAACTTGAGTTCTGTGGATTTGAACTCAGGCCCTCATACTTGTGTGGCAATCACTTTACCAACCAAGCTAACTCCTCAGGTTGAGCTTTAAATTCAAAGTGATTATACCCAGATCCGTGCAGCTGGCATGCTGTTTTATCACAGCATACAAAGGCAACCCACTATTATGGCTTGGGTACAAACATGTGTTTGGGGTGTTTGATCCCAAATTGATGTGGCTGTTTTGGGAAGTTGTGGGGACTTCAGGAGATAGTCACAGGGGGCTGGTCCTTGGTGTACCTTGTCTCAGAGCCTTCCTGGTTCTCTCTGTGTGGTTTCTGGCCACCACGAGGTGAATTGCTCTGCCCTGCCCCGCCCTCCCTGCCCATGATGGACGGACACCTCTGAAACCATGAGGCAAAAGAAATACTTCTTGCTGGGTACTGGTGGCACACACCTTTAATCTCAGCACTCAGGAGGCAGAGGCAGGAGGATCTCTGTGAGTTCGAGTCCAGCCTGGTCTACTGAGCTAGTTCCAGGACAGGCTCCAAAGCAGTACAGAGAAACCCTGTGTCAAAAAACCAAAATGATGATGATGATGATGATGGTAATTCCTCCTAAGTTGTTTCCATGGTGTGTGACCATACTGCTACAAACACAGCATCGCTGCGCTCAGCCTCCACCTGGGAGTGATTACAGAGGAACAAGCAGCTGTCAGTAGCTGGAAAGTCAATCCCGTGGCTTCTGAGAGCATGCTGCACAAGGTACTCTCGGTCTCTCTACAGCGTTGTCAACTGGGAATTACCGTTTTTTCTCCACTTTGTTCCCAATGTGCTGCTGAATAAGCTGAGGGTCCCGGATGTTGTGGAACTAAGCCAGCACCTGGCAGAGCGGGACTTGACCCAGGGCCCCCAACTGCTTATCCCCGATGTGGGGGAGGAGACTGGAGAGGTGCAGGCAGGAAAATCAGGCGGTATCTCTGTGAGAAGGGGGCAGCAGCTGGGCAGGGACACATGGCATGTCCCTCCAGGACATCAGCTGCCTCGCACCTTCCACACAGACCTAGAAGTGAGCAAACGTCTCTGGTCCTCAAAGTGCAGTAGCTTGAGCAGCCTGTGGGTCTGTAGCTGAGCGGGACTTATCCAACTCCTGGTACGGAGGGGATGGGAGAGTCACACACGTATCTCTTCCCCAGACTCCAGTCATGGGGCACACAGCATCTTTGTGTTTAGAGCTGAGCCAACAGCCTGATCAGTTGGCAAGGCAGTGCTGACAGAAACCGGAGAGCCATAAAAGGCCACCCCAGAGTAATGGGGCCACACACATTTAACCAGATGGTATGTATATACCTGACTGGACCCCACTCTCAGAGAATATTGATAACCATTTGGCTGAGTCCCACCCTGTAGATAACCTCTGAAATTGAATGCTGGTAGGAACCTTGCCTGGAGAATTTTGGGTCCTTTGGGCTACCATAGTAGTAATACAAAGAGGCTGGAGATAGATTCGAGTTGTCTGAGATTGGAAGACATTAACCTCCTGGCTAATAAAAGTTCAGCATATTAAAGCAAATTGCTCGGGGCTGGGAGGTGGCTCAGGGGTTCAGAGCACTTGCTGCTCTTGCAGGGGACCCAAGTTCGGTCCTCAGCCCAACGTGTTGGTGCAGGGAGACCTACAATGGCACGTAACTCCAGTTCCAGGGAATTTGATGTCCTCTTCTGGCCTCAGTGCACACGTGTGTGCACACACGCACGCACACACACGCACACACACGCACGCGCGCACACATGCACGCATACTGAACACACACATTCATACACACAAGCACACATACACACACACACACACACACACACATACTGGACACACACCCCATACACTGGACACATACACATGTGTGCACACATGCTCAAGTGTGTGTGTTCATGTGTGTGTGGGGATGTGTGTTGTGAGTGCACACTCACACAGAGTTGTTTTTTTGTCAAGTGACATATGAGCACCAAGATGCACATTCAAGGGTGGGGTCTGTGTTTGGACCGAGCTGAAGGTCCAGGACGAGGGGTGGGTCACTGGCTCTTGGTTGCCGTCCAGGGTGCAGTCTCGGGCAGGCATGCCGTGGGGAAGTACTGCCTTTCTATGTTGCTATGGCAAGATGGTCCAGATATATCCCTGGGCGGAACATATGTTACAAAATAGTGCACATGGTCTCAGCTCATTTTTGCAAAGAAGCAAACAGGAGCATCTATATGTGTGCCTATATCTGCATGTGAAAATGAGAGGAAATAGTAAAACACTCATCCTTGGGTGCTGGAGTTATGGGTGAGCTCTGTGTTTATTAAGTTCTTTGTGTGTGTGTGTGTGTGTGTGTGTGTGTGTGTGTGTGTGTGTTGTATGTAGGGAACGCAATGATTGGAGTGACACAATTAGAGTGTCTTTATTGGTAAAGGGTCGAATGGGTTGGTCCCGCAAGGGAAGGAGGCCTGGTGGTCCTGCGCTTGGGTGCTGGCATCAGCCTGGTCCTGGGTGTGGCTCTTGCTTGGAGAGGTATGAACTGTGGGGCTCACAATGCAGCCTGTCTGATTGTGGCGCAGATGTGAGCTGTCCCCCATAGGCTCATACTTGTGAATGTCTGGTCCCAGCTGGGGGCGCTGTCTTGGGAGGCTGTGGAACCTTCTGGAGGGAGTGGGTCACTAGGGGTGAGCTTGTGGGCTTATCTTCCCTACCCCACCTCTGGTCTCTCTTTGAATCCTCTCCGTGCACATGTCAGCAAGCAGCCTCACCCTCCACTGCTGTGGCTGGGAACTGCTCCCAGCACCACGCTGTCTCTGCTATGATAGCCTGCACCCTTAAAACATGAGCCTATACAAATCCTTCCTCCTTGAGTTGTTACCTGTCAGGCGTTGGTGGCAATGATGCTGTCTACTCCATGACAGTGCTATGAGGATTAATAGGACAATGTCTGTAAAGTGTGTGGCCCCGAGAAAAAACTCAAATATACAGGAATAAGTCAAGAAGATAGAATGTGTCAGTAGCACGGCCACACATGCGTGAGGAACTTGCTTCAGAAACGGGTGGGTCTTGTGGGCAAAACCCGCTATCACTCCCTGGTTGTCCACGGGTGGGAATGTGAGTTCCAGCTAGAGGCATCCCAAAAGGCTCTGGGTGATCAGTGCCAGACACGATGTGTGAGTCAAATGTGGCTGGGCCCAGCCATCAGGGTTCCTGGTCCTCAGATTGAAGCCTCCTGCACGGGGGTGAGAGGATGGTACAGTCCGCACATCTGGCCACCCCTCACCAGTTGCAGGTGACACTGAGTGTCCTTCCTCTCACTCCGGAGTTTGTATGATTAGCTAGCCTCTGTGTAGACACATTATATGAATTGTCACTATTCAAACCTGGTACAACGGGACCAGCTGCCCAAGTCCCTGCATCTAGACTTCTTGCCGTGATGGAGCCGCACCCTCATACTGTGAGCCCTTCCTCCTGCACAGAGTGCTTGTGTCGTCATTTTGTCATAGGGATGAGACAAGTAACTCAAGCTACTGGCGTGTGCCACTGTGCCAGGAAACTGTGCTGTTTATCGCTGGGCTCCACTATTCTTAAAAACACCTCTGGCTCGTGTTTTTGGGAGCCCTAGTTCCCTAGACAGTCTGTGAAAGCTATGCTGGCTTGAACGCTGTATTCCCAAAACAGAGGGCCCGGGAACAAAGTGCTTCTGGTCCTTCCTAAAGCTCTATTCACCCTTCCTTGTAAAGGGTCTGTGTCCTGTGGGAGCCATTTAAACTGTGACGGGGCAGCAAGCCTTTGATGGAGCAGTTGCATCTGCTGTGACACATGCTAAACCTTGTTCCCATCCTTGTAAATTCAATTCTGCTCTTCTAAATCTTTACTCGGAATATTGAACTGGAAGAGGGAATTAAATTCTCTCAAGTTCAAATGTACTTTGCTGTCATTCGAGGCAAATGGGTTTGTCCCTAGAATCTCTGTGATGCCTTGCAGGCTCTTTAGGTTGTGGGCCTTCCTGAAGAGTGCAAACATTTGTTCAAAGGAGACGGTAATAAAAATGGCCTCTGCTTGCCAGAGCCTTAAGCAGTGGGGCGGAACTTGCTCAGAACTATGACGAGAGCAAACTCCCATCCATAGCTTCACTTCACTGTCTGTCAACCAAGAGCCGAGTCCCTGGTTCTCCACACAAGTCTCTGTGGGGAGTTGGCTTGCCCACCTTTGCAACCACAGAGAAATTTAGCAACCTGCATAAGGCCATCCAGAAGGTCACCTAAGAAGGTGGGACTTGGACACAGGACCAGATGAGCCTTCTAGACTTCTGGGCACCTTGGCACCTTGCTGAGAGTTCACAGTGAGGCAGGGCCCACTGGCTGGCAGGTTGTGCAGGAAGTTGGCTCATCCATGCAGAGTGGGTGACAAGGGCATGGGGCTGTTTTCAGATGTGTCCACAGCACTAGTCAGGTTACTCTCTCCCTCCAAGCTTTCAGTGGCTCCCTATTGCCATGTAGGCAGAGTCTTATACTATTGGGCTATTCCTTGTAGAATGGTTTCCCTTAGACTCCTGCAGGGTCAGCAAGCGGTTTCTTAAAGGGCTTTGCTGGATGCAGTGTCTGCGGCAACACCTTGGCTCCTCCTCCCCCGCCCTGCACCACAGGGTGAAAACAACTAGGTGTGGCTCATTCTAAAGCCCACACTTAAGTAAAAGAGCATCAGTTGCATCTGAGCATGACGGAGAGGCCAGAATTCACTGGCCAGCCTAGGCTGGATGGGAGGCAGCTAGGTTAGCAGGAGAGATCTGCAGGATGTCATGAGTCATGCTTACAGATAACTATCACCAACAAAAGAAAGAGCTGGGCTCAGTGAATAAAATGCCTGGTGTAGAAACAAGAGGACTCGAGTTTGATCCCAAGGATCCAATGTCAAAAGCTGGGTATGGTGATGTGTGTGCGTGCACACACATACAGAGAGAAAGACAGAGACAGACACACACACACAGAAAGACAGACACACTCATAGACACATACACAGATACAGACCCACAGAAATACACAGAAAGACACACAGTCACATAACAAAGATACACAGATAGATACAACACAAACACTCATAGACATACATATACACACACATATACAGACACACAGACACACATACACCACAGATAGACACAGACACACATACCAGACAGACAGACACACTACAGATAGACACAGACAAAGACACACAGTCACACACAGACATACACACACACATACACACACACACACACACACACACACACACACACAGACATATACCAGACAGACAAACAGATAGGCACAGACAAAACAAATGCCCCCCGACATATACCAGACAGACAAACATAGGCACAGACAAAGACACACAGACACACACACACACACACATACACACACAGACATATACCAGACAGACAGACACACACACAGATAGGCACAGACAAAGACACACAGACACACACACACACGCACACACACACACACACACACACAGCTCCATGCTCCTAGGGAGTGGCAAACCCACACTTGGCTTCTTGTAATAGCCAAGGAGAGGCAGCAGCTTCCTTGGTGGGCAGACCCTGTGGCGGTGGAAATGGCATTAAGGCACAGGAAATCTATGCTTATTCAACCAACTGCCCTGCTTGGCCACGGTTAAGAATAAGTCATCAGAGAATTGTCGAAAAGTGCATAGTGTTGTCCTGTTGTCAAGGGCCTGGAGCCTGCTGTGGCCACCGTAATCACGTCTGTGATTCCGTGGCTTCAGAGATCATCTGACAGGGGCTTGTGTGCATTAATCCCCCGAGTCTTTGCAGGTGACCTTCCTGCTTTGCCTCGCCTATCATCAAGTAATAATCTTCAACCAAAAGTCTCAGAAGACACGTGACCCTTCACCAGGAGACCCTCTGACAGCTTTTGTTTTGCTCCCCCGAGCTTGAGCTTACCATGTAGCTGAGGCTGATCTTGAACCTCTGATCTTCCTGCTCCATGTATACACTACCATGCCTGGCTCTTTGCTTTTATCATTAGACCCCAGGACTCCAGAGATGGCTTTGTGGGCAAAGGTATCTGCTGTGGAGCCTGACGACCTGGGTTCAATTCCCCAGACCCACATGTTAGAAGGGAATAACTGACTTCATACATGTGCACTTTGGTTCATGGGTGTTCCCAACCATCTACATACAACACATACAATAAACAAAAGTGAAGAGAAGCCTGAATACAAAGATGTTCTTGACCCTCTCTAGTCTTCAGCCCCTGCCGTGTTAATTTCCGCGGCTGTGATCGGCCTCTTTGCTTTGGGGCTGTGGAGTGGCGAAGAATCGTGGCAGCAAGCATGTAGTTGGACAAAGCTGCTTACCCCACCACAGCTGGGAAGCAAAGAGAAAGCGGGGGTGGGGCCTCCCGATATCTCCTTCCAGGTCATTCCACGGGACCTGCCTCCTCCACCTCCCCGCCTTCTCCCAAAGTGCCCTCTGCCTGCCGACAGCGCCACCGGCTGGCAACCAAAGCTTCTGCACGTGACCGTCTAAGACCCCTGGCCCTAAGCATCACAGTGCTTTGTAGTGACATCCGTTTTCTAGAATGGGTTTTGGAGCCAGACAGATGGAAAATAAAATTCAATGTCGTCATTTACTTATTTTTTCAAGCGGGTGACTTTAAATCATTTCAGAATTTGGGGTCCCTTACTTACAGAGTGGGGTGTTGGGGCCCCAGCCCTCCTACCCCTTTAACAAAGACGGCACAGCCATTCATGCAGCGCTCAGTGCTGGGCACCTCAGAGGACAGGTAAGCATTGCTTCGTAAGTCATCGCAGTGATCCTGTGTGACGTCTAACCTCCATTGTGTGTGGTGTGTGTGTGTGTGTGTGTGAGGCCAGAGGCTGGCATGCTGTGTCTTCTTCAGTCACTCTCGAGTCTCTGGTGGCACTCACATGCCAGCGTCTAGCTTGTCTTCCCTCACCCTTGTATCTTTCTGGTCAGGTGGTAGGCGCCAGGGTCAGGCCTGAGTGCTGGGTGTCTGGTTCTTGGATTCCTAGGGTCACATCTTCATTCCAATAGGTGTCTGTCTCAACATGAAGGAAACTGCTTTACTGTCTGTCTCTCAAACTGCACTTTTCTTGCACATGGCTTTAGCATGCTGACATATAATTCATTGTTTTGTTGTATGTATATGCAATCCAGGCTATTATTAAATTAATATCTTTGTTAATGGAAGTCATATTCATTTAATTAAAAGGAAAATTGTATGTCACTACTGTAAACAGAGCTGACATCATGTTCTATAAATAAACTTTACGAGACAAATAAGAGATTGTTGGTGGCACGATCATTAGCCGGCAGTTCATGCTGTAGCCCGGCCCCACCTCTTGCTAAACAGGGGTCTCCAGGTGCAGAGGTGAGGCTCCTCCTCACACCCAAGCCTTCCCTTCATCTTCCACGGGGACAAGCATCCCTTTAGAGATGAACACACAGGGCTGGAGCTGGAACCCTGGAGAGTTGCTTCCTGGGTGTGAGGAGAGCTAGAAGCAGGCTACCCCTCTGGAGGACACACATGGGCAGCCTTACCTCTGCACTTGGCTCTTCATGGCCTGTCTGCTAAGGCCATGATTTAGAGCAGTGTTCTCAACCTTCCTGACGCTGTGACCCTTTAACACAGCTCCCCATGTTGTGATGACCCCCAACCATACAATTAATTCATTGCTACTATATAGCTGTAATGTTGCTACTGTTACAAATTATAAAGTAAATACCTGATATGAAGGGTATCTGATATGTGATCTCAAGGGGTCATGACCTGTAACGAGTATGTTTTCCCTGCCTGCCGCCTGGTCCCGCTGCCACGCCAGCCCCCAATAATACACAGAGACTCTGTGTTTCATATAAGGCTGTTGGCCAGTTACTAGTTTCTTATCAGCCAGCTCTGTCTTAATGATTAACCCATTTCTACTTATCTAAGTATTTCCACGTGGTCATCTTATCCGAGAGTGGGCCAGCGTGCTGCTCTCTCTGGGCTCTCCATGTTGACTCCTCCTCCCTCCTTCCCCTTTCCTCCTTGTCTCCTAGCCCCACCTATCTTGCTTTCCTATTGGCCAACAGTGCTTTATTCATTAACCAGTATGAGAAACATATTTACAGAATGACATCTCCCATCAATGACCCACAGGTTGGGGAGCGCTGCTCTCAAGTGAGAACATCTTAGGGCTTCTCATTGAGGGAGTTCTCAGTAGGGCACAGAGAACACCTGTGAATGGTAATACATCATTGTGTGTGCACATGTACACATACACATGAACACAAAGGTACCAACAGATTACATACAGGTACACACACATGTGCGCACACATACATGCACACATGTACACAGATGTTATACATATAAGTAGGTACACATAAGTATACACAATCACATGTATGTACACATACATAGGTATGCACACATAAATACATATGCATATACACTTATACATGATACACATATGTACACACACCATATACATTTATGCACACTCATACATACACACATATACATAAATGGACCAATGATACTAAGACTAGTGAGGATGTGAAGTATTGGGGACTCTGAACTGTTGCTTTGAGTTTTATAAATTCAAACACCTGTAAAAAGTTGCGTTATTGGTTAAAGATCATCATAATACATATCTCCTGGTCCAGTGTTTTCTCTCCTTGCATATCTTCAACAAAATTACACCCATCTGTGCACCAAAGGCACAAACAAGTTCAAACTTTGCCCAAAAATCTACAACAGTTTCAGTTCTGAATGAGTTTATGGAGAGAGACAGAGAGAGACTGATCGGGGAGGAAAGGGACCCTCACCAAATCAGGTCATCCTGGAGGACCCTTCCTGCCTCAGGTCATCAGGCAGGGAGCCGCTCTGAGGGGCTACGCAGGCGTGACACTGGTGACCCTGCAGGGAGGGGCTGACCTGACAGCTGCTCTCAAGGGTGCAGTCATCCTTTGGACTGTTTGACTGTTCTCTCCTCCCCACAGTCGCAGATCTGGGGTCAGCCCATCCCTAGACTGTACGCGCCTGCCCTTGCCAGCAAGGAAGATGCGACTCCAGGTAGATCGTCTTCATGCAGTTTTAATCAGGATCCTTTAAACATGTTGCTTCTGGCCCGCAGGGAGAGAGAGAGAGAGCGAGCCGGGGGACCCCTGCACAGGCTTAAATACCCTTGAGCTAACCAACCCCAGTGAGCCACGTGGACCCGGCAGATAGGCTACTCTAATGTGGGAGCAGACAGGCTGAACAGACTTAACCAATTAAGGGCTTGTTTACCCAGAGAGTCTTCACCAACGGGAAGGTGTAAGGTAGAAGCCAGCACCACATTAAGGCGTGGCACTACACAGCTCTCTACACTAGACAAGGGCTCTGCTGCAGGGTGCTGACACAACATGCTTGGGTCTGAAAGGAGGGGGAACTTCCAGAGAAGTTCCTCAGTGAGCTCAAACAGCCCCTGGCTGATTACCAGTCTAAAGGGGTGGAGCCAGTTACAACTCCAACAATGAGACAGGCTTCAAAAGTGGGGTGAGCAGAGCAAGGTGGAAGAGTCCACCCCATATCAATATAAAACCAGTTAATATAGATGAATATAAACACAAAGCTATTAATATGAAGTTTAAAACTGGCAAGACCATGGTTGCCATGGACATCAATAACACTGCTGTCCTCGGGAAGGAGAGAGGGTAGGGAGGACAGAGGAGGGAGGAGGGAGGCTAGGGAGGACAGAGGAGGGAGGACAGGGAGGGCAGAGGAGGGAGGAAGAGGAGGGAGGAGGGAGGAAGGCCTAGGCCTATCATCTCCTTCCTTCCTCCCTCCCTCCCTCCCTCCCTCCCTCCCTCCCTCCCTCCCTCTCTCCCTCCCTCCCTCCCTCCCTTTCCTCTCCCTCCCTTCTCTTCTCTTTTTCTTTTGTGAGACAGGGTTTCTCTGCAGAGCCCTGGCTGTCCTGGAATTCTATGTAGACCAGGCCGACCTCAAACTCACAGAGATGCACCTGCCTCTGCCTTCCCAGTGCTGGGATTAAAGGTGTGCCCCACAGCTGCCCCACTTTCAATTCTTCTTACTTGTTTACTTAGGTGACAGGCTGCCCTTGAACTTGTTAGCAGTTGAGCTCCTGACCCTCATGTCTCCTAGGGCCTCAGGCCTGGCTTAGCGCTTTTGATCTGGGTCGGCCGCATAGGGAAACTCACCCTGTGAGCCAGTGTAGGTCTGACTTTCACATTTCCCTGTGTGTGCACTGCTTCAGTAAAGTGTGTGAGTGTCACCTGGAAAGAGTAAGTTTGGGAAGACAAGCTTATGTCAGCCCTTTCTTCTGTGCCAAGCAGTGTGTGGGGAAGCCGTGAGCCAGTGTGTGAGAGGACCCTCACAGGGTGCACATTCGCACACGCATGTGCTGTGTGTGTGTGTGTGTGTGTGTGTGTGCACGCGCGCGCGTGCGTGCTGGAAGCAGCCTGTTGTTGTTTCCTTCCTGGTCACCTTAGGTCTTCTAGAAACAGCTTCCGGCTTAGCCTCCATGTGCTGAACTATAGGCTGATGAACCACACAGTGCTCTCAGGGAGCCCTCTGTGGCCACTCCCCACTTCCATCTCAGTCAGCTGACTCCCAGAGCCCTGACCACTCCTCCCAGACCTAGCTCAGTGACTGCGTAGGAGGAACCCTCTGGGTCACATTGATCTCCCCCGACCACGAGCCCATCCAGGCCAAGCTCTGCCCGAGATTATGTGTTCTGCATGGCATCTGTTTGTCTGACGGGATGGGCTGAGCATCTCTCAGCTGCAGTGTGACAGAAAGGGCAGGGTGGGAAGACAGGTGACATCTGCTGGCTTAGGGAGCCAACCTCACTTCCCACACCTAGGTAGTTTTGTCCTCTATGCTGCCATCACCCTTCCTCAGCAACAAAACGTCATCTCTTCCCCCTGGCATAAGGCTTCCTGGACACCCAAAGCTGAGCTGGAGACCAAGGCTGCCTTGGACCAAACTCAGCTGGAGCTGGCCCATGGAGCTTGCCATCCAGACCCGTGGGCCCAACCTGCCCTCTCTCTGGACCCTTCATTGCTCCTTTCAGCTTTAGAGATGACCTACTGTGCTTAAAACATCGTTCACAAAGGGCCACAGAGATGGTCGCCTGCTGCCAAGACCTGAGTTCAATCCCCAAGACACACAGGGTAGAGGGACAGAACCAACCTGACCTCCATATGTGTAATGTGGCATGTAAGCATGCACACATATACACATGCACATATAAAGAAACATGAGAATGCACACACACACACACACATGCATGTATGTACACACACACGAGACACATGAGAAAAAGAGTTTAGATTCTTAACAGTTTGATCTCTCTAAATGTCTGAGATTAACTTTGCACAGTGTAATAGCAATTACTGTGGCTTGAATGTGACGGTCCCCACAGGCTCTTGTATTTGGGTACCCTGTCCCCAGCTGCTGGTACTGCTTTGGGAGGCTGTGCAATCTCTGGATATGGGCTATATCTGGTTGCTATGGGAATGTAGAGGTGAGCTTTGTGGGGCTTTGGCCTCTTTTCTTCCAACCCAGCAATGGGTTTCTTTTCTGGCTCTGCCATGTCTGCCACCATGACGGACAATGTCTCCTGAGCCATGGGCCCAAAGGTTGTAAACTCCTCTCCCCTGGGTGCTTGTGTTGGTATTTGGACATGAACACACTGTCATTTCAAGGCTGCGCTTAATTCATTCCAATGTGCTACTTCTGTCTATTTCTAAGGCTCAATCACTCTGCAAGTGAAACCTGTGCCCGCTACACAGTCCCTCCCATTCCCCCCTCTCCTTGGTCCCCAGAAGCCACAGAACCCCATGTTTCCATGGGCCTCTCCTCTTACACATTCTGGACGTTCCATGTAAACGGAATCATGCAGTGTGCGACCCTCTGTGTTCTTCTATCTCTCATTGGTCATTCATATGGCACTGTAGCATGTGCTATTCCTTTTCTAGGCTGAGTGATATCCTACTGTATGGACAGCTCACAGGTGGATAGAATCTGGGGTGTCTGAACCTCTTAGAAAACTGAATAAAGTTGCTGCACCCACGTTCCTTTCCTAAACAGTTATTTAATTATTTGTGGGTATGTTGTGTGTGGGTGTGGTGTGTGCATGCCAGCTCATGCATGGAGGTCTAGGAACAACCTGTGGGAGTCAGTTCCCTTCTTCTGCCATGTGGGTCCCGGGGATTGAACTCAGGCTGCCGGGCTTGGTGGCAAGTGCCTTTACCTGCTGTGCCAAACTCATCACTCTCGCCCACCACAGACTTTCCAGGTTGTGTTTATATTTTCATTTGCCTGCTGGCTTCTGCTGATGGAGACTGAGATTCCCTCCTGGATGGAAGGCTCTGGGACAGATCTGGGAAAGGTAAGGATGTAAGCAGTGTTTTCTATGGTGCTTCGGGCTCAGGCCAACCCTTGGCGGACCTTGGCGGACGCTATTGAAGGCCAGTGTGGTGCTGCTGCCTGGCCCACTAAGAAACTGGATATGGTGAGGGTGATCTGAGAGGAGTGAGGTGCTCCCCCAAGATATCCACTTTCCCTCTGGGATGGAGGGGTCCCTGGAAGCGTGGGAGCTGGATTTCCACATTCTACACGTGGCGCTCCCAACAGCAGAAAGGGAGAGAAACATGGTGAGAACAGATGCTTTTGACAGTGACTGTAACCGGGTGACAAGTGACAGGAGGCAGGCATGCTTGGGCAAGATAAAAAGGCAATAGCAGCTGACACCCACAGATGTGTCTTTCACGTGGAGTGCTGCACTGGTGGCAGTAGCCTGAGGGGTGCACGGAGTCCTCCCTGCAGAGGGTTTCATGGAGTCCTCCCTGCAGAGGGTTGCATGGAGTCCTCCCTGCAGAGGGTTGCATGGAGTCCTCCCTGCAGAGGGTTGCATGGCAGCCTGAGGGGTTCATGGAGTCCTCCCTGCAGAGGGTTGCATGGAGTCCTCCCTGCAGAGGGCTGCATGGCAGCCTGTGGGGTTCATGGAGTCCTCCCTGCAGAGGGCTGCATGGCAGACTGAGGGTTGCATGGAGTCCTCCCTGCAGAGGGTTGCATGGAGTCCTCCCTGTAGAGGATTTCACGGCGTCCTCCCTGCAGAGGGTTGCATGGCAGCCTGAGGGGTGCATGGAGTCCTCCCTGCAGAGGGTTGCATGGAGTCCTCCCTGCAGAGGGTTGCATGGCAGCCTGAGGGGTGCATGGAGTCCTCCCTGCAGAGGGCTGCATGGCAGACTGAGGGTTGCATGGAGTCCTCCCTGTAGAGGATTTCACGGTGTCCTCCCTGCAGAGGGTTGCATGGCAGCCTGTGGGGTTCATGGAGTCCTCCCTGCAGAGGATTTCACGGTGTCCTCCCTGCAGAGGGCTGCATGGCAGCCTGAGGGTTGCATGGAGTCCTCCCTGTAGAGGGTTGCATGGAGTCCTCCCTGCAGAGGATTTCACGGCGTCCTCCCTGCAGAGGGTTGCATGGCAGCCTGAGGGGTGCATGGAGTCCTCCCTGCAGAGGGCTGCATGGCAGCCTGAGGGTTGCATGGAGTCCTCCCTGCAGAGGGTTGCATGGAGTCCTCCCTGCAGAGGATTTCACGGCGTCCTCCCTGCAGAGGGTTGCATGGCAGCCTGAGGGGTGCTTGGAGTCCTCCCTGCAGAGGGCTGCATGGCAGCCTGAGGGGTGCATGGAGTTCTTCCTGCAGAGGATTTCACGGCGTCCTCCCTGCAGAGGGCTGCATGGAGTCCTCCCTGCAGAGGGTTGCATGGCAGCCTGAGGGGTGCATGGAGTTCTTCCTGCAGAAAGAACTGCAGAGAGTCACCACACTGGTCACAGTGGGAGGGTGCTAGGCATCTGTCCCACAGTGTCTATTCCCTGTTTAAAGTGCAGCTCCTCCTGGGGCCTGGCAGGGCTTCATCTCCAGGAGGAACACTGTCTTAGTCACTGTTCTATTGCTGTTTAGAGACACGATGGCCAAGGCAACTATTATAAAAGAAAGCATTTAATTAGGGCTGGCTTACAGATTCAGAGGGTTAGTCCATTATCATCATGGTGAAGAGCATGGCAGCATGCATGCCAGGCATGGTGCTGGAGAAGTCACAGAGAGAGGTGGGGAGGACAGGGACAGGGACTGGGCCTGTGCCGGCTTAGGTTTGAAGCCTCAAAGCCCATCCTTGGTAACATACCTCCCCCAACAAGACCACACCTCCTAATCCTTCTAATCCTTTCCAACAGTTCCCCTCCCTGTGACTGAGCGTCCACAAATATGAATCCATGGAGGCTGCTCTTACTCAGACACCCTCAGGTTCTGAGCCAGCTGGAAGGCGTTCTTGTTTGTTTTATGTGTGGGTGTCTCTACATATGCAGGTGGGGGCACGCGTTTGTGGAGGTGTATGAATGTGGGGTGTGCTTGAGGGCCAGAGGACAGCCTCAAGTGTCAGCCGCAAGAACTCTTTGAGACAGATCCCTCAGACCTCACGACTCAACTGGCTGGTGGTGAGCCCCAGGGGTCCTCAGCTTCTGCCTCTGTTACAGCAGGTCTCCCTGCCGGCCTCCCGGTCCCACCGCCACGTGGGCCCACAGCCGCGCCAGCCCCAAATAATACTCAGAGACTCTGTATTTGATACAATCCTGTTGGCCAATTACCATTACTGTTTATGGGCTAGCACTGTCTTAATTATTAACCCATTTCTACTTATCTAAGTATTTCCACGTGGTCGTCTTATCGGGGAGCCGCGCGGCAGGCGTCCTGCTCCTTCCCAGGGCTACATCTCGACTCCGCCTTCTACCTCTTTCCCCCTCCTAGTCTCCTAGCCCCGCCTATCTAGTTTTCTATTGGCCAACAGGGCTTTATTAATTAGTATGAGAAACATATATACAGGATAACATCTCCCATCATGCCTCTCTAGGACTGAGGTTACAAGTGTGTGCCACCACGCCTGGCATGTTTGCGTGAGTCCCTTGTACCAGGTTGGCAAGTGTTTTACCAACTGAGCCATTCACCAGCTGGATCTCGGGTTCTTGTCTGATATTATAGATGTAAGGAGCAGCACCGCAGAGTCGCTCTCCAGATGGGCATATTGGTCATCCGCTTCCCCATCCACATGAAGGAATGGTTCTCAATCTGTGGGTCACGACCCCTTTGTGGGGGTCCATTGACCCTTTTACAGGAGTCACATATCAGATATCCTGCATATCAGATGATGGGAGATGTTATTCTGTAAATATGTTTCTCATACTGGTTAATTAATAAAGCCTGTGGCCAATAGAAAACTAGATAGGTGGGGCTAGGAGACTAGGAGGAGGAAAGAGGAAGTAGTTAGGAGTCAAGATGTAGACCAGGGAGGAAGACGCCAGCCGCGGCTCCCGGATAAGATGAGCCACGTGGAAATAATTAGATAAGTAGAAATGGGTTAATAATTAAGACAGAGCTAGCCCATTAACAATGATAGTCATTGGCCAACAGGATTGTATCAAATACAGAGTCTCTGAGTGTTATTTGGGGCTGGTGCGGCTGTGGGCCCAGACTGGCGGCAGGCGGGTGGCGGGCTGGTAGCCGGTAGGAAAAACCTGCCTTAACAATCAGATATTTACATCATGATACGTAACAGCAGCAAAACTAGTTATGAAGTAGCAACGAAAATGATTTTGTGGTTGGGGTCAGCACAGCTTGAGGAACTGTGTTAAAGGGTCTCAGCCCCAGGGAGGTTGAGAGCCACTGGCATAAGGGAATGAACAGCTTCTCTGGCCACTGTGAGGATCAGGTCAACTCAGACTTGCAGAGGGCTTTGGAAGCTGTACCATGGGCCATTCCATACCTGAGACCCCCTTCTCCAGTCCCTAAGAAGCAAACTGTGGCCGTCCCTGCCCCCTGCAAACTTTCAGGTCAAAGGTATGCCAGGTACAGACAGATTAAGAGCAGAGTGCCCCGTGTGACAGATATGGTGGTCACACATAAAGCAAGCGTGCCCAGGCTGTCAGCCGCCTCACCGTGTCACCTCCCTCCGATGTGAGACAGGTGCCTGTGGCCCTGTGATAAGGGCTGTGGAAGTTCCCTCTACTGGAAAGAAGCAGAGCTGGGATTTCAACCCTCTGTCAGATTCCACCTGTGCCCTTCAAGGCGTGGGCAGGCGCCTGATGGTGTGTGCCTTCCTTCATCGCTGGCTTCCAGAACCAACATGCAGGGCAGCTGTGAAGTTATGCATGAGTCTGTGCGAGTCAAGACCACCTCCCACCAAGTCTGATGGTTTTTCCTTTCTATTGTTACAGGAGAAATTGGGGTCAAAGGAAATCATATTAAGTCATATTTACTTGGGCAACATGAATTTCAGCCCAGGTTCCCCAACTTGGAGCAGCCCGAGTGGTGTCTGTGGCGCAGGTTTGGGAGAGGGTTTGCAGAGCATTCCTACAAGGACCTGGTTTGGGGACAGATCACGGTCAGGCAGAAGAGCAAACTGAGTGCTGATGGGTGAGCTAATTGGCTGGCTCCCAGCTGGGACCTGTAGAAGCTGGGTGGTGCTGACTCCTTGATTACCCAAGTCAGTTCCCACTTCCCATGGTCTGACTGCCTGCGGCCAGTGTGAAATCGATCCTTTGGCAGCCTCTTCCTCCAGGGAAGCCGAGGCTGAGCTGGACTTTTCTGTAGCCTGCACCAACCCTCCCCCTGTGGGTTCATCTTTGCTCTGAGGTCAGAGGCCGATCTCATGGGCTCTGGGAGCTGAAGTGAGCTAACACGTATAAAAACTTAGTTAGCTCCATGGTGCCGGACGTCTGGACTGGTGTGAGGCTCGCCATCGCCATGGACAGACAGGTAGACAAGGAGCCAAGCCCACAGAGAAGAGTCTCACAGTGGCATTGCACAGAGGCATTGCTGCAGGAGGCAGACAGACCTTCTACCCGTGGTCTTGGGTCTCACCTTGGGGAGAGAGACTCATCACCTCTTGACTTGGTGACCCCATGGGGTTCTCACACCCAGAACTCAGGGACAGGGACCATCTAAGGAGCAGAAACTCATTAGGTTGGGAGGCAGATGCATATTCATCCATGATAATTTAGAACATGCCATCTCGCCAAGGAGAAGAAAATAAAACCCATCAGTGTTCTCACCGCCTGGGGCCTGCCAAGGCTGACGTGTGTATTTTCAGACTTCGGTGGGGGGGGGGGAATTATAAAGCCTAACACAGCAGTGCCTTGCTGGCCCTTAGCCACCATCTGGGTTTCTACAGGGTTTCCCACCTCACAAAAGTGGGCTTCTGAGACCGACAGTTCTCTGTCATGGTCCCCACGCCAGGGCTTCCCAGGCCACCACGCCCACCTGATGCCAGTAGTGCCCCTTCAAGCCAGGACCATCAAAACCACTTCTAGATAGCTAGCTGTGCCTGGCTGAGCATCTCTAGGTTTGGGGGTGAAGTCATTTTGACCAGCCAGACCTGACTACCCATCTCTGCTTAGATAAAGCCCCAGGCCAGCGAGTCCCATCCTTCCTCTGGGAAACAGCCTGCAGCACAGGAGAAGGGGAAACAGGAGGGCTCCCGGGACCGGGCTCACTGGGAGGGAGCCACAGCAGCCTTGGTGAGGCCCAACTTCCCCCAGTGAACCCCCCATCCCACCCCGTTCCTTTGGGAAGAACTCTGAGGTAGTGCTCTGTGCTGTTTGCCTCAGGGAGGACTCTGGAGGCAGCCGTCTTGGATAACCTAGTAAGGGGTAGGGATTTCTGTGCCTCCCCATTTGTGAACAGAAAGCAATGGCAGTATCTACGTGTCAGGGCTGCAGAAATAAGATGATTTTACCTACTAATGGCAATGACTATATTGATATGACCCGTGTCCAGTGTGGGCCTGGAGGGGACATGCTGGGAACAGTCAGGGCAGCCTTTGAGAAGCCCTGGGCAGCCTGCAGACCAAGGGGACATGCTTAGCTTCATACCTGTTCCCCACAGTCCCTGGACACAGCTACTGTCTCTGTGGCTTCAGTGGGGAGTGACATCTAACTGCTCTTTAGATCCTGGATGCTGGGGTGCCCTCCCTGTAGTCATTTCAGTATAAAAATATCCATTGTGTCTGGGGGCTCCCAAGAGTTCGCTTAAAGTTCTTGCTTCTTAAATTGTTGCTATATTTATAACTTATTACAATTGAGACGATATTAATGATGTAATCATTGCCTTTTTGTGTTACATGTAGTTTAGCAGTGAGAGTGGGATTTGCTAATCCCCACCCACCTTCTGTGTGGCTGCTACCACTATCCATCTCCAGAATTTCTCTTCTATCGCCTTCAGACACTAACTTGCCATCCTCCCCCACCTCCTGCAATACCCCTCTGCCAGTGCTGGTCTGTTTTCTGTCTTCATGAACTTGACCTCAGGCAAGTAGAATTGTAAGCTGTGTGTTGTAACGCATGCCTCTGATGTCAGCACCTGGGAGGCAAGCAAGGCAGAAAGATCCCTTTGATGTCCAGGCCAGCCAGGACTATGGAGGCTCTGTATCAATAAAAGACCCAAACAAACAATGATAAAATGTTCTGAACAGGTTTTTCTTGCCAGTCGGTCACCTGGTCCCGCAGCCACGCCAGCCCCCAATAACATGCAGAGACTCTGTGTTTGATACAATGCTCTGGGCCAGTTACTAGCTTCTTATCGGCTAGCTCTTTCTTAATGATTAACCCATTTCTACTAATCTAAGCATTTCCACGTGGTCTCATCTTACCGGCCAGAGTGGCTGGCGTTCTGCCTCTGTCTTCATGAACTTGACCTCAGGCAAGTAGAATTGTAAGTTGTGTGTTGTTGACTCCTCATTACTGCTTCCTCTTTCATCTTGACTCCTAGCCCCTATCTTGCTTTCCTATTGGCCAACAGTGTTTTATTCATTAACCAGTATGAGAAACATATTTACAGAATAACATCTCCCATCATCTCCTCTTTTCTGTCTAAAATAAAAGGGTTTTAACATTAACATAGCAAAATATATCACACGACAGTTATCAAATAAGAATCACAGTTAACAATATTTTGTCCATTAACATTTAGTAATATTTAAGAAAATATTCCATCTTCTATCCTATCTTTATGAGTCTAAAGTCCTATATGTAACTTATCTTTAACCCTAACTAAGGAAAACTATAACCATAACTATCTGCCTTCAACTCATTCAAAGACCACAGAAGGATAATATATAAACTCTAGAAATGACAGAGACAACTTGCCTGGTCAGTCACCCAAAGTTCTTCTGTAATGTTCCATCTACAGCCTATAAGCCATAGTGTGTCTGGCAGACTCTTGCATGAAGCAGGAACCCTGTAGCACTGTCCATCTTGTTTCAGCAGTCACTTTCCTGTGGGTCCTGCACATCCAGTTTATACAGCATAAAGTCAAATAGTCCAGACAAGAGCAGTCAGTACCTTGCCCAAATGGCTAGTCTTGCCATATTGAAGCAAACTTCATAACGAGTTCCTTCGATGTCCATCTTCCTTTCTGATACAGGTGGTGTTACCAGGAACAGTTATGTCTCACTGTCAAGAAAATCCCTAAACCATTTTAAATGCCATATTCCGTAGGTCTTGGAAAGGTTTGAAGAATGCCTAGCCATCTCAGATACATCTCTGCATATCTAGAAATCCTAACTAACTTAACTCCAAGTTTTGACTATCATAGGTAACTCTCTATAATCTGTACTAAATTATACATTACATTTCTAAATGAGCTATATAAACACAATACCTAAACAAGAGGAGAAATAGACATATCACAAAATTGACCTTAATTTTGTATCAATAAATGAAAATCCATTCCAAAACAAAGTATTCATATCTATACCATAATTCCCTTTTTACCTTTAAAAAGATTGCTCGTGGTCACTAACCATTTATAACCAAGCCCACTTAAATGAAAACAAACATTTATAGACAATATTTGGTAATTTGGGCGTCGTTCTTTCCAAACTGCTTCCTGCAGGTAGTGGGCGCTGTCATGGGGCTTCTAAGAAGACGCAGAAATCTTGGCTGTAGTCTCTGCAAGGCTGGCTTGTCCCAACTGTTTAGAAACATATTTACAGAATAGCATCTCCCATCAATAAAATGCATGGAACCATGATGTGTTCTTCCTTTTGCATCTACTCCATTCTTGACATCATGTTCTTGAGGCTCTTCCATGGCCTAGCACACATGAGCATTTCCTGGGGTTTTGAGACCCCGTGATGTTCCCTCTTGTGCTTAAACTTTGTTTTATTTATCTATTTGTCCGTTGGCAGACACTTGGGTGGCCTCTGCCTTTTGCATGCAGTGCACTGTGGACACTTGTGTATAAGGGTGGGGTTGAGCCCCATTTTCAATCTTTGAGGTCGTACCTAGAGTCAGAATTGTGATGGGGGTGTCCTTCTGTATGCTGTGAATGTATGTTTCTCTTATTGGCTGATGAATATAGCTGTTTCGGCCAATGGGCAGGCAGGATGTAGCCAGGCAGGAAGGATAAGTGGGGCTACCAGACTAGGAGGAGGTTGGGAAGAGGAACTCAGGGAGTGAGTTGTGAGAGAAAGGCCATGTGGCTGCTGAGGAAGAAAGGGCCCGGGCATCACCAGTGGGCCAAGACCAAGCAGAGATACACAGATTAACAGAAATGGATTCACAATTAGGAGAGAGCTAGTCAATAAGAAGCCTGAGCCACCGGCCAAAGAGTTTATAATTAATATAAGCCTCTGTGTGTTCATTTGGGACTAAAGGGCCACAGGACTGGACGGGACAGAAACTTCCATCAGCAAAATAACTGCTGGATTGTGTGGTGACTGTGGGTTACAGAGAGAGACACCCCCTCCACGGTGCCTCCCTGACCTTGCAAGAGCTCTGCCTCCACACCATGGGTAAGGAGAGGACGCTAACCCTCTCCAGCCTGAGAGCTGTGGTTCCCACCCAAGCCTCTCACCAGGCCTCTCCCTGCTGTTCCAATGCTAGCAGGGAAGAGAAAAGCCATTTTTGGTGATCTGCATCCTGATGTTTGCATTGTGAGTGTGGCGAAGTCTCCATGAGCACGGCAGTCTTTCCATAAGAAAGCCATGCTGTGTGGGTGGCATGGGCCGAACAAATGCTTAGTGGTTAAGAGCACTGGCTGCTCTTGCAGAGGACCCCAGTTCTGTTCCCAGCGAATGCATGGCAGCTCACAGCCGTCCTTAACTCCAGCTCCAGGGGATCTGGCACCCCCTTCTGGATATTGTTTTCTTTAGATCGTTGAGAAGATGTTTGTTCTACCCTACAAGTAGGATGTGGCGATATATGCCTGCCAATACGGCATTTAGGAGGCTGAGGCAGGAGGATTGTCACAAGTTCAAAACCAACCTGAGCTACAGTGTGAGTCCTGTCTCAGAATCCAGAGACCAGAACAAAACCAAAGTCTATTTCTCCATTCATGATTGCCTTCCATTGTTTCTCCTTTAAGCTCCGCAGCCCCTACCCTCAGTCAGCCCTGCACACAGTCAGCCCTGCACACAGTCAGCACCCTGCACACAGTCAGCCCCCTGCACACAGTCAGCCCCCTGCACACAGTCAGCCCTGTACATAGTCAGCCCCTACACACACAGTCAGCCCTGCACACAGTCAGCCCCCTGCACACAGTCAGCCCCGCACACAGTCAGCCTCTGCACACACAGTCAGCCCTGAACACAGTCAGCCCTGCACACAGTCAGCCCCCTACACACACAGTCAGCCCTGCACACAGTCAGCCCCCTACACACACAGTCAGCCCTGAACACAGTCAGCCCTGCACACAGTCAGCCTCTGCACACAGTCAGCCCTGCACAAGTCAGCTTCTGCACACAGTCAGCCCTGTACACAGTCATCCCCCTGCACACAGTCAGCCCCCTGCACACAGTCAGCCCCCTACACACACAGTCAGCCCTGTACACAGTCAGCCCCTGCACACAGTCAGCCCCTACACACACAGTCAGCCCTGCACACAGTCAGCCCCCTGCACACAGTCAGCCCCGCACACAGTCAGCCTCTGCACACACAGTCAGCCCTGAACACAGTCAGCCCTGCACACAGTCAGCCCCCTACACACACAGTCAGCCCTGAACACAGTCAGCCCTGTACACAGTCATCCCCCTGCACACAGTCAGCCCCCTGCACAAGTCAGCTTCTGCACACAGTCAGCCCTGTACACAGTCATCCCCCTGCACACAGTCAGCCCCCTGCACACAGTCAGCCCCCTGCACACAGTCAGCCCCCTGCACACAGTCAGCCCCCTACACACACAGTCAGCCCTGTACACAGTCAGCCCCTACACACAGTCAGCCCTGCACACAGTCAGCCTCTGCACACAGTCAGCCCCTGCCCACAGTCAGCCCCCTGCACACAGTCAGCCCCTACACACACAGTCAGCCCTGAACACAGTCAGCCCCTGCACACAGTCAGCCCTGCACACAGTCAGCCTCTGCACACAGTCAGCCCCCTGCACACAGTCAGCCCCCTGCACACAGTCAGCCCTGCGCACAGTCAGCCTCTGCACACAGTCAGTCTCTGCACACAGTCAGCCCTGTACACAGTCATCCCCTGCACACAGTCAGCCCTGCACACAGTCAGCCCCTACACACACAGTCAGCCCTCTGCACACACAGTTAGTCCTGCACACAGTCAGTCCCTGCATGCAGTCAGCTCCCTGCACGCAGTCAGCCCCCTGCGTACAGTCAGCCCCCCCCTCCTGTGTCCGAAGTTAGGAGTTGATCCTCCTGTACTCCCACTTTGGATTTTGTAGTTTGGGCTCTAGAAGCTATTGTTCATTTTTAAAAACACCCCTCCCCTTTTTACCACCATCCCCAGGTCTGCTCATTATGGTCACATTTTAAGTCTCTGAATGTGATTTTAATAGTTGCCTTGAATGAACTTCTTGCTTGATACCATTATGACACCTGTGATCATTTCCTATCAACTGCCTTCTATTTTATTTGTTTTTAACTTTTTAAGAGGGGACCTCACCATGTAGCCCAGGCAGGCCTTGAACTCCTGCGTCTTCCTGCCTTGGATTCCCAGTGCTGGGATGACAGGCGTGTGCCAGCACTCCTGTGTGAAGGGATAGGCTTCCACACGTCTTTGTGTGTGTGGAACCTTATGATTCACGACCGGGTGTCACCAGTGAAGTGCTCTGCCCGGTCCAGGTCTCATTCTGTTCCCTGAAGGATGACACTCTCCCTTGTAGAGTGTGTGTGGCTGGACCGAGCCTCCAAACTAAACTGTCTCTTTGAAAAACTCATGTGACAAACACGGCTTAGTTCTCAGTTCCCAGACGCAGCTTTCCCATCAACCTCTTACATCCCAAAGTCCGGCTGACCGTGGAGCCTCATGCTGCTGGGAGGCCAGGGTTACTCATGGCCTCTCCTCTGCCGGGATGGCTACTCATGGCCTCTCCTCTGCCAGGGCGGCTACTCATGGCCTCTCCTCTGCCGGGATGGCTACTCATGGCCTCTCCTCTGCCAGGGCGGCTACTCATGGCCTCTCCTCTGCCAGGGCGGCTACTCATGGCCTCTCCTCTGCCGGGATGGCTACTCATGGCCTCTCCTCTGCCAGGGCGGCTACTCATGGCCTCTCCTCTGCCAGGGTGGCTACTCATGGCCTCTCCTCTGCCAGGGTGGCTACTCATGGCCTCTCCTCTGCCGGGATGGCTACTCATGGCCTCTCCTCTGCCAGGGCGGCTACTCATGGCCTCTCCTCTGCCAGGGTGGCTACTCATGGCCTCTCCTCTGCCGGGATGGCTACTCATGGCCTCTCCTCTGCCAGAGCGGCTACTCATGGCCTCTCCTCTGCCAGAGCGGCTACTCATGGCCTCTCCTCTGCCAGGGCGGCTACTCATGGCCTCTCCTCTGCTGGGATGGCTACTCATGGCCTCTCCTCTGCCAGGGTGGCTACTCATGGCCTCTCCTCTGCCAGGGCGGCTACTCATGGCCTCTCCTCTGCCAGGGATGGCTACTCATGGCTTCTCCTCTGCCAGGGCGGCTACTCATGGCCTCTCCTCTGCCGGGATGGCTACTCATGGCCTCTCCTCTGCCAGAGCGGCTACTCATGGCCTCTCCTCTGCCAGAGCGGCTACTCATGGCCTCTCCTCTGCCAGGGAGGCTACTCATGGCCTCTCCTCTGCTGGGATGGCTACTCATGGCCTCTCCTCTGCCAGGGTGGCTACTCATGGCCTCTCCTCTGCCAGGGCGGCTACTCATGGCCTCTCCTCTGCCAGGGATGGCTACTCATGGCTTCTCCTCTGCCAGGGCGGCTACTCATGGCCTCTCCTCTGCCGGGATGGCTACTCATGGCCTCTCCTCTGCCACGGTGGCTACTCATGGCCTCTCCTCTGCCGGGATGGCTACTCATGGCCTCTCCTCTGCCGGGATGGCTACTCATGGCCTCTCCTCTGCCGGGATGGCTACTCATGGCCTCTCCTCTGCCAGGGCGGCTACTCATGGCCTCTCCTCTGACCTCTCCCTGGAGCTTCCCTTCTTTGTCCTGCTGAGGGCGCAGGTTCCTTTGGAAACTGGAAGTTCTGCAGGGAAGTAGAAAACACACAACTTTGCCTTCAAGGATTTGACTGGGATGGCATGAGGGACACGTGCAAATTCTCTTGAGCTTTTGTCCCCATTGCCCCAGCCATTCTGGGCTCCCCTGGGTCAGCCCTGGGTTTGGCTACCTCTCAGCTCTGTGGCTTTGGAAACTCCCATAGCCTGGCATGGTAGTGCATGCTTGCCATCCCAGCACACGAGAGGTGGAGGCAGGAGGAGCAGGGGTTTGGGCCCAGCCATATGAGGCCTTACCTCAAAGAAAACACACACACGCTCTCTCTCTCTCTCTCTCTCTCTCTCTCTCTCTCTCTCTCTCTCTCTCTCTCTCTCTCTCTCTCTCCTCCCTCCCTCCTCCTCCCTCCCTCCTCCCTCCCTCCCTCCCTCCCTCCCTCCCTCCCTCCCCTCCCTCCCTCCCTCCCTCCCTCCCTCCCTCCCTCCCTCCCTCCCTCCCTCTCTCTCTCTCTCTCTCTCTCTCTCTCTCTCTCTCTCTCTCTCTCCTCACAGAGACACCACCATTTCCTTCTTGGTGACACAGAGTTAAGAGGTTTTGAAAGGCTTAAGTAAAGACCTGGCATACTCAGACAAAACTCCATAAATAGCAGCCACCCAGTTGCAGACAAGTGTGTGTCCTGCCATACCAGAAGCATCGAGTGAAGGTCTGAATACTAACACAGACGCTATTGCTGTTCCCTCTCCTGGGCCAGCTGAGTCTTGCTCCCTATTGGTGCTAATGGAGAGGGCAGTTAGGATCAATGGTCAGTGTTGCGCACTGGCAGAACCCTCAGAAGCTGCCTGGGAATGGGCCTGGAGAGATGTCTCGGTCAGTGGCTAAGAGCACTGGCTGCTCTTGCAGAGGTCCTGGGTTCCCGTCTCAACACCCACGTGGTGGCTCACAACCATCTGTAACTCCAGTTCTTAGAGAAGCTGATGCCCTGTCTGGCCTCCCAGGGCACCGCACACACGGTGCATATGTGGGTGTACCAGCAACACACAAACATAAAATTAAAGATAATTTCTAAAGAGTGGCCCAGGAGGAGGTCTGGTGGGATCAGAGCTGAGAATGGCTCTCACGGAAGGGCTTCCGTTTTTGTAGAGTGAGGATGAAGAAGGAGGATTCTGTCACTGGGCCGGTGTTGTGACACCAGTGTTCTGTCCATGTTGGATGGAGATGATCCCAGAAATGTCAGTTCTCAGCTGCTGCTGTCTCTGCTTGCTGTCTCTGCTGTCTCTGCTTCCAGAAGCTCCTCCCCCCCCCCCCCGGTGGGCATTGCCTGGTTTGGGCTTGTTTTTAACTCCCATGCTTTACCATCGCTCTTGATTCCCAGATCCCACCGTCTGCCAGTCTGGCTGTCTTGGATCTGGCACCCACCAGTGCCCTGCACTTTGAGAGGGCTGTTTCTGTTTTGTTTTGTAATTCTTGGGGAGGATCTGGCTTGCAGGAAGCACGCTGTTAATTGATGCTGTCAGAGGAGCCAGATGGCCGTGGGTGGCGGGTACTGCAGATGCAGGGACAGGCCCACCTGAGAGACTAGGCATTTACAAAATGCCACCTGCGAACTCCAACCCAGCTGCCTCTCAAGTCCCGCAGCGCCACTGTGAGCCAGGTGTCCTGTTTCCAAGAAAACAGGGGCCTTGAAAAACCTGCACTAGCTATGACTAACAGACCCAAGGAAAGCAGCTTTGGCCAGGCAGAGGCCATTTCTCCTGTAATAGTCCAAAGAGAGGCAGTGCAGGGCTGGCTGTGCGATACTGCTTTGTGATGTACCCCAGAGACCCAGGATCGCCTAACCTGTCATTTTATCCTACCTGGCGTCCATTTTTAAAGTCTTAGGATTGCTACTGCCGTGATGAAGACCACCGCCAAAGTCCACATGGGGAGCAGAGGGTTGATTTCATCTTATACTTCCAGGCTATACTCCATCACTGAGGAAGGCAGGGCAGGAGCTCGAGGCTGGAGCTGATGCAGAGGCCATGGGGGGTGCTGCTTACTGGCTTGCTCCTCACGGCTTGCTCAGTCTGCTTTCTTGTATTCTCCAGGACCACCCGCCCAGAGTGGCTCCACCCATGGAGAGCTGGACCCTCCGCATCCATCATTCATCAAGAAAATGTCCTCATGGGCTCTCTATGGCCCAATCTGATGCCACAATTCAATTGAGGGTTCTTCCTCCCAAGTGACTCTAGTTCGTATCAAGTTGACAACCAGGACAGTCACCCTTTTTTGCCCAGAAGGACTGTTGCAGCTCCTGCCATCAAGGCTGCATTCCAGACAGCGGGAAGACAAAAGGGCAGAGTCAAACATGCACTTTCTTGGAGGATGTCCCCCACACTTGAGGCTCCCACGGGAGAAATCGCTACACTTCTACAACATCACAGTTGGTCAGTATTTAGTCATCAGGCCACTCGGCGTCGAGGGAATCTGGTACATGCAGCTTTTACTTTTGCCAGCCAGGTCCCCCAGTTTAAAACCTATGCCTAAGAAGGACAAACGGTAGAGAGCTGGCAGGTTGGTTGAGAAAGCGTGGAGGGGTGGCTCCCGTGATGGTCTCATCCCAGCATTCCCCTGGACTCCAGTGGAGGGGTGGCTCCCGTGATGGTCCCATCCCAGCATTCCCCTGGACTCCAGTGGAGGGGTGGCTCCCGTGATGGTCCCATCCCAGCATTCCCCTGGACTCCAGTGGAGGGGTGGCTCCCGTGATGGTCCCATCCCAGCATTCCCCCGGACTCCACTTCTCATCTTTGAAGTGTGGATGGTGACCTCTCACAGCGCGGGGACCCCTCCGTTTGGTGTCCTGGTAGACGTGTACGCATCTGGAAACATGTGCACTCGATACCCTGCAGAAAGTCCTCTTAGGCCCTGACAACATGTGCGCTGAGGCCATGGAGTCCCCAGGCCCCAGGGCTTAGCTGTCTGGACTTTATGGCTTCTCGGGGCTGCTGGACAGTGGAATCTCTGTGAGGTCACTAGGGCTCCTCATGGTAGCCTGTGGTGTCCTGAAGACTGGAAGGGACAAAGAAATGTGGTTACAGCAGGTTCCCAAGATTACTTCAAACGGCAAACTTGAAATATTGTTTACTTTTGCATGTGCACATGTGAGAGAGATATTGTACCCACCTACCCCTGGCAGCAAGGAGGACGCGACTCCGGGAAGATCTTCTTCATGCAGTTTTAATCAGGGTCCTTGAAACATGTTCTTCTGACCCGCGAGCGCCCTGGGGACCCTTGCACAGGCTTAAATCTCCTTGCGCTAACCAACCCCAGTGAGCTATGTGGACCCATGGAAGCAGACAGGCTGAACAGACTTAACCAAATAAGGGCTTGTTTACTCCAGAGAGCGCTCACCCTCAGGGGGGTGGAAGGCGGAAGCCAGTGCCATCTTTAAGGCGCGGCACTTTGCAGTTCTCTACAAGATATGTGTGTATTGCATGTGTGGGCCTGTGCATGCATGCCTCTTGTGTGTGTGTGTGTGTGTGTGTGTGTGTGTGTGTGTGTGTGAGCACATGTACCTGTGTGTACATTCATGTGTGTGTGAGTGCATGTATGTGTGTGTGTGTACATGTGTGTGCATCCCTGTGTGCATGCATGCAGGTATGTATATGTGTTCATTCATGTGGGTGTGTGCACGCATGCATGTGTGTTCATGTGTATGCATGTACGTGTGTGTTTGTGCATGTGTGCAGGTCAGAGGCTGATGTGGAGTGTCCTCTTCCCGAAGGTTGGGATACCAGGCCAGCTGCCACATTCACCCGGCACTGCTGGGACTACTAGCTTCTGTCCCCAGCCTTGCACAGCAAGTGTGTTTACTTGCTAAGCCATGTTCCCAGCCCCTTAAAACTTTAAAAATATTAATTTATTTGTTCTAACGTATCACTAAGAAAGTAAATTTAGGCTGGTGAGGTGCGTTGGGAGAGGGTGTTTGCCACCAAACATGATGCCCTGAGTTCAGTTTCCAAAACTCGCATGGTAGCTGGAGAGAACACTCTGGAAGTTGTCCTCTGATCCACACACATGCTGTGGCATGTGCACCCTCAGATCCCCCATCTCACCTCCCCACACAAATAAATAAACAACCTGAGAGTGTAACGGACATTATTATTCAGGGTAAGGCTAGGTTTACATTCAGTAAATTAACCAAGTGGTCTTCGGCTTGGGGGAAGCAAGGGGTGCTACACCCCTCGTCAGCGCTGGTTTGGGTCTGGTGACACCGGAGTCAGACTTCACTCATCCCTCCAGGTCTAGCTGTCAGTAGAGTCATGACATGTGACATTCCTGGGTCTGAAGTAGTTACTGCACAGGATTAGAGACAGAGACCTGCCAGGGCAAGCCACCTGCGGGGGTTAACAGCAGGTTCCAGTCTCCAAGGTGGCCTGAGCATCCTAAGCAGTGTGAAATCCCTTCCTGGAGACAGGCACCTCCTGTGGTGACACCATGCTCCCACGTGACCCCAGGGAAATTCCAGTTTCTTGGGGAGCATTGTTTGAGCCTCTGGTGGCATGGGCTTTGAAATGTATAGCGGGTACTTGTTTTACTGAGGGAGCCTGAGGCCAGCATGGGCTTTGTTGTAATAGACACACAGACAGACATCAATGGAGCCACACATCCCTTTTCACCAGAGGTGAGGGAAATGATGCCTTTGGCAAGTGGGACCCTGTAGGGTTTTTTTTTTTTTTTTTAACTCTTTGGGGGCCTGCCACCAGCTCCCAAATAAATACATGGAGACTTACTCTTACTTAAGAATGCCTGACACTAGCTTGGCTTTTTTTTTTTTCTAGCTAGCTTTTCTAACTTAAATAAATTATCCAGTTTCTCTCTAACTATTGTTTGCCTCTGGGCTTTTTACCTTTCTTTAGTCTATGTATCTTTCTTTCTGACTCTGTGTCTGACTGAGTGAAGGTGACTGTGTGACTGTGACTGTGACTGTGACTGACTGTGACTGTGTGACTGTATGACTGTGACTGTGTGGCTGTGACTGTGTAACTGTGTGACTGTGTGAGTGTGTGTTGTGTGACTGTGACTGTGTGGCTGTGACTGTGTGACTGTGTGACTGTGTGACTGTGTGACTGTGTGACTGTGTGACTGTGTGACTGTGTGACTGTGTGACTGTGTGACTGTGTGACTGTGTGACTGTATGACTGTGTGACTGTGTGACTGTGTGTTGTGTGACTGTGACTGTGTGGCTGTGACTGTGTGGCGGTGACTGTGTGACTGTGACTGTGACTGTGACTGTGTGACCGTGGCTGTGTAACTGTGACTGTGTGACTGTGTGACTGTGTCTGTATGACTGTGTGGCTGTGACTGTGTGACCATATGACTGTGTGACCATGTGACTGTGTGACTGTGACTGTGTGACTGTGTGACTGTGTTGCTGTGATTGTGTGACCGTGTGACTGTGACTGTGTGACCGTTTGACTGTGTGACTGTGATTGTGTGACTGTGTGACTGTGACTGTGTGACTGTGACTGTGTGTGACTGTGACTGTGACTGTGACTATGTGGCTGTGGCTGTGACTGTGTGACTGTGACTGTGACTATGTGGCTGTGGCTGTGACTGTGTGACTGTGACTGTGACTGTGTGACTGTGGTTGTGTAATTGTGACTGTGTGACTGTGGCTGTGACTGTGTGACTGTGTGACTGTGACTATGTGACTGTGACTGTGTGACTGTGACTGTGACTGTGACTGTGTGACTGTGGTTATGTAATTGTGACTGTGTGACTGTGACTGTGACTGTGTGACTGTGACTGTGACTGTGTGACTGTGTGACTGTGACTGTGTGACTGTGTGACTGTGACTATGTGACTGTGACTGTGTGACTGTGACTGTGACTGTGTGACTGTGTGACTGTGTGACTGTGACTGTGTGACTGTGGTTGTGTAACTGTGACTGTGTGACTGTGACTGTGTGACTGTGTGACTGTGACTGTGTGGCTGTGTAACTGTGTGACTGTGTGACTGTGAGACTGTGACTGTGTGACTGTTTGACTGGGTGACTGTGACTGTGATTGTGATTGTGACTGTGACTGTGTGACTGTGTGACTGTGTCTGTGTCACTGTGTGACTGTGACTGTGTGACTGTGGTTGTGTAACTGTGACTGTGTGACTGTGACTGTGTGACTGTGTGACTGTGAGACTGTGACTGTGTGACTGTTTGGGTGACTGTGACTGTGATTGTGATTGTGACTGTGACTGTGTGACTGTGTGACTGTGTCCGTGTCACTGTGTGACTGTGACTGTGTGACTGTGGTTGTGTAACTGTGACTGTGTGACCGTGGCTGTGTGACTGTGTGACTGTGACTGTGTGACTGTGGCTGTGTGACTGTGGCTGTGTGACTGTGTGACTATGACTGTGACTGTTTGACTGTGACTGTGACTGTGATTGTGACTGTGACTGTGTCACTGTGTGACTGTGTCACTGTGTCACTGTGACTGTCTAACTGTGCGGCTGGCCCCGGGTGTCTTCCTCTCCTCCTTTTCTTACCTCTCCCTCTTCTCTTTCCATTTGTTCGCTTTGCAGCCGACCCCACCCATTTCTGTCTCCTTCCTTGCTATTGGCCATTCAGCTCCTTATTAGACCAATCAGGTGTTTTAAATAGGCAAAGTAACACAGCCTTACAGAGTTAAACAAACGCAGCATAAAAATGCAACATATCTTTGCACCATTAAACAAACGTCCCATAGCATAAACAAATGGAACTAATACTCCACAACAGGGACCAGTTTCACACTCCTGACGCATGCTGGCTTTTCCCTAACTGCCATAAATCCTCCTATAGTCCAGGTTGAGCTCATTTCTGGATATTTGGACTGCGTGTGACACCTAACAGAATCAAGCTGGAAGAAAAATTACAAATGTAAGAAACCCCTGCTCCCCAATTAGTAAAACCTTTATCACCTTTAATATTAAATGTAAGCCCTTCTCCTGGATCCGTAAGGCAAAGCTAAACAGGGCTGGAGAAAAAGTGTCACGATTTTCAGAGTGGAATTCACAGAAGAATTACAAACGCAGCCCACAGAGGGAAGATATTTCACTTCAAATGATCTCACTTTATCTCAGACTGCAGGAGGGATCGGGGGAGGGGCAGAGAGGAGGGGGAGGGAAGCAAGAAGGGCCGGGGGTGGGGGTCCTACTGAGACATTCTTCTCTCACCTGAGAATGACTATGGTGGAGTGTTGCCACATGTCCACTTGCTTTGGGAAAATGGTGTCTTAGTGCTCACCTTACCGAATTTCTATATAGGTGACATCCCTGAGTATGTCACCTGAGTGCCTCAGCAAGCCCACCTCCCACACAGCTCTCACGTGGTTGAGGTGTTGGGAAGACAAATCTCAGGTGACATGGAAGCCTTGGTGTGGTTTGGTGGCTTCCCCTTTTTAGTTGCCTGTGAAACATGTCCTCACCGCCATATCCTGTCCCATCAGCTAGGTGCCGCACCGTCGACTGGCTGGATAGTTATGTCTGCTGGGCGGGTCCTGTTTCCAAGAGTACATTTTCCTTGTCATTTTTATTGCCCCTGTGGGCTAAGTGGCATGCACTGCTCAATCAGACAGTGAAGCTCTTAGAACCAGAGGCAACTCCTGACACCTCCTGGCACGGGCATAGCAAGTGGTCCGTAAATATTACACAGTGAATGTCAGGAGGCTCAGAATCTCAGCGAGCAGCAGTGGGGCCCCCAAAGGCCGTTGGGAATGTTCCCATTTCACATCCTCGCTGACAGCTTGAAAAAACTGACATGTTTATTAAACGGAGCAGATGAGAGACTGTGCTAATGCTCTGGAAGACGGGAAGGGAACTTGAGAAGCTTCCAATAACCAAGAGTGGTGTCATCCTAGCAGAATGCAGGCCTTTTCACTCGGAGTGGGAGGGGCATGGCTTCACTCTGGCATGCCCAGTCAGTGTGAGCTTCTCATCTTTAAACAAACATAACATCGCTAGGTTGTTAGAGGGTCTGGCATGCACAAAGCCCTGGGTTCCAGCCCCAGCCCCACGTACAACTGGGTAAGGTGGGACATGACTTTAATTCCAGCGGTTAGGAGACGGAGGCAGGAGACTCAGAAGTCAAGGTCATTTTCACACAGCCCGTGCCAGGGTTAGCCTGGACTACTTGAGACTCAGTCTCAAAATCAAATCACCACTTCCCATGGGTGAAGAGAGGTGACACGCCCAGCATAGTTTCTCAAGAAATGTCACAGTTTATGAAACATCCCCTAAAACCTGAATGAGAGTTACAGCAGGGCTCTGGTACAATGACTGGAGGGAGGGGGCATTAGTTACTTCTCTGCTGCTGTGACAGGTCACCATGACTAAAGCAACTCAGGGAATGAAGGCTTGATCTGGCTTGTGGTTCCAGAGAAATAGGAGTCTATCATAATGGGGGAGTGAAACAGGCAGCAGGTAGCAAGAAACAGGCAGCAGCAGCAGCAGCAGCAGGAAACAACAGGCAGCAGGAAACAGGCAGCAGCTGCAGCAGGAAACAGGAAACAGGCAGCAGCAGCAGCAGCAGGAAACAACAGACGGCAGCAGGCAGCAGGCAGCAGGCAGCAGGCAGCAGGCAGCAGGCATGGCATTGGCCACAGCTGAGAGCTCACATCTTGAACTGCAAGCAGGAGGCAGAGGGCGCAGACTAGGGATGGCTGTGGCGCTGAAACCCCAAAGCCCGCCCCAGTGACACTACTTCCTCCACCAAGCCCCTACTGCCTAAACTTACCCAAACAGCGCCACCAGCTGGGGACTGAGTGTTCAAACACCTGAGACTATGAGGACACCTCATTTGAACCCCCCACAGAGGGTGAGGAAGTACAGGACTCACACCATCTCCTAAACTGAGGCACAGCAGGCATTGTGTTATCCCTAAGGTGGCTGGTACATCTTGAGAAAATATTGCCAGACTGTTTGGATCTGACTTAGACGTTCTCCTGGGTCCCCATGTGACAGACAGATTAAGGGCATTCTGGATAGACCCAGCCACGGGTGTGTGCTAAAAATCAAAATAACAAAAAATAAGCCTGTAAAGACAGGAAGGCATCCAGGGGGGTCTGACCAGGAAGCCTGGAGAGGTGGGCATTGAGGGTGCCTGTGGAGGAGGTGGGGGTGTGGGGATGGCAGGGACACTTCCCCAGAAGCCCACATCCCACTGTCACATATATTTTCTTTTTTATTCTCTTTTCTTTTTTACCCAAGGGTCAGACATTTGGTTACAGCCTGCTGTACTGGTTACGTATTGCTGTGTAACACATTGTAGCATTCCCAATGACTTCAGTTTGTGTAAACCTATCACCTTGCGTCTTTTTTTTTTTTTTTCCTTCCTCCAAGACAGGGTTTGTCTGTGGCTTTGGAAGCTGTCCTGGAACTCACTCTGCAGACCAGGCTGGCCTTGAACTCACAGAGATCTGCCTGCCTCTTCCTCCTGAGTGCTGGGACTAAAGGAGTGTGCCACCAACACGGTCTTAAGAGGGCAGGAGTGAAACTTCCAGGACAGAGGGAGAGAGCAGGCATCAGTCTTGGAGTAAAAAGGAGTTGTTCTTGGAGCTTGGAACAAGCTCCTAGGGCCACATCAAGGGCTCGGTGACATGGTTCCACAGACAATAAGTACCCCCACCCACCTCCCCGCCACCCAAGCTCTATCAACAAAGGCTGGCTGCCATTGCTGGGAACACATCTGCAGCTATTTCGTGACTTTTTCTAAGAAGACATGAATGTCTACTCCCCCCAGACAGGCACCTGTAACAGATCCAGAGATGATTCCACTCAGGTCCAGAGGGTTTGGGGGAGAGGGGATTACAGAATTCCCCAATGGCTGTATCGCTGAAAAGGCTGAAGTCAGCATGGGTGAAGACCTCCCCAAAGCTGGATAGTTGGAGTCATCCCCTGACCCCCATCCAGCCAATCTCCCACTTACAAGACATCTAGAAAGCATGTATAGGCAGGATGTTGTGGGGCTCAGGAAGACATGGCTGGGATCTCAGATAAGGATCGGGTGTCCCCGCCCTGGCTCCTTCTACAAAGCGGGGGTAACAAATTTGATCCTATGAGGGGCTTCTGAGGGTCATCATAACTTAACAGACATGTCCTGCCTAGTGGGCAACATTCACAGCAGTTATTAACTATGAGACTGGAGTGAGAAGACTCTTCATCCATATATACTGAGCTGCTGGAGGCTCTCTCCCACCAACACACAGCCCTGTGAGGACCATAAAGAAAAAAAACCTCAGCTTCTGGTGAGCCGACAAGACAATCAAATATGATTCAATATTACATTGAAACTTCATAATAAAATACTAATATGTTACCAAGCACTTGTCATGGCAACCACAAGAAAACACTGAGTGTTCATCTTGTACCAGGCTGTTTTAATCTTGTGATGACATGTGCTAACAGACCCTCAGCAATGTGTACTGTTGTTTTCATTTATCCAAAGAGGAAGAGGGGGCCAGAGCTGGTCACGGGTTGCTCAAAGTCACACAGATCCAAGTGCATGGTGGTCCTGTTGTTGACCCTCAGCCTGACACATGGATGCCTCAAGACAGTTGGGATGGGGGCGGGGCCACATGGTACCCGTTTTCCCAGAATACACCTCTGGTCAAGGATGTGCTTTGTATATTTCTGCCCAAGGCTCTTGGCATTGTTTTAAAAGTCCTCCTGGGGGTCACTTGCCTAGCAAGCACCACAGAAACCCCAGTGGCAGTGCACACCTGTGGCCCCAGTACCTGGGAGGTGATGGCAGAAGAATCAGAAGTTCAAAGTCACCCTTGGCTACATAGGGAGTTCAAGGGGCCAGCCTGGGCTACATGAGACCCTGCCCAGAAACAAAAGTAAAACAACAGCACAAGCAACAAACTCAGAAAAGGACAGGGCGGGGGCTTTGGGGGAACAAATCCAAAGTGGGACAATGAAGAGAGGGTTTTTGGAGGAGGTGGCTCTCAGGTGATGAGCAATGGATCATGCCGGAGAGATGAGACCAGGAGGCCCTGAGTCAGAGTGGCTCAGCCCGAGAAACCCAGGAGGCCAGCCAGTGGGCAAAGGGAGCATTTTTAGATGACCAGGGAAGACAGTGGCTCAAAAGTAAGTGGTGTTTCATCTCGTTATCTAACCTGGGCTATTTGAGGGTATGTGTGTGTGTGTGTGTGTGTGTGTGTGTGTGTGTGTACATTTGTGTCTGTGGGTATGTGTGTGTATGAGTGTGGTATATGTGTCTGTATGTGTATATGAGTGTGGTATGTGTAGGTGTATGAGTGTGGTGTGTGTGCATGAGTGTGTATTTCTGAGTGTGGTGTGTGTGTATGCATGTGTGTCTGTGTGAGTATGAGTGTGGTGTGTGTATGATTGTATGTGTGTGCATGTGTGTGTAGGTCTGGAGGCTAGAGGTCAATATCAGGTATCTTTCTCAGTCATTATTTATTGAGATGTAGTTTCTGACTGATTCTGGAACTCTGACCAGCCTAGCTTGCTGGCCTACAATCCCCAGTGACCCTCCTGTCCCTGCCCCAGCATCACAGACTTCATAGGCACATTGCCAGCCACACCCAGCTCATCCTGACATGTGTTCTGGGGAGGCAGACTCAGGACTCAAGTGTGTTTAGCCAGCACGTTCCACACAGCCTCCTCCCTTCCTTTCTGTGGGTGCGGGGGTTTGAACTGGGGTCCTCATGCTTGCCGGGCAGGCACTTTCCTCACCGAGCAGTCTCCCCAGCCCTTGGCAGGCAATGTTGAGTGTGAGTTTGAAGTAGACTGTGGGTCACAGGCAATGGGGATTGCTCAGGCTACACCCTGGGGACAGAGGTGGGGGTCCTTCACTGTGGCAATTTCCCTGGATGAAAGTCATGATGCGTGGCCAGGGGATGGGTCAGCGTGCCTGCCACGCCTGGGTGCTGAGTATTCATTCCTTCCCTTACGGTCTGGGTGAGGAGGCCCCATGTGGGGCTAAATGAGTTCCTATATCCAGAGTTTCTGATAAGATTGGATGGAGCCATGGGTATTATTATTCATTAGTGTTTCCTATAATTAGATCGATCTGATAGAGCCACAGGCACTATTATTTTATTAGTGCAAATGAGTTATTTACCGGTGTAAGGACTAGGACATGCTGGCCAGTAGTGCTCTCTGCTTGTGTAGCCAAGATGTAGTCATTCTTTCTTGGCACTTTCACACATCATGGAGTCACTCAGGTCAAAGCCGTTTCCTTATACATTGGCATCATTTGAGGCCAGATATAGTCTGCTTTTCTGTGTACTGTAGACACACGAGGAGCAGCCAGCCTGCTGTTCCCAGTGCGGGGTGTTCTCAGTCGCCACCTTCCCCCCTGCCCTAGAGAGCACTGGAGTTGGTATCCTTTGGACCAAGTGACTTTGGAAGCAACTGACCTTGTTTCTGTCCCCCCAAAACTGATGGTAAATGCATGGCCCCAGGACCTGCCCCACTGCCCCTCCCCAATTGTTGGTGTCCTCTTGACAACATTCTGATCTGGAAGGAAAACTGGTAACGCATCAAGAGATGCATTTGTGGGGCTGAGGAGACGGCTCCGTGGGTAGAGCGTTCATTATGCAAGTGTGAGACACACATACATTCAGATCTCCAGCACCCGAGGAAAAGAGCTGGGCATAGGGCCACGTGGCTGTGATCCCAGTGCCGGGGGGTGGGGGAGGTGGGCCGCTGAGATCTGTGGGCTCACTGGCCATCCAGCTCAGCTTAATCAGTGAGTCTCACCCTCAGTGAGAGAAAGAGACCCTGTCTCACACACACACACACACACACACACACACACACACACACACACACACAGAGAGAGAGAGAGAGAGAGAGACCCTGTCACACACACACACACACACACACACACACACAGAGAGAGAGAGAGAGAGAGAGACTCTGTCATCACACACACACACACACACACACACACACAGAGAGAGAGAGAGAGAGAGAGAGAGAAAAAAGGAGAGGGAGAGAGAGCCTGCCTCAACAAGAGAGACCCTGTCTCAAGACATGAGGAGGATGGTTTCTAAGGATGAATGACAGCCAAGGTTGACCTCCGCTTGAGGGGGGAGCTGGTAGGAACAGCAGTGTTGTCTGCCCCCGGGTAGCTCCTGGCATCTAGAAGGTTCTTCCTCAGTATCCATTCCTATCTGCTCTCGCCACGTTCACTGTCAAGCTCAGCAGAGCAGCGCCCATGGAGTGTCCAACAGTGCGGGCGGGGATGGCCTGGCCAGGGAGGCTGCGGAACCTCCTACATCACACCAGACTGCCCTGTGGCAGCATAACCATGATCTCCGAGTGTCACACTGGCTGGAGGGCCACAATCAGGCAGCAGCAGTGGCAGCAGCAACGGTGTTATCCTCTATACCCTCCACCCAGCCCGGACGCCAGGTCCAAGTCATGGTCAGCTTGCTGAAGACATCTGGAAAAACCATGGGGCTGTCACTCCTCAGCAGCCTCTCCTTTGCTGATTATCTCCCCGGAGACGTTTTTAAAAGGAGAGATGGCTGTGGGCTGCCTTTTCCAAACCACTGAGCCTCTCTGTTCTGATCTCTTTTCGTTTTGCAGCAGATGGCTGAATGTGAGGTTCGGGAGAGGCCCAATCCTCCAGAAGGGAAGCAGGGGGGGGGGCTTGCTCGCTCCTCTTCTGTGTAGTAAAACATTCCAAAGGGGAACAGCTTGGGTGTTGGGGATTCCTCGGAGGATACCTTCATGAGGATGTCTGGTGGTACATATGCCACCCAGGGCTGGGAGAGGGACACCCAATGGAGCTGTCGCCGAGACAGTTATTTCTACCACTACCCAGCATGCCGACAAGGAGGTGTACGGGTGTGTCACCGCCTTGGATCATTTCAACCCCCTTTGTGAGTGAAGAAGTCGGAACTGGCTTCTGGGACACAAATGATTCGGCCAGCATGCCGTCCTCAAATGGGCTTCTTTTCTGCCTGTCCTACACAGGAGCCTCCTGGGGTGCTCACTGAGTCCCTGGCCTGCCTGTCTTGCCACTGGCATCTCACAGATGCTTATTCTAGCAGGTGGCTTCTGGACTTTGCAGATCACCCCGTTTTCTCACCCAAACAAGGGAAGATTGCCCTGCCCTGAGCATTAGTCACGATCTCATGACACAGAAGTCATGGGTGACTTTGATATGTCTGCAGAGAACAGAGCCGTGGGGGTATTTATTCTTGCAGCGTTTGAAATAGAACTTGGGGCCTTGCACATGACTAGGCAAGCAAGCATTCTACTTCAGCTATAACCCACACTCAGGGTCTCACCGTGTGGTCCCGACCAGCCTCGAACTCATTGTATAGCTGGGTGGCCTTGAATTCACAAGCCGCCTGTCTTTTGAGTTCCTTTGCTCCTCAGCAGGACTGAGTGTGACCTCTCAGCTTTTGGAGGTGAGATGCGTAGGGTAGGAGGGGAGACCAGAGAGTCCTCCAGAGCTGTCAGGGGCAGAGTTGTCACCGTGGGAGGCAGGGAGAGCAGGGAGGGTAGCTGGGACCTTTCCGGAGCATTTCACAATGTGTTAGGAGACATTTCCGTCCTCGGCCTCCCAGACACTGCAGGATAAATAATGCAGGTGATTTTGAATAATTGAGAGATGTAAAGGTCTTTATTTCGTATCAATGTGCCCCCATGTTTTCTGAGTGTTTAACTCAGGGTGTTAAAGAACACGTACGTGATGCTCCCTCCTTCCCAGCGCATCTGGCCTGTCCCTGGGGCCCTTCCCAGGACATTGTGGACACCTGGGATCTTCCCCTCTGCAGGTGACCAGCCCTGTCCAGCTTTGGTCCCCAGTGCTGCTTCCGCCCACTTCCCACCCGCTGCCAGCCTCCCTCTTCCACCTGCCGCCTTCCCTCCAGGTCCCGGCAGTCCAGAGCTGATCTAATAGAAGCAAACGCAGCCAGCCTCTCCGGCTGCAACTTCTCCCTGCTCCATCCATCCTGCCTCAGGAATACAAAGTACTGCGGTCCTTGTGTGGTGAAAAAACAAAGGCTTGCCCTAGGTTCTGCGAGCACAGAGTGGAAATCACCAGGCCCAAGACGACCTCGTCTCTCACCTTCTGTCCTTAGGGCACAGAAGGTACATTGTGCTTTCTGAACATTCCAAGATCTTTTTTGTCCTATTCTTAAGATAAAATTCCATTTTAAAAAATTTGTGTGTGTGCGTGCATATATAAATGTTTTTCCTCCACGTATATCTATGTTCTACATACATGTGGTGCCTATGTAGGTTAGAAGACAGCATCAGATCCCTGGAACTGGAATTATAGTCAGTTGTGAGCTGCCACGGGGTTGCTGGGAATTGAACCCAGGTCCTCTGGAGGAGCAGCCAGTGCTCCTAACCACTGAGCCATCTCTACAGCCCCAAACTCCACAGCATGCCTGGCATCTGTGCTCGGCTCATTTCTCTACTCACAGCCCCTCATCCTCATCTGTCAATCATTTCCTGCCCCAGGACCTTAGCACTGTCTCCTTCCGGTGGTGCTGCTTTAGTTCTTCCCATGCCTTCTTCCTACTTAATCCTTGGCTTGTTTAGGAGCCCACCCCCACCCCAGAGCAGCTCTCGCTGTATGTGAGGGGGGGGACTGGTGGCTGTGATGGGCGACACCACAGGGGCTGTGCTGGCTAAAATGTCAACCTACTCTTTGACACTTCTCTTTGCCCACCCACTGACCTCTGGATGTTTTCTGGGCAGAGACCCGAGCCCCTCACACTGCCTATAGGGCAGTGGTTCTCGACCTCCCTAACGCCGTGACCCTTTATGGTGATGACCCCAACCATAAAGCTATTCCATTGCTACTTCATAACTGTAATTTTACCATTATTATAAATCATAATGTAAATATCTGATATGTGACCCCGTGAAAGAGTCACTCGACCTCTAAGGGGTTCACGACCCAGACCCGATGCTGTCTTTCCTCTGTCTACTTCTCCCCTCCTTCCTCCCCCCTTCTCCCCTCCTCCCTCCCCTCTCCCCCTCTTCCCTCTCTTCCCTCCCCTCTCCCCCTTCTTCCCTCTCTCCCTTCCCCTCCCCCTTCTTCCCTCTCTCCCTTCCCCTCCCCCTTCTTCCCTCTCTCCCCTCCCCTCTCCCCCTCTTCCCTCTCTTCCCTCCCCTCTCCCCCTTCTTCCCTCTCTCCCTTCCCCTCCCCCTTCTTCCCTCTCTCCCTTCCCCTCCCCCTTCTTCCCTCTCTCCCCTCCCCTCTCCCCCTTCTTCCCTCTCTCCCTCCCCTCTCCCCCTTCTTCCCTCTCTCCCTCCCCTCCCCCTTCTTCCTCTCCCTCTCCCTTCCCCTTCTTCCCTCTCTCCCTTCCCCTCCCCCTTCTTCCCTCTCTCCCCTCCCCTCTCCCCCTTCTTCCCTCTCTCCCTTCCCCTCCCCCTTCTTCCTTCTCTCCCCTCCCTCTCCCCCTTCTTCCCTCTCTCCCCTCCCCTCTCCCCCTTCTTCCCTCTCTCCCCTCCCTCTCCCCCTTCTTCCCTCTCTCCCCTCCCTCCCCTCCCCTCCTCCCTCCCTCTCCCCCTCTTCCCTCTCTTCCCTCCCCTCTCCCCCTTCTTCCCTCTCTCCTTTCCCCTCCCCCTTCTTCCCTCTCTCCCTTCCCCTCCCCCTTCTTCCCTCTCTCCCCTCCCCTCTCCCCCTTCTTCCCTCTCTCCCCTCCCTCCCCCTTCTTCCCTCTCTCCCCTCCCCTCCCCCTTCTTCCCTCTCCCCCTCCCCTCCCCCTTCTTCCCTCTCTCCCCTCCTCTCCCCTCCCCCTTCTTCCCTCTCTCCCCTCCCCTCTCCCCGTTCTTCCCTCTCTCCCCTCCCCTCCCCCTTCTTCCCTCTCTCCCCTCCCCTCCCCCTTCTTCTCTCTCTCCCTCCCCTCTCCTTCCCGCACTTCCCCACACATTGTATTTCTGGCATCTAGGGTATCTTTAGTTCCTTTAACCCCAGCAAGACTTTTCACCCCCAGAATTTGAGTGACTACCTGTGTAGAAGCGTGGGCGTCTTGTGGCAGGACCTTACTTTGACCTCCCCTCAGCTCCTTGGCCTTGTGACCCGCGTTGAATGAATTCGGAGACGACACAGAGAGTAGGGTAGAAGTGCGCATTTGAGACAGGGCATTGAGGGGCCCTCTCAGAGGAGAGAGTGGGTATGGGCCAAAGAGGCATTGTCCCAGTTGTATTAAAAGCACAGGCTTTGTGCTGTTCTTTCGGAGGACCAGAGTCTGGTTCCAGTCCCCACATTGTCTGGCTCACAGCCACTTGTAACCTCGGCTCTAGGAGGTCTGATGCCCTCTCAGGTCTCAAAGATGCTGCACCCACATGTATATTCCATCTGCCCCTCAGGAGTACATGTAATTAAAACAAATCTTTAAAAAACAAAGCATGGGTGCTGGAGAGATGGCTCAGTGGTTAAGGGCACTGGCTGCTCTTCCAAAAGGTCCTGAGTTCAATTCCCAGCACCCACATGGTGGCTCACAACCATCTGTAAAAGGATCTGATGCCCTCTTCTGGCCTGCAGGTGTACATGCAGATAGGGCAACTCATAAAATAAATCTTAAATAATTAAAAACAAAAATAAATAAAATTATTTATTTATAATTTTATTATAAATTAAATTATATAATTTATAATAAAATGCAGGGCTGGGGAGAGGTCAGTAAGAGCACGGGCTACTCTTCCAGAGGACTGGATTTGATTCCCAGCACCCACACGGTGACTCCAGGTTCAAGAGTTCTGCTGGCCCATGTGTCCAGCCCACATTCTTCATTTTCTTTCTAGGGAGATCATTAGATAAACAAAGCGCTAATTAATGGTAACCATGAAAACCAGGAGTCAGATATTGGGGTAAAAACTTGCAAGATCAGAGAAGCAGAGGAGCAGCCACAGTCCCTCCCTTCCGCTTCGGTTCCTCCCTCCGCCCTGCCTTATCTCTCCCTGTCTCCTCTCTGTATAGTTCGCCAGAGACACCCATCTACAGGTAACACAGCATTGATGAACTCTCGGAGGCTGAGGGACAGCTTTTCCTTTCTTTTCTTTTTTAGCTGAACTGACTTTGTTAGGTCCGAGGTTCACACTGCTGAAAGCGTACATGTTTGGTTCCATGTGTTTTAATAAATGTCAGTTACTCAGAACTGTCCCCTTAAATCAGGACAGAGAACAATTCCCGCATTCTGGAACGTTCCTTGTGCTCCATTGTGGGAAGGCCACTAAGGTAATAATTGTACTCTCTTTATTACTAAATATTAATTTCGTTTCTTCTGAAGCTTCAATGGTTAACATCATATTTTCCGGGTGTTCTTCCTCCCTCCCTTCCCCCTCCTCTCCCTCCCTTCCTCTCTCCCTCCTCTGCCTCCCTCGCTCCCTCTCCTCTCTCTCTCTCCCTCCGTCTGTGACCACTTTAGCTCAGCCACATGTGAGGCTTGGTTGCCTGTTTTTGCCAACACCTGGGGTTGTCTCCCTTCTTAGCCACTCACCGTGTCTGTGCATTGTATGTTGTGGTTTTAGCTCCCATCTTTGCGTGTTTGCTAGCTGTGGTTAGAGGCCTTTTCACTCAGTGTCTCCTCAGGACTTTACTCATCCTGGGATTGGGCTTTTGTGTTATCGTGGGCCTGGGAGAATTTGTTATATTTTCTGATATCCATTATATTAGTCAGGATTCTCTAAAGCAGTGTTTCTCACCCTGTGGGCCGCGACCCCTTTGGAGGTCACATATCAGATATCCTGCATATCAGATGTTTACGTTACAATTCATTTCAGAATAAAAATTACGGTTATGAAGTAGCAATGAAATAATTTTATGGTTGGGGGTCACTACGACACGAGAAACTGCACGCATCAAAGGGTGGCAGTGTGAGGAAGGTTGAGGACCACTGCTCTGGAGGAGCAGAGCTGATAGATGAAAAATGTTTTCAAAGGAACGAAATGGCTGTCTACTGAGAGGAGTAAAAACTCCAGTGTTTAGTGCAGGAGACTGGAAGTGTGAGCTCTCCACTGGAGCTGGTACCCTGGAGGACTACAGAGCTGCTGGGCTTCCGTCTACATGGAATCCCAAGGAAGTGGGCTGTAACCCCAGTGAACAAACACGTGCCTCCACAGCGGGAGAATGAACCCGCCAGTGAGAGTGAGGGCAGGCAGGCAAAGAGCAAACGCTTCCTTCTCCTGCGTCCTTCTATGTGGCTGCCTCCAGAAGGGGTGGCCCCAGTGTGGGATGGGTTTTCCCACCTCAAATGACCCAGTCAAAAGATCTCTCGTAGGTCTGCTCAGATGCTAGGGTTTCATTGATCCCAGATGTTGTCAAGTTGACAACAAAGATTAGCATCCTGCTCATCCTCTCGTAGATACAGATTGTGAATTTTTGTCCTGGGTGGAGCTTGCCTTCGCTCCTCCCCCTTTCAACTTCCTCCTCTTCTACTTCTGTTTGTTTGTTTGTGTTTAAATAGGCCTTGTCTAAAGTAGAAGTTTCTGGTTTGAAAATCACTGTGTCTTAGTTTATTTATTCTGTGTGAATTGGCGTTATGCCGTGGACTCACACACGCTGCAGTGTGAATTGGCGTTATGCTGTGGACGCACACATGCTACATGTGAATTGGCCTTATACCGTGGACACACACGTGCTGCAGTGTGTGTTGGCGTTATGCCGTGGACGCACACGTGCTGCAGTGTGTATTGGCGTTATGCTGTGGATGCACACGTGCTGCAGTGTGTGTTGGCGTTATGCTGTGGACACACACGTGCTGCAGTGTGTATTGGCGTTATGCTGTGGATGCACACGTGCTGCAGTGTGTGTTGGCGTTATGCTGTGGATGCACACACGCTGCAGTGTGAATTGGCGTTATGCTGTGGATACACACGTGCTGCAGTGTGTGTTGGCGTTATGCTGTGGATGCACACACGCTGCTGCAGTGTGAATTGGCGTTATGCTGTGGATGCAAACGTGCTGCAGTGTGCTTATGGAGGGCAGAGAACAGCCTGTGGGAGTTGATGCTCTCCTTCCACGCTGTAGGTCCTGGAGATCGAACCCAGGTTTGCAGGCTTAGCAGCAAGCACCTTTATCCACTGAGCCATCTTGACAGCCATCGAGGTTCTAATTTTGAGTGTTACACTTTAAAAACATGTTATGGGCCTGCTGTGAGGAGAACGGGGAGGTGTCTGTTCATTGAGTCCCTTCTGGGAATAGTGACAGCTTGTCTGTCCTTGAAGAGGGCACCTCCCCAGGCTCTTTTCACTCCTTAGAGGCCTGGTTGGGTGGCTCTGCTGACCCTGGTTCCTTCTCAGAGGGGGTGATAAGGGGGGTCTATCAGCGTGCACGTGCTGGGGTGGGCGGGTTCATTTCCATATTGACACACCAAAAGAGAAAGCCAGTGTTTTTCGTGTACACGGGGTGCGTTTTCCCCAGATTCTTCCTGGGGCTAAAATTCTCTGGAAGTGCTGCCTTCATAAATATTGAATCGTGTCCTTACCTTCTGTGCAGGCCTCTGGCGACTGCTTCCTAGAAATGAATCTGGAGTCGGGCAGTCATTACCCCCGGAGATGTTCGCTCAAATCTGAGAGCAGATTAAATAATGAATAGGAATGTCATTTGTGTGCTCCAATTTAGAATCCCCATCTCATTCTTTTTTCTGGATGAAATTGAACGTCAAGAGCGATAGGGAACTGCAGGGGTAGCGGTGGCTGGGGAGGGTCAGGGAGGAGGGACGGAGGCATGGCCGCAGGGCTGGGTTCTGAGGCAGCTGCTCTGAACACTGGGGCCTCACTGCCCCTTCAAAGGCCAAGCCGAGTCATGGGGAGACACGGGCCAGACAGGCAGTGTTCGAGATGTGGCCCCTGCAGAATCCAAGCCCCATGTTTTTGACATTTTTCCCCTAGGTAAAATACAGAAAAGCAGTAGTGAGGGGGGAAATAATCCATATATTGTCCTGTCAGCCAAAGGCAGCCACTATTAGCATTTTCTCCCAGTCTACTTTTCTCCTGCTTTTCTTTAAAACAAACAAACAAAAAAATCATAACTTAAGCCCGTGGTATAGACACAGCTGTGGTGTCTGGAGAGAGGTTGGACCGTGCTTAAGACACAACATTTTAAAACCTGATTGCGCTTGCTTCTCCAACAGCTCTGGGGGTTCTTGTCTTATTGGGTCCTCCGGGTGCTGGGATGCCTGCTAAGTGCTTTCCAGTGCCTGCCTTGTGAGCCTGCCCGTGCTCAGAGGACACCATCCTTTTAGAGGCTGAGCACACAGACCCTGGAGTGAGGCTCTGAGTGTGGGGTCCTGCTTGGGAGTACGGACTCGGTATCCCAAAGCTGTGAGGTCTTGGGGGAGTCACCCCCACTCCTCCCCACCACGGAGCTTCAGTTATATATGTCTGAGGCTCTAGATATATAGACCAATACAACCACACTTCAGAGCGTGTGGTGATGGACCATCCCTGCTTGTGGGACAATAAGACATTAGAGTTCAAGCTTGCTTGCTCCAGTCTCCTTGAGAGTCATGAGAAAGTTCTGGTTAAGCCCACGGGGAACAGCGTATCATCTGACTAACAAGTGTTTGACACCAGCTGTGGGCATATAGAGATAGGGAAGGAAGCCGCCTGCTGTAGTAGGACCCACGTTTCAGATAGTGAACCTGGCTGCTCCTCCACTCAAGCTAGTTAACTGACTATGCTGCTCTGTGTTTGGCTTTGTCTCTAGCAGGGTCTAAATTAAGCTTGGGCTGTCCGGTGTGCTGAGAGGCGCGGGCCGGGCAGTCCTCCTCTATCTATCCTTGCCGTGTTTCTGTCCCTGTTTCTTTCATCCGCCTTTTCTCAATCCTCACACCCATACTCAGGTAACCCAGCTGACTGGGTTGGAGCAGGCTCTGACACCTGTGGGAGACAAGGCCTGGCGTGGCTGTGACGGGTTCCTTGGGTCAGCTCCGTTCCTAGGCTGGGGTCCTCGGCTGTGTGAAAAGGACACAGCAAGGGCTGACAAGATGGTTCAGCAGGTTGGGGGGCTTGCTGCCAATCCCGGAGTTTGGCCCCTGGAACCCATGGAGTCAAAGAGAGAACTGACACTGGGGAGCTGTCCTCTGACTTTCCCGTGTCACTGCGGCCGGCCAGCCTGGCAAGTTCCACAACAGGGAGTGGCCCTGCCTCAAAAAAGCAAGGTGGAAGGAATGTGAAGAACGACGCCCGAGACTGTCCTCTGGCTTCTACATACATGCAGGCATGCATGTATGCACCACAAACATGAACACACACGTTTAAAACAGGGAACAGAAACTGACCCGATATTTATTGAATACCTACTACGCCCAGTTCTCTGTGCTTCCTGACTTACAGCTACTTATTTTTATTTTGATTACACTTAGTCATTTTGTGTGTGCTTGCACATGTATGTGTCCATATGTGTGCCTACGCTACAGCATACATGTGCATGTCAAGGACAACTTGTGAGAGTCGATTTTCTCCTTCCACCATAGCTGTCCTCGGGCTCAAACTCAAGTCCCCAGGCTTGGTGGCAAGTGCCCTTACCCACTGACCAACTTGTCAGCCCTCTGATTTACCCGTTAACTGACCCTCTGAGGTAGGGGCCAATATGTCTGCTATGAATGAAGAAGACGAGGAAGAAAGCGAGGAGCCACTGGACTTTGGCGCTCAACTGTGTGATCCGTGATTTACTCAGTGTCACTGGCTGTGTTTGTGCAGTGGGGATCTGAAGTTCTGACTTCATGTGCATTATAGGGATCAAATTGGATGACACATGGATATGTGTGACATTTGGTGTACACGCAGTGAGTGCCTTACGCGAACCCAGCAGTCTATGGCACGGGCACCTGCTTCCCACGGAACCTCGTCTGCCCCTTGGCTCCAGATCAGCTGACTATGCTCTGTTCCACTGATTTGTGTGTCTGGCTGTCCCTTCAGAGGCCCCTTTGTCTCTGTCAACGTCAGTTCATAGTAAGTCTTGACGCCGAGCCGTGCAATTCCCGAAGCTGTTCAGGGTGATTCTGTCTGCCCTGGGCCCTGGGCCTCTCCACGGCATCTTTTATTTTATTTTAGGGATTATTAGTAATATATTTAATGGATTTTCTTAACAAATTTTTATTGATTCTTTGGGAATTTCACATCGTGCACCCCAATCCCACTCATTTCCGAGTCCTTCTGTATCTGTCTTTCACCTTTGTAGTGTCCTCCAAAAAGGAAAACTGAAAAAAAAATAAGAATTAAAAAATGATAAAATTCAAGTAAGACTATTAATTGAAAACAAAAAGCAAGCAAGCAAACAAACAAAAAAAGCAAACAAGGATAAAAGAAGACCCCTTAATGTTACAGGCAGCCCCCCCCCCGGCCAGCCTGCCAGCCCACAGTCTGGGCCCAAAGCCGCACCAGCCCCAAATAACACTCAGAGACTCTGTATTTGATACAATCCTGTTGGCCAATTACCATTATTGTTTATGGGCTAGCTCTGTCTTAATTATTAACCCATTTCTACTTATCTAAGTATTTCCATGTGGTTCATCTTATCAGGGAGCAGAGGCCGGAGTCTTCCTTCCTCCCCGGACTACATCTTGACCCCCCCCAACTTCCTCCTTCCTCCTTGTTTCTTAGTCCCGCCTTTTCCATTGGCCCAACAGTGCTTTATTGTTTAACCAGTATGAGAAACATATTTACAGAATAACATCTCCCATCATCTCCTCTTTTCTGTCTAAAATAAAAAGAAGGGTTTTAACCTTCAGTTCTAACTGCTGTGTTCATCTATCTGTGTTGTGAGTTGTTTCTCCCTTAATAAACATCTATTCGGCCTATTTGTTTATCCTGACCCTTATTAAACCGCGATACCTTAATGTTTGCAGACTCTCTGCCACCGCTTCCTTAGTCTCGGTGGCATTGGGGGCTGCTGGGTGTCGTGCAGTATACCTTTTTGTTCATACAGCTTTACCTGCAAATGTGTAATGTGTTGTGGGTCAGGCTCAAGGTCTCTGGCTCCGGGTACAGCATCAATACTGGACAGTAGGACGTCCTGCCCTGCTGCTGTCCGAGTCATGGAGATCTCACAGCTCTGGTTCTGCAGGACCAGTGAGTCTCTTCATGCACTCCAGCAGGTGGCAGATGGGGGAGATGTTGGTAGTGCCAACTCAAAGCCCTGGATGCGTGTCTAGGTGGTAGCTGAGTTGTTCTGACCTGGCTGCTGGACCATCCCCCTCTGGTGAGGGGTAGAGCTAGCTCTCCCACACTCATGGTGAGGTGGGACCAGCTTTCCCAAATGCACGGGAGTGGGGTGTTTGGGGGGACAGCTCTCCTATTAGTGGTCATCGATCCATTCTTCTAGGGCCTGTGAGAGGCAGGGTCAGCTCTCTGGGTGTGTGTGTGTGTGTGTGTGTGTGTGTGTGTGTGTGTGTGTGTGTATTGGGGGAGCTCAGCATGGACCTTGCACTTCAACACATGGTTTACATGGGTTGCTGTGGCAACAGGGGCGATGGACATCAATACAGACCCCAGCTGCAGTGGGACCACGGACTTAGACATCAGCAGCAGCTTGAGCCTGGATGTCACCATGGCCCTGGGTAGCTGTACAGGCCTCTCATATGAGCATGGGCCCAGCAGGACTGTGGTCCCGAACTCCAACATGGCGTCAGGTGGTGGCCCAGACCCCAAGAGGTTTCCCAGCCTTCAATGGAAACAGGAGCCATTGACCTCCACACAGACCCTGAGTAAAGTAGGGTCACTGCCCCAGACATGACCTCTGGCCACAACTTGGGCCCTGACATCACCATGGCCCTGGTGGCAGCTCGGGCCACCTCATCTGTATGACTCTGGTGGCAGCATGATCCCCAGCCTTAGCACATCTCTCAGTCCCTAACATGGTTACAGGTGGTGACCTAGAGCTGGTGACATGGGCTCTGAACATCAACACAGCCCTTGGCTGTGGTAGAACCATGGACCCAGACATGGTCTTCAGCAGCAGCCCAGGCTCAGATGTCATGGATTTTCCTTTTTATTTGACAAATGGAAACAATGTAACTGTTCTGCCTGCAGAAAAAAAATATTCTGAAGAGAGACACTTGTACTCTCCCTTGAAGCAGTGGACCTTAGGGAACTAAAATCTCCCCAGGAATCCCACGCTAGACAGAGAAGGCTGAAGCTCTTATGCTGGCTGCGGGAGAGGCCTGCTTCCTGGGAAGACATTTCAACCGTTGTAACAACTCGTGGAACCACATTCCAGAAGAGCCTGCAGCTGAGATATGATGGGTTGCTAAGGGGCAGGACCACGACTGCTGAATGATGGAGACTCCCTGCCCTCCCTCTATTTAAACCTAAACCTTATGTCAGGACTCCAAAGATGGGGTGGGGGTGGGGTGGGGTTTGGGGGTGCAGTCCCTGCTCCTCTAAATTTGCTCCTTTTTCCAGTGTGGGCACACCGAACACATCTGCTTTCTCTGCCTTTCACCAACCGTAACTATCAGTGTAGTGGAGACGACTGCCTGGTTCTAGGTTGCTGGGACCCTGTGCTGGCCAGTTTTATGTCAACTTGACACAAGCTAGAGTCCCTCCCCTCCAGAGAGGGAGCCTCAACTGAGAAAATGGTTCCGTAAGACCTGGCTGTAGGCGATCCACGTGGGAGGGCCCAGTCCATTGGAGCTGGTGCCACACCCGGCTGGTGGTCCTGGGTTCAATAAGGAAGCAGCTGAGCAAGCCATGATGAGAAAGAAAGTCAGTAAGCATCCCCTCCGCGGGTCTGCATCAGCTCCAGCCTCCAGGTTCCCGCCCTGCCTGAGTCCCCACCCCCACTGCTTCGATGGTGAACTGTTACATGGAACTGTCGCTGAAATACCCCGTTGCTTTGGTCACTGTGTTTGGTCACAGCAATAGTAAGGGTAACTAAGACAGGCCCCCACAGTCCCGACTTTGACCCTACCAACTCCAGTAACAATGAATGTGTTTATGGGGTTCCGTGAGACATTCAGTACACGTGTACAGGGTGTGCTACCTCGGTCAGGGTGACCGTCATCTCTGTCACCTGAGATATTACTTCTTTGTGTTGGAAGTATTCAGGCCTTCTCCCAGCTCTTTTGAAATACGTCTTAATTGCTTGCCAACCAGAATTATCCTACCTCGCTGTAGATCACAGCAAGTTATAACTCCTACCAACCTGGGCTCTGTACCCATTAACCACCCTCCCTCCATCACGGGCTTCCAAAGTCCTGCTAAAGGCTACTCTAGGACTGCTTTCTTGAAATCAACTTCTTAGTAGGAATTCACCTTTGTGGATGACAGTTTGTGAAGAAAGCTGCTGAACTGGACTTCCTGTCTGGTGTGTGATGTGCAGGTGTCGGGTAACCTCATGAAGGGTCTTAAAGACAAACCCCAGCACCTCAGGCCCCGCCCAGACTCTCAGGCCCCGCCCAGCCTCTCAGGCCCCGCCCAGACTCTCAGGCCCCACCCAGCCTCTCAGGCCCCTCCCAGCCTCTCAGGCCCCGCCCAGCACCTCAGGCCCCGCCCAGCACCTCAGGCCCCGCCCAGCCTCTCAGGCCCCGCCCAGCACCTCAGGCCCCGCCCAGCCTCTCAGGCCCCGCCCAGCCTCTCAGGCCCCGCCCAGCCTCTCAGGCCCCGCCCAGCCTCTCAGGCCCCGCCCAGCCTCTCAGGCCCCGCCCAGCCTCTCAGGCCCCGCCCAGCCTCTCAGGCCCCGCCCAGCATCTGCATAGGAGTGTGCACCCCACAGAAGCTGGGAACATGGTGTTCCTCTGGCATCTGCCGCCTTCCCTGCTGAGACTTTGTTTCTGAGACAGCTGGGTTTCCCACGGTCTTATCCCAGCCTTCTCCACAGGCTTTCCCTCCACCTACACCGGGCAATACTCAAAGCACACAGCAGCGGGACATGCCAGGCTCTTGCAGCTTCCAGGAGCCCTGACTAGGCTGGGGGATTACGCCTGGATTCCCTCCTTTCACTCACCCGCCCGCCCCCACAGGAAAAGAAAGATCTTTGAGCTTCTGCTGCAGTTTGCTAACATTGGTGACTAAATCGCCCTTGGCAGCTTAGTTCTTACTTTTTAAAGTGCACCTATGGGAGCTGCCATCAAGAGAAACCCCACGGTGCGCAATTCTGCAAAGCAAATAATTGCAAGCTAATTCGCCATTTAAAAAGCCCAATTTTTTCATATTATAGTTTCAGAACAAAACCGGTTAAGCTGTTGGAAGCTTGAGTTCCTGATTAGCTTTATTCATGATTTTTTTTTTTTTTTTTTACCCCAACTGTAGTAAAATAAGCCTCTTCTCCTGGTCTTGGGGTGGGATGAACACAATTAAGTTTAGAGCTTTAAAACCCCCCAACAAAACCATAAACTTTTAAATGCATGACTCTTGAGTGCATGGCTTGGCTTGATTCCTAACAGGAATACACCTGTGTAGCCTGAAACATGACTGTTCACGAAATCCCAAAGCTTACATGTCCATTTCTCAGCCAGTGACAGCTCCTCAGAAAGGGCCGATCTCTGGCTTATCTGGCAGGGGTTAACTTTCCTGTTCGTGGATGTCACATGGTGTAGCCAATGTACCCCTCTTTGTTGGTCCTCTTCATTGTCTGTGGGCTGTCTCTAGTTCTCTGCCACCACAGAGGAGCTAATGCACTGAGTGTGGCAGATGGTGTAGGGGACTGAGGCTAGAGGGTCACAAGTTCCAGGCCTGCCTGAACTACATAAACAAGACCATTGTAAGAAATGGGATCTGTTTGCTGTGTCTGCTGTTGGTAAGCTCCTGTGCTGTGTGTCTCTGTCCAGATAGAATTCGGAGGCCAGAGTTGTTCATGTTGACCCTGTAAAAGAGTGGCCGAAAGTGGAGCTGTATTTCCAACTAGAGTTCTAAGAAAGAATCCAGGATATCTCAATAGTGAGGTCATGAAGTCCTTTAGCCTGTGAAGGCACGAAGCAGGAGTCCACTGTCACTGTTACCCAGGCCATTCTATCACAGCTTGGCAGGAACTGCACGCACAAATCCTCTTCTTTTAAAAAAGTTTTTTAGATTTACTTATTCAATGTGAGTGTTTTGCCCGTGTGTATGTATGTTCATCATGTATGTGCAGTTCCTGCAGGGCCCAGAAGAGGGCGTGGGGTCCCCTGGAACTGAGTTATGGATGATTATGATCCATGAGGGTTCTGGGAAGCCAGTCCTGGTCCTTTGCAAGCATAACAAGTGCTCTGAACCACTGAGCTGTCTCTCTAGCCCCTCCTTTCCTTCCTTACTAGAATTTTCCTTAGAGTGCATGATGGAGAGGACCAACAACCAATGAGAGACCCGTGTTGTTTCTGTCAGCCAATGTGATGGTTGCCAGACATTCATGTTTCATCTCCTTGTTCATTATACTGGCCTATAGGAGTCCAGACACTTACCCCCCACCCAACCCTCAGCTGCTATCCAGGGAGCATTTATTACGGGAACTTGGAATCCATGATGTGAGTTGACTGTTGGGAGACTGTCCAGTTGCATCCTGGGAGGTTTTGACGGCTGTGGGATCCTGGTCTCTTGTTCTGAACTTTATTCTGCTTAGGGAGCAGTCTTCATGGCCTATCCTGAGAGAAATGGCCATCTTGTCATCACTAACCAGAGTGTGACAGCGCTAAGCAGCACTAACATGTAATCAGAGGCAAGGAATGGTCTTGGCAGTGTCTAGGATGCTGTGATCTGCACGGGGAGATGAGCTTGTGTTTCCTGCCGTCTTGCTCTCTTGGGTATGGGCTTTGTCTCACTCATGTTGAGGAGAATGGTGAGCTGTAGGCCTCTCCGTCTTCTGTAAATGTGGAGTCTCCAGTCACAGTGCTATTTACAGGCAATAGGCCATTATGAGGTGGGGCCTAATGGGAGGGAGTTAGGTCACTGGGGACAAGGCCCTGAAGGGGAGTGTGGAGCCCTACCTGTCCCCAGATTCCCAGCTGTTCTTGGTTGAGCAAGTTTCCTGTCACCTGCTGATGCCATGATGCTTTGTCTCAGCATAGGCTCTAAGGCCGTGGTTCTCAACCTTCCCAATGCCACAACCCTTTAATACAGTTCCTCATGTTGTAGTGACCCCAACCATAAAGTTATTTCGATGCTACTTCATAACTCTAATATTTGCTACTGTTATGAGTCATAATGTAAATATCTGTTCTACATGCTCTAAGGTAAGGGGCTGGGTACTCAATGGAACAAAACTTCCAAAGCCATGAACTAATAAACCCTTTCCACTTTGCAAGTTGATCACCTCAGGTATTTTGTCACAGCTACGGGAAGTTGGCTAACAGCCCATCAGAGCTTATGCCTTCTGAAGGCCTTCCTCTGGCCCACAGCTCTTTCTATGAGTCCTCACAGGGTTCCCTTCTTCCTGCTTTCCCAATTCAGGTAACAGGGCAGAGGGTCCCACCATTGGCTGTCTCTTGCGGGGGGGACCAGGTACAGGCTGTTTGGGTCCTGGGAGTCAGCCCTCTCTGGAGGGTGGCTGGGACACTTATGTAGTACTAGGGATGATTATAAAGCAGCTTGTCCCCGCCCTTGGGAACAGGATGGGTTGGTTAGGGGAGATTATAACTGGTTGTGACAGTACCTGGGAGGAGTGGCTGGCATCTGGAGGGCACGGATCAGAGGTGATGAGCTTGTCCCTGGGGAGGGACAATCTGCCCCTCATGCAAGCAGGATCTTCCTGAGAAAGGACACTTCTCTGGGGGACAGGGTAGCCAGCAGCTAGAGCAGGAATCTGAAAATGCATGGCTAGGGCTACATCTTGACTTCGTGGTTATTAAGCTATATGACAGGCGGTGCCTTCCCCAACTTTTCTTTGCCTGAGTTTCCTTGCTTGTTACGTAGGGGAAGTAATGCAAAGTGTGTCCTCAAGTGGTTACGGAAGCTCAGCCATGACGGTATGGGTAAAGAGACCATATGATGTGTGTCCTAGGGTGTTATGGAAGCTGCAGCCATGATGAAGTGGGTGGAGAGATAAAATGATGTGTCGGTGCCTTTTTGAAAGGTGGTTTATTTTGTTTCTCAGTGGGAGCCCACCATGGTAGGAAGGCAGGGCTGTAATGACTGTGGCTGCAGCAATATGAGGCTGCTCGCTCATATATAGGTGGGTCAGGAGGCAGCACAAGGACCATGCCGAGCCTCATCTGGCTGTTTCCTTATTCGATTATCATTCAATCCAGGACCTAAGCCCCCAGGATTGTGTATCTACAGTTATGGTGGATCTCATTCCTTGTAGTTAACCCTTTCTGGAGAAGCTTGCACAGATAGACCCTAGGCGTTTCTTAATTCAACCAGGTTGCCAGTCAAAATTGACCACTGAAGATGGCATTTATAAGTGTTTGCCCTGTTGTTTCTGCAATTACCCATTTTATCACAGCACAGGAAACACATAAACACAAGCCAAAGTGACACAAGGAGAAATAATAAAGAAAGGTGATCTTGACCCCTTCTACTAAAGTCTAATTTTCAAAAATGTCAAGATAGGATTTGTGTGTGTGTGTGTGTGTGTGTGTGTGTGTGTGTGTGTGTGTGTGATTTTGTATTGCGGTTTAATAAGAATCAGGATAAACAAATAGGACGAATAGATGTTTATTAAGGGAGAAACAACTCACAACACAGACAGATGAACACAGCAGTTAGAACTGGATGCTCCTCTCTCCGGGTCCCACCAGAAAGAAAGCGTTCTCCGCCTCTTTCTGAGACCAAGCCCCACAGGCCACTTCCGCCCCTGGCTCCACCCTTCAATGGGTGTGGTCAGTGCCACAGAAGCAGACGCAGTGAATATCCCACTACAATTCCCCTTTTAGTCTAAAGAAAAGATTTAAGCTTGATACAAAACTATATACAAAACAGTGAATAACAAGTGTGCTCTAAGAAAAGGAAAATCGAGAACAAAACAACCTACATATCTAGTCCTAGGGTGAAGGCATGAGGGAGTTTACAATAGAGTTGTCCTAAGCTGGATAGTTTAAGTCTAGTACCTAATATACCTAACTAGGAAGAGAGAATAATACTTAAGATAGTTTAATCTACAACCTCATCAAGACCTGAGAAGGAAAATAACGATACTAGGGTAGACAGGAAGTGCGGATGGGCAACTTCCAAAAGGTGCAGCAAGGACAGAAACAGCAAGTTACCTGGACAGTCACCCAAGGTCTCACAGCAACGTTGGTACAGCCAGTTTTGGCTAAGGCCAGGAGTTTTGACAGACCACAACAAAATCAGGGAGGTAGAAAGTCTGTCTTACCCTGACTTGGCAAGTTTCAGCAGTCTTCTATGTTTGTCTCCTGCAAGCATATAGGACCGCATGTCCAAATCAGTGGTCAAGGATGAAGCAGTTCCTTGCCCAAGAGGCCATTAGCCGAAGCGAGGATGAACTCCAGAAGGAGCAACAACAGTGTCCAACATACTTTCGGGAAAGTGCACGATGCTGTCAGGAGCAACAGTGTCTCATGTCAACAGAGTACTAATATATAAAACATTTAAATTCCATGTTCTGCAGGTCTATGAAGTGATTGAAGATTAAGCATCTATGTCTGACTAATCTCATAGGCAAGGAAACATGGGTGAGGATAATCTGTAATACTCAGGAGCTTGGCTAACCTGAATACAACTTCCTTGAGTAAAGCAAGGATAAATACCTAAACAATATAACTATGTACATATATATATCTGCACATGTAAATTCCTAAAGTAGAGGTAGAGTAAAAATGTCTAAACAAGAGGTAGAGCTCTAAAGGGCAGCAAGACAAATATCCCAAATTGTATCAAAATACAAAATGTCTTGAACACAAGCAAAAGTGTACATACATAGAATATGGCAAGTATAATGTGCATAAAACATCATAAATGGAAAGATTTCACACAATATAACAACTATAAGATACAATTCTTCCAGGAAGGGAATAAACTTAATTTTACATAGGTTACCACAAATAAGAATATATAACAATGTAAGCTGTAATACTAATGTCTCACTCTTACTAAATAATTCACAAGAAAATAGGCTAATCTACCTATATCCATTCTGAACCATACCTTTCCCAACCATACCCTATTCCTGTCTAAAAGAGATAACCAAGTCTAAGTATCACCTTCCAAACCCAACCCCAAGTAACTATGACCAACACTATGAAGATGAATATTATTCCTAAATTCCAAGAGTGGGGAAAGGGGGCGTTGTTATCTTAAGATTACTTCCTGCTGAAATGGGACAATGATTTCTCCATGGGATCCTGTTGGAAGAAAATTTTAAGCAACCAAATTTCTCAACAGAACTGGCTGTAACATATGTAGGTAGTCATTGTGTGGCAGAAAATGCTTGACTGGAATTCTACTTGAAACTCTGGCCAGGTTGTAATAAGAAGGTGCACCAATACAGCTAGCTAGTCATGAGTTGTCTCGAGAAAAGCAGTCTCAAACCAGTTTAGGGTGCAGTTTGTAGTCCAGATGCATCAGGTTGAGTCAAGTGGAAATGTCTAATTGGGGGCCCATCTTCTTTCCAGAGTGTCCAAAGATTGCTGTTGAGAACTGTTATAGTCCTTGTGGAAAACTGAAATATCAATATCAAGGTAAAATTTTTAATTTTTACGGTATGCATTAGGGAAAGGCAACAATAAGCATTAAAATGTAAATGAAAAAATTAGGATTTCAGAGAGAAAATTACGAATAAGTGAATGAGTCCTTAGATTTTGTTTTCTTCTGCCTTACACCAATTGGCTTCTTGATATAAGGCAGAAACCATGAATTTAATCTTAACAACAAGCTTGAATTTAGAGAAGGAAAGCCAAATCCAACTCCAAAGCCAGCATTGGTTTACATGAATCGGGACTACAGAAATATTAGATAGTAAAGAGAAATAGATTTCAGTATAGAAACAGTTTACTAGACTTAAATATTTTTACCATAAATCAGATTCCTCTTCATTAAGTGATTCTTTCTGGAGAGCTGTCTTCCTTTCTGTAAGTACCTACATGTTCATTGTCTCTTGGCTGTTTGAAGATAGGTGTTCTCTGTTTTCCTGTAAGGAAAAGAACAGAACACTTCCCCTACCTTTGAGAAGACTCTGCATATCTCACAGGACCTTATTTATTGGATGACTTGTCATTTCTCTTCATTAAGATGTTACTCTTGTTCAACTCGGATCTTGATTAACTTAGATGGTATCCATAGCTTTTCTTCTCCTGTAGATACAAATGCAAAACCCCTACCCCAACGTAACACATATCCTGGTTTTCATTCTGAGGTCAATACATCCTTGAAGTACACCGGCTGATTTAATTCGGAATTTTTTTCTATTGTCCAGTGTCTTTCTGCAGCTGTTTTTCCTTTTTCATCAGCATTAAGAAAGTTTACTGTTAATAAAGCATTTTGTAATCTGTGTTTGGGTGTCTTGGTTCCTCCTGCATGTTTATGGAGCATTTCCTTTAAAGTACAATTAGATCTCTCAACTACTGCTTGTCCTATAGGATTGTGTGGTATACCAGTTATGTGTTTTATGTTATAATACTCAAAAAAACCTGTTTCAATTTGCTGGAAATATATGCCGGAGCATTGTCAGTTTTTATTTGTGCAGGTATGCCCATAATGGCAATTACCTCTAAAAGGTGTGTAATAACAGAATCAGCCTTTTCAGAGCTCAGAGCAGTAGCCCATTGAAACCCTGAAAATGTATCTATAGTGTGATGTATGTATTTTAATTTTCCAAATTCTGCAAAATGAAACACATCCATTTGCCATATTTCATTTCTATTTATACCTTTAGGGTTACTGCCTAGTGGTAAAAGAGTTTGGTTATAGAATGAGCAAGTAGGACATTTCCTTACTATTTCCTTGGCTTGTTGCCAAGTGATAGAAAAATCCTTTTTCAATCCTTTGCTGTTAACATGGTGTTTCTTATGAAACTCTGAGGCTTCTAGCACACTTCCTATCAATAACCAATCAATTTCATCATTGCCTTGTGCTAGAGGACCTGGCAGACCCGTATGGGATCTGATGTGTGTTATATATATAGGATGAATCCTCTTTCTGATAGTATCTTGTAACTGTATAAACAATGAAGTTAATTCTGTATCATAAGGAATAAATTCTGCAGTCTCGATGTGTAAGACTACTCTGCATATTGAGAGTCAGTAACTATATTGAGGGGTTCTGTAAAATCCATAAGTACCATGAGAATGGCATACAATTCTGCCTTTTGTACAGAATTGTAAGGGCTTTGAACTACTTTGCTTATTTCTCCTGATTTATATCCTGCCTTACCAGATTTGTTTGCATCAGTGTAGAATGTAGGAACTCCAGAGATAGGTGTTTGTCTTAAATGCGTGGAAGGATCCAAATCGTCTTCTTTATGAATTTGATTCTTTCACTTTTGGGATAATTGCTGCTAATTATTCCCAAAAAATTACTGCATGCTCTCTGCCAATATTCATTATCTTTCCATAAGGAGGAAATTTCCTCATTAGTTAAAGGTACTATAATTTCTGTTGGATCCCTTCCTGTTAGTTGACGAAGTCTTAATTTACCTTTTCAAATCAAGTCAGAGATCTTTTCTATATATGTTTTTAGTTTTTTATTCAGTTTATGTGGTAAGAATATCCATTCTAATATGACGTCTTCTCGCTGCATCAAAATCCCTGAAGGATATTCTCTAGATTGTAATATAACCAGAATATAGTCTAGATTTGATCCACACAGTCCATATGTGCTTCTAATATCCTCTTTTCTACCCATTCTAATTCCTTTTCTGATTCAGCTGATAGTATTCGTGGACTATTCAAATCCTTGTCCCCTTTTAGGGACATTTTCAAGTTTTTCAAATCATGCCCTTCAACTCCAATAATGGTTTGCAGTTGAGAAATCTCTCCTAGTAATTTTTGAAGATCATTAAGAGTCTGGTAGCGATCTCTCCTGATCTGTACTTTTTGTGGTCTAATTTTCTGTAGACCTATTTTATATCCTAAGTAGTTGATTGACTCTACTTTTTGTATTTTTTCAGGTGCAATTTGTAATCCCCAGCGAGGTAAAACTTCCTTCACTTTCTCAAACATTTTTTCTAATATTTCCGCTTTAGAGTCAGCTAAAAATATATCATCCATGTAATGATAGATTATGGATTGTGGAAACTGTTTACGAATTATTTCCAGTGGTTTTGTACAAAATATTGGCACAGGGTGAGGCTGTGCCACAGCATTCCAAAATCTTCCATTGATAACTCTTCACCGGTTGAGAATTATTGTAATTAGGTACTGTGAAGGCAAATTTCTCTTTATCTTGTTCTTGTAAAGGTATAGTGAAGAAGCAATCCTTTAAATCAATAACTATAATAGGCCATTCTTTAGGTATCAAAGAAGGCAACGGCATTCCAGGCTGTAAAGAGCCCATTGGCTGGATAACTTTATTAATGGCTCTCAGGTCTGTAAGCATTCTCCATTTACCAGATTTCTTTTTGATAACAAATACAGGAGAATTCCAAGGGCTGGTTGATTCCTCGATATGCCCAGCATTTAGCTGTTCCTGAACCAGGTTTTCTAAAGCTTCTAACTTCTCAGAAGTCATAGGCCATTGCCCTGCCCAGACAGGCTCCTCTGTTTTTTAAGGGTAGGGCTTTTGGTTCCTCTGTTTGTTCAGCACTTGCATTCTGTCTTTGTACAGCCTGGGTATTTGGTGTCTGTCTTGTATAGTACTTTATAGCATTTTTTTCCACAATCATGAGGTCGTTTATGGTTCCTATCTAATACTGGAGGAATGTTAATCTGTGTATTCCATTGCTGTAATAGATCACAACCCCATAAATTTATCACTACATCAGCCACATACGGTCTTAACCTTCCTCGTTGTCCTTCTGGTCCTACATATTCAATCCATCTCGTGCTTTGTTTTACCTGAGACAGGGTTCCAATCCCTAAGAATTGAACATTAACCTCTCGCAGGAGCCAATTTCGAGGCCAGGATTTATTAGTTATGATAGTTACATCCGCTCCTGTGTCCAGTAGGCCTTCAAACAGTTTGCTTGCTATTCATTTTTACTATCAATCTAGGCTTTTGATTGTTTATAGAGGTTTGCCAAAATATACGTTTTTTATTTCCTTCTGTCATGTCTGATTCAACTTCTGACACTAGTTTGTCATCCAGAGCAGTATGAGTTTTTACAATAGGCCAAGGATTTTCTAATTGTCCTGTGGGAGATTGTCCTCCACTGTGACTGGGAATGTTCGGACCACCTTTGACATGGGGGCCTTCAAGAGGCCCCCGAAGGAGTTTCTCCGGTTGTAAAGGGTTTCCTTGCTTGTCTCTAGTCGATCTACACTCATTTGTCCAGTGTCTGCCTTTGCCACACCTTCTACATAACCCAGGAGGCTGAGGCCTTCTATTCGATTCATTCTTGGGAGTATTATTTCTAGAGATGCTTTGCCTACAATTTCTTTTTAGATGTCCTATCTTACCACAGTTATAACATCTGACATGTTGATATCTCTTTAAACCTTTGGAGATGGCTTCTTCTATCCAAGTTTCTATGTCACCATAGTTAAGACTTCTGTTCTCTTGATTACTGCTCAAACCTTTAGATATAGCTTCTCCTACCCATGCTTCAGTGTTATTGCTATTATAGTCAATGTTGGCTGTATATCGAATCCATTCATCCAAAGGTGCTGATTGAATTTTTAAAGGCCAAAGCACTTGTTTGCATTGAGGATTTGCATTCTCATAGGCTAACGATTCTATGAGTATTCTCCTAGAATCTATGTCAGCTACCTCTAATTGTGCTGCTCTAGACAACCTTTCTAGAAACACACTGAAGCGTTCTCTTGGTCCTTGCCTTATTTTGGTATAAGATTCTATCCTCTCCCCTAGTTCATGAACCTTATCCCAAGCATTCAGAGCTGCCGTACTGCATAGAGACAAGATATGTTCATCATAGGCAGCTTGGGTTTCTGGGTCAGCATAAATACCCTCAGCAAGAATTTTATCTTTGGGAGCTTCATAACCTTTCTTTAAGCCCTGAAGTTCAAGAGCCTTTGCTTCCTCTCTCCATAAAGCCCTCCATTCTAATTGAGAGGAGTTTTCAAGGACAGCTGATATTAATTGATCCCAATCCTTAGGGGTTACCTTGTTATTCCTTGCCCATGATTCTATTAATTGCTTCACATATAGTGAGTGCTTGCCATAAGAAACTACTGCTTCCTTTATACTTTTTAAATCTTTCATACATATTGGTTCCCACTGATAAGCAACACCACTTTTTGGGTGTTTTTTCCTTGCTCATTTTTCAGTAGTAGATACAGGGAAAGCTCCCCTGACCCTAAATTGTGTGGAAATTTTTAAGTTTTTTTCATGCCCTGTTACCTGGAGCTCTTCTTCTGATGTATCAGATTGAAGGTCTTCTAAGGCCTAAAGTCTATTCACCATTGCTTCTTTGAGTGTCTGAACTTCTTGAAGCATATCCCTTTCTAGAGCCTTCATTGCATCGGTCAGTTTCTTACTTTCTCCAACTACGTATGATTCCATGTTTTTGATATTCTCATCTTTAGATATTATTTGAATGGCATGTAAACTGTCTTCCAGAAACAATGTTCTATCTGCTAGCTTGCCATTATCCCCAGACATGGAAGAGATTCTATCTACTACTCTTTCCATCTGATGTTCCAGTTTTTTAACCTTATTAGTAGATTCATCCAACCAGGAACGAGCTGTTCCTGCCAGCGTGTTAATGCATTGCATTGTTTCTGTTTTGGCTGTTGAGGCAACATCAGACATGGAACAAATTTTGTTTTCTATTTGGTTATTTTTATGTTCCATGTTTTGTATTCTACCTGTCAGCTCTCTGTTGCCATCTTCAATATTCTGAACCTTTTTTTCCTAAACATTCTATGTTTTGCGTTCTGTCATTTTCAATGTTTTGAATCCTTGTTACTAAGTCTCCTATGGTTTGTACAAGTTCCTTATTGTTTGCGCTAATCTCAAACCATTTCTTTAAGAATATCATATTAATGATAAAACCCATTACTATTACGAAAAAGGTGTATATATAAATCCAGTCATAATTTTCTTCTGCTAAGATTCCTTCTATATATGAAGTAAAAAAATTCCTAAAGTCCTGCATTGTAAAATTATCTGCCATAGCTATGGAACAATTGATCTCAGATATTATATCAGCTTAAGTTGCAAAAGATGTTACAATTACCTTAGGTGTAATTCCGCTGTCCTGGAGCTTTGATGCTTTTAGTTGTAGATCTCAACTTGCTGTAGTTACACTCGGAGGTGTAGCAGTAAAAAGCGTCCGGCAGCAGAGGATCCTTCCGATTCCGGTTATACCCGGAATTGCACCACCAAAGAGTGTCCAGAAGCGTACCGCCAAATAGCTTCCGGCAGTAGAGGATCCTTCTGATCCTGGTCCCTGTAGAATAGCTTTTAACAAACTAAGGCAAGCAAAATTTTGTTAAATGAAGGAGTGAAACGAGCCTTGTACAAATTGTTGAGACCACAGGGATAACAGGAGCCGCAAGCAACTGCAGTGTGTATATTTTCCACCGCAGCTGCCGCCACCGCCGGAGCCTGCAAGCACACAAACAGAGCAGGCGGAATCTGGGCCTAGTGCAGCAACACAAAAGGCAGGGCTAATGCCGCAGGGCTCTGTGCAAATGCAATCTGAGGGAATGGGCGGAAGATGAGCAGTAGTCTCAAGGCCAAGATGGAGATAAAAGGAGTTCTAGGGCAGGGTGTATCCACCTGATTAAACAAGAGACCCTGCCCGTTCGGGGAAAGTGGGGGAAGGGTTGCTGCGGCGCCTGGGTAAAACCCAGGTGCTGTGAAAATCCTGATCCCACTTCTGACATCAGATATTGCGGTTCAATAAGGGTCAGGATAAACAAATAGACCGAATAGATGTTTATTAAGGGAGAAACAACTCACAATACAGACAGATGAACACAGCAGTTAAAATTGGATGCTCCTCTCTCCGTGTCCCACCAGAAAGAGAGCATTCTCCGCCTCCTCCCGAGACCAAGCCCCACAGGTCACTTCTGCCCCTGGCTCCACCCCTCAATGGGTGTGGTCAGTGCCACAGAAGCAGACACAGTGAATATCCCACTACAATTGTGTGTATGTGTGTGTGAGTGAGTGTTACTGGGGGTGGAGCTTAGGGTATCATATGTCCTAGGTGGGTGCTGAGTACACCAAATGGCAGCCTCAGCACACCTTTCTCTTGTTAGCCCTTCATTTAAAAATATATATTTATTTTATAGGTATGAGGATTTTTTTACCTGCATGTGGGTTCTATGCACCACGTGTGTAGATGTCCATGGAGATCAGAAGAGGGTATCAGATTGTTATGGGATTTCCCACCTGGTTCCACAGCTGCCTTGCCCCAAATGAACACACAGATGCTATATTAATTATGAAACTGTTGGCCAATGACTGGGGCTTCTTATTTGGCTAGCTCTGTCTTAATTATTAACCCATTTCTATTAATCTATGAATTTCCACGTGGTTGTATCTTACCAGAGAAGGGTCTGGACCTTTTATGCCTTTATGGTCTCACATGGCATCTGACTCTACCTAAATTTCCCAGAATTCTCCTCATCTCTTAGACCCGCCTATCTTCCTATCTCATTGGCCAAACAATGCTTTATTCATCCACCAATAAGGGAAACATATACAGAAGGACACCCCTCCCCCCATCATCAGATTTCTGAAACTGGAGTTAGAGAGTTGTGAGTCACCATGTGAGTTCTAAGAATCCAAACCCTGGTCCTCTGGAAGAGCAGCCAGTGCTCTTAACCACTGAGCCATCTCTCCAGCCCTAACAATTAATTTAGATGTTAAAGTTACCTAAAGTCTTTTCTCTCCTAAAACCACTGACTTTATTTATTGTAGTGAGTATGCTTTCCGCCAGCTCGCCTGGTCCCACCGCCACGCCAGCCCCCAATAACACGCAGAGACTCTGTATTTGATATAAGGCTGTTGGCCAGTTACTATCATTTCTTATCGGCTAGCTTTGTCTTAAATATTAACCCATTTTTCTAATCTAAGTATTTCCACGTGGCTCATCTTACCGGCCAGAGTGGCGCTGGCGTTCTACCTCTCCGGGCTCTCCATGCTGACTCCTCCTCACTACTTTCTCTTTCCCCTTTGTCTCCTAGCCCCGCCTATCTTGCTTTCCCATTGGCCAACAGGGCTTTATTCATTAACCATTATGAGAAACATATTTACAGAATGACATCTCCCATCAATTTATTTTATCTATTTTATTTATTTTTGTCATCATACTGAACCTAGACCTCTTTCCCTCCATAGAACTGATGAGTTTGTTTGCTCTTGCGTTATTGAAGAGGGCTCTTTCTTTGTAGCCCTGGTTGGCCTCAAACTTGTGAGTGAGTGTTAATCTTCTGCAGCAGCCTTCTGACTGCTGGAATTAGTAAGGTGAGTTTTTTTTCATGAATGTTCAGGGTTGTAGTCTTTTTTTTTTTTTTTCATTTCTGTGACTGAACAGCTGAGGAAAACAATTTACAGGGCATTTGTTTTGCTTCTGTTTTTGGAGGTATCATGGGTATAACAGAGTAGGGCAGATCACTTCATGGGGAATGAGGGAGGGAGGGAAGTTGGGATGTGGGGAAGAGAGCCTAAATGCTCAGCCTTTCTCCTCTTCTGTTCCTCTGGAGCCCCAGCTTATGGGATAATTGACCATATCTGCCCCCACACTCACCTAGAAGTATCCTTAATCTCCAAGGTTTGCCCCATGGGGTTGACAGGTTAAGGCTCACACTCACGTTCCTATTCACTAGTGATGGAACTGGCTGACTTTGGCAGCTGGAAGCAAGATTTGAGAGGAGGAAACAGGTCCATCCAGGAAAGAATGCCTCAACAAGACCGCAAAGCCAGACACTTGGCTGGTTCATCTCCTGTAGGACAATAAACAGTAACGTCTAGGATAGAAATCATAACCTACGTAAGTTTTCAGAATCTTGCCTTTACTTAGAAATAAAAACGGGGCAGTGAGATGACTCATCTGGTGAAGGCAGGTGGTAAAGGCTCCTTGCTGCCAAGCCTGATGACCTGAGTTCAATGCCCAGAACCCACAAGACATGATGGAAATGAGTTCTACCAGCTGTCCTCCACCTCCACGTGTGCACAGTAGGATGCATGTGCCCATCCACACACAGTCAATAAATAAATGCAAACAAGTAGAAACCTGAAAGCTGAATGAGCTGGTTTCTTCATGGGCAGAGGCACGTGTCTGAGTATATGTACATATATGTGCCGTGTGGAGATCATCCGGTGACTCTGTGGCATGTTCCTCGGATGCTATCCACCTGTTTTTTTCTTTTTAAATTTTTTATGCTTGTGTGTGCTTGTCTGCATGTGTGTATACAACCCCAAGTATGTGCCTCGTGCCTGTGGAGGTCTGAGGAGGTATCACATCCTCTGGAACTGGAGCTGTGCATGGCTATGAGCCCACTTATGGGAACTAAACTTAGACCCCTGCAAGAGCATCGAGCGTTCTTAGCCACTCCAGTGCCTTGTTTTGTGAGGCAGCATCTCTCATTGGCTAGGTGTGCAACCAATTAGAATAGGGTACTTGTTGATAGGATGTTTCCAGTGCTAGGACTGCAAGCATGTTCCACGTGCCTGGCTTTTTATGTGGGTCCTGGGGGTCAAACTTGCATCTTTAAGCACCTCACAGCCTGAGCCTCTCCCTGCCCAAAGTTGGCTTCTTTTTTTTATTACTAATTTTTAAATATTTTACATACCAACCACAGTTTCCCCTCCCTCCTCTCCTCCTGTTCCCTCCCTTACCTTCTTTCTAACCACCACCACCCCCATCCACTCCTCTAAAGGGTAAGACCTCCCATAGGAGTCAACAAAGCATGGCATATCAACTTGAAGCAGACCAAGCTCCTTCCCCTGCATCAAGGCTGAGCGAAACACCCCACCATAGGGAACAGGTTTCAAAAAGCCACCTCATGCACCAGAGACAGATCCTGGTCCCATTGCTAGGGGCCCCACAAAAGACAAAGCTACACAACTGTCACCCACATGCAGAGGGTGTCAGACCCAAGCAGGCTCCCTAGCTGTTGGTCTAGAGTCTGTGATTTCCTACAAGCTCGGGTCAGCTGTCTCTGTGGGTTTCCCCATCATGACCTTGACCCCTTCCCCCTTGTGCATATACTCCCTCCTCCCTCTCTTCAGCTGGATTCCCAGAGCTCTACCCGTGCTTGGCTGTGGATATCTGTATCAGCTCCTATCAGTTCCTGGGTGAAGGTTCTGTCATGACAATTAGGGTAGCCATCAATCTGATTACAAGAGAAAGCTGGTCCAAGCACCCTCTGGCTATTGCTAGGTGTCTTAGAAAAGTTGGTTTCTTGAGTCCAGTCATCTTGTGGGTTCCCTGAGCCCCGGAGTCAGCCTGGGCATCCTCCTTCCCTAGGTCTGTGGGGTCAGACAGTGTGCATTGCTAACAAGTTCCCAGGAGCTGCTGGCCCAGGGGCCGCATGGGGAGACCCTGAGACGTTAGGTAGACTCATCTTGTATGATTTAAAAAGATGTGCTGTGGCCTCTTCCAGGCTGTTGGGGACTTTTCTGTTCTCTCTCCCAGGCTGTAGTTGACTGCTTGGCTGCCTGCCTCCTTCAGGGAGCCATTAGCAACCCCGCATGCTCTGATTTCTGTGATGGTGTTGGCTCAGGAGCCGTTAGTGGGGCCACTTTAGTTTTTAATTAAATGAAACAGTTTGTGTTTATAGAAGTCTGTTCTAAAGCAAAACTTTTTTTTTTTTTTTTTTTTTTTTTTTAAGAAAAAGAGAAAGCTCGAAGCTTGGGGCAGACTTCACTCCCTGGTGTGGTTGAAGAGTAGACTTGAGGCTGTGTTCCGGACTACAAACAGAGTGGATGGGGTAGGAGAGAGACTCCGCCCCCAGCCCCAGCCCCAGAGGCTGGGCTCTGAGGGCTGTGGACGCCAGGAGCCTGGTTGGAGGCCTTAGAGCTCTTTGAGGCTGCAGATGCAAAGCAGGTCTGCTGGGCTGGGGGACAGACTTCCTCCTCCATTGTTGTGAGCTCTAATCACTTGGACGTCTTGGAGTTGTCTCCATTCCAGCCCCTCCCCTGCCCCCAACACACACACACACACACACACACACACACACACACACACACACCACAGCTTACTTGCAGTACTGGGGACCTGCACTTGCTAAGCAAGCATTCCACCATCCCAGTGCCTCACTTTGAACGTCTTTCTGCGGCAAATGGCAAAGGGCCTGCTCATTCCCTCCCATAGCTAAAAAGCCTGCCTCCCCCTCCCCCGTCTATGGCAGAGCTGTTGCCTCTCCGTGAACAGTTTCTCACCTTAGCAGACCTCACATTCCCTTTTATCGCACTTTTGTAGCTCGTTTTATTGCTAGGAAATAGAACCAGTAGAGAGCACCGATCTGCCCAGATGCAGGACAATGTGGATAGAGCCTGTTTCCTTTCCGAGAGGAAAAGAGGACAGATGCAGCTCACTGGCAGACTGCGTGGAGAGTGTGTACCCGGCTCTCACCTGCAAAGCTGCAGTGCTGCAAAAAGGAGGTGGAGAAACAAGAGAGCGCTACAAAGAAGCGGGTTCTGCGCATCACCTAGGGGTGCTGTGGGCACACCATATCAGGCCACTATCATGAGATGTGAGTGCCAGCCCTCTGAGAGGTCACAAGAGGCTGAAAAACTGTATTTATTAGAACGGATCTAAAAAACAAAACAAAACAAAAAAAAAAAAAAAAAAAAAAGAAAGAAAGAAAGAAAGAAAGAAAGCAAAAGAAAGAAAAAAGGAAAAGAAAAAAGAAAGAAAGGCTGTCGGTGTGTAGCCCTCAAACTTGCTAGTAGACCAGGCTGGCCTGAAGCTCACAGAAATCTGCCTGCTTTTGCCTCCCAAGTGCTGGGCTTAAAGGTGTGCGCCACCATGCCTGGTAGGGAAAAAAAAAAAAAAAAAAAAAATGTTTTCTATAGTTTGTGTGAAAAATTTAAACTTTAAATCCCCCAAAAGGTGTAAAGTGAACTCTGCATGGGCATCGTCCCTTCTGTCCTCTGAGTATGATTAAGGCTTTTGCTCTGGCGACCGCCAAGGGGGCTGATTTCTGAGGCCACCTCTGGTTCCAGAAGTTCATCCCTGGAAGTGAGGTGTGAGGTCCACCATTCAAAAGCACCAGCGCATTCCTCCCGAGCCAATTCTTCTCACAAAGGTTCGATTCTACTCCATTAGAAGGCTTAGCAATTCCTAATTACTGTATTTATACAAATTACATACAATTAGAGTGGGCTTCAGGGACCAGGCCAATTGTCTCCCCGAGTGTGCACAGGACAAAAGGAGCTTTTGGGTAGGGCTGTCATGTGACACCCCCCTCCCTGGGTGACTTTGGTCTTTTGGGGGGGATGGGACTGAGTATAAGTTATTCCTGGGGCCTTTGTTCTGGCTTGCACTCAAACTGCTCTGTGAACAGCAGACTTTCTTCTTGGGCCATAGGTGGGATGGCTACTCCTGCTTGACCGGCTTGCTGAGGGCTTCACACATCTGAGAGGAAGGTGAGGTTGTGGTAAGAGACGGTCGAAGAGCTGCCACCTTGTGGAAGATGACTGAGGACCCTAGGGCCTTCAGGTGCCTGGGTTATGGGACCTACCAAACAAGGTCTGGAGAGGTGAGGGGGGAGGCAGAACCCCAGAGCCACCGGCTCCTTAAACCCCAGTCTCAGCTGCCCCAGAACACACATTCCTTCTGAAGATGAGCCTGTCCTCACCTCCCAGTGCCCCTTGCCTCCCCTCGAGCCCTAGCAATCCATTTTATGGGAAACTTGCTTGTGGTGGCCCCGACTAGACTTGGAACCTGGGAGACACCTCTGAGTCTCTGAAGGTTTAGAAAGGTTTGGCTGAGGAGAAAAGAGCCTGAACACGGGTGAACACGGGCACCGAAAGGAAGGAGAACGGGAGCCTAGCACCAGCGTTCATCTCTCTGCCTCCTGACTCTGGATTCAGCCAGGCTGCCTCAAGCTCCTGCTGCCACAGCAGGAGGGACTATGCCCTCAAATTGCAATCCTTCCTTAAGTTGCATTTTGTCATATTTATGAGAAAGGTGACAACCTGTGCTTCTGTGGGTAGAGGTGCTTACTGCCAAGCCTGATGGGATCCACACCGTGGAGGGACAAACTCAAAAATTTCCTCCAGACCTCCACACGAATGCTGTGGCATGCGTGTGTGGGTGTGATAAGTAATAATGTAATTATTTTTTAAAAAGGCGTAACATATAGACAGGTATGTGGTGTGGGTGACTTTTGGTCAGCAAGAATGATTGATGGTGCGGAAGTGTGCGGTCCCGCCTGCAGGTGGCGCTGCTGAGCACTGCTGCCTACTGCCTGACTCTGGGAGGATGAAGACTGTGGCAGGCGAGGCACCCAGTCCCCGCCTCCCCCCCTCTGCGGTCACATTCTGCCTGCTCCAGGCTCTGGACCTGGGTAATTTATCCTCGGCCCTTGAAGATCTATTTTCCTCCGAAGTCCTCGCTTCGTTCATTTCTCAGTAGCAAGAGCTCATTTATCGCTTGGATTTAAGGCTGCTGTCGCTTTGTTCCTCATTTGCAATCGCTGGCACTCCCAACTTCACAGAGACCTGCGCTATGTTCCAGAGCTGTCTGGTTTCTCTGTCCTCCGTGCTGCTCAACTATAGGACGGTAACACCATATACCTCTAGTTCTTGATGGCCACGGGTTTCACAAATAAAAACACAAGACACCTGTATCCAATAAATAACAGTTTTTAGCATATGCCACAAATGCTTGGTGGACCATATTTACACAAAAAACAATGATGTTTCCTACACAAGTGGAGCTGGCATGAATAGGATATGTTTAATATGATGGTCTGAATGCCAGGCGTGTCACAGAGTAAGTACATGCTTGTCATCTCAGTAGGTAGTGGTGACAGTGACAAGGTTGGCATGACTTTGATGTACTCTGATGAGTGCTGTGCTGAGCAGGCTTACCATGACAAGCATGTCATACATTTGCTGGTTCCTTTCACCAAGCGTGACCGTGCTGTACTATGGCACTCCAAGTTCAGGAGTGTCACAGAAGGCGCAGAGGCTTCCAGAGGTCAAGAGAAGCCATAACAAAGCCATGGGGTTCTCACCAGTTCCTTCCACTTCTGTTAGTATCAGATATTAAAAGACAAACCCCACAAATGCCCTGCTGGTGAGGTTCCAGTGTTTCTCTCTCTCTCTCTCTCTCTCTCTCTCTCTCTCTCTCTCTCTCTCTCTCTCTCTCTCTCTTTCTCTCTCTCTCTCTAACATCCACTCCTCACTTATATATCCCAAAGCAAGCTGTAGGAGGAGGGTTATTTTTATCCCCTGGGAAGAGGTAGAGGCTGTGGTAACAGGCAAGTGTCATATTGGTGACCAAGTTAGATAGATTTTGTAGATAGAACTATTTCTTTCTTTTCTCTCCCTCCCTTCTGTCCCTTGCCATCTCTTTGTGAGACAGCTCCCCCATCCCCCCAGGCTGCTTTCAAACTCACTGTGTCACTAAGCATGACCTTGAATGTCTGAAGCTCCTGCCTCCTGAGTGCTAGGATTCTAGGTGTGTTCCACATTCAATTCATGCACTGGGGATGGGGATACAGGGATCTGTGCATCCTAGGCGAGCTATCAACTGGGCCATCTTTACAGCTGTTCCTGGCCTTTCCATTTTTCTTTGAATATGTGTATTTGTGTGTACACACATGTTTTGTGAGTGTGTTGTGTGTGCGCACACACTTGCTTACTTGCTTGCTTGCGGAAGCCAGAAAAGAATCTTGAGCCTCATTTATCTGGCCCTATCTACCTTGATTTTTTGAAGGCAATGTCTTTCATTTGGCCTGCAACTTACTGATTCAGCTAGACTGGCCTTCCAGCAAGACCCAAGGGTCTGTCTGTGGCACGAAAAATAAAAGACCCAGAGACAGACATCGGCAACGCGGCCGACTTCCAGCTCTTACTTCCCCCTCAGCTCAGACCAAAGGGGCGATCCTCAGACTGCTCCCGACTTCACTGCTCCTCACACTCACCCAGCCTGCTACGCTCTCAACGTGGTTGGAGACTAATCCTGAGACTGAATGCCTCTACCTTTTATACCTCTCAAATCCTGAAATTAAAGGTGTGAGCTCCAATTCACTCTCTGGTAGCCCAGGATGGTCTTGGACTCAGAGATCTGTCCACTTCTTAATCCCAAGTCCTGAGATTAAAGATGTGTATCACCACTGCCTAGCTCTATGGCTGCTAGGGTTAAAGGTGTGTATCACTACTATGTAATCTGTATAGCTTGAGGCTGGCTTTGTGTTCTGAATCCTCAGGCAAGCTTTAATAAATCGTGAGTAACATATCACCACATCTGTTTACCTCTGCCTACCTATGCCACCTCAGCCTGCTTCTGCCCTCCACTGCCCATCTGTCTGTTTCTTCCTGCCTCTGGCCTCCTTCATGTTCTCCTGGTTTCCAGGTGAGCATTTTACTGACCGAGCCAGGGTGCCCTCTTTCTTAACCATGACACCAAAGAGCAAGCTGCCAGGCTTTAGGGGGAGGCTTGACCTGAGAATTTTGTGAGAATTGTGTATTCTGTGAGTGGCAATGCATGTGCAGATGTCTGTTGGGAAACATGAGGGGACAGAATTGTGACTGGTGTTTAATCAACACCCTGTTCTGATTTCATTCTTTTCTCCTCTGATGAGAAAAGTCATCAGATCTCCATAGAGATGTGGAGGATTTCCCAAATGCTGTGTAAACAGAGCTCCCCTCGTCAGCATATAGAGATCCACCCCATGGCTTATATATGACTTAATGGCTACATAGCATTTCACATACATTTCTAACTGCTGTTGATATATCTTAGCTTTTTAACAGAGGCAGTAATGGATATTGGTTGAGAGCCATTGGCTTAAAGTCCCAGGTCTGGTGCACACTAGCTGTGTGACCTTGGACAAATCCCTCTACCTCTCTGTGGACCGACTCCCTCTGTGATAAAGAGGGGCTATTCACATCACCGCTCCCATCCTGGAGACCGAAAAAGACCACATTCAGAAGACAGCACAGTGTCTTGTCTTGGAAGTTACTGCTCAGTACCTGTCAATCAACAGCGTCAGCATTGCCCGTCTTTGCCACAACCAGGAAGACTCTGCTGTGCAGACATTAACGTTTGCTTTCCTGTCTTTATATTGTTGTGGGGCATTCACTAGAGAAAACTGCTTGGACATGGGTTTAAGCCAACAGGAACTGGTTGTTGAGGGTGCCACTGAAGACTAAGGAGGACGTAGAGGGGCAGGGAGTGGAAGGACCCATGTCCAGTGACATATTAATTTGATGGAGACAGTCCACTCGGCAGCATTCATGGCTTCCACTTTCTTGACTTGAGTATGGTGGATCCATGGTGTAAGGCCGGCCACATTCACAGCCGTAGGAGTGGAGAGAATCACCGTGGAGAGCCCTTTGCAAGTTGGTTTCAGTGGCCTTTTTCTGCCCGACCCACCTCCACACAGGGACCAACCCTGACCACGAGCAGAGACCAAGCGAGAAAACAGGCAGCTGCTCCTGCTTCGGGAGCGGGACAGTGGTTTGTTTTTGGTTTCTCTGGGATTTGGGTCCCAATGGGAGGGGACACAGGTCTTAAGTTGGATTGGGGGAGGGCCTCACATCAGAGAAAGTCCCTGGTCAATACAGGGAAATAAACATGACAGAAACACATAGGAAGAGAGAGAGAGAGAGAGAGAGAGAGAGAGAGAGAGAGAGAGAGAGAGAGAGAGAGAGAGAGGGGACAACCGGGAAAGCCCATCACACATTCGAACACCTGAACCAGAAGGACCCAGTCATGTCTCACATGGATCATGGACACCGGATCAGCAGTCCCATCTGACCTCTCCTATGTGACAGACCAGGCAACTTTCTAATTTGTTTCCTTTTGGGGTGGAGGTATCAGACCCCTCTGAAGCATTAGGTAGAGATTGTTGAAAGGTAGCCCGGGGGGGGGGGGGGTCTGTAACATCTCAGGTTTTGACACTATCCCTTGTTCCAAGGGGCGTGAGATTCCTGGTCTCGAGGCCTGTCCTCTGGGATCTCGCTGGGGCCTCCAGAGATGGGGCATTCACCAGAGAAGACTGCTTGGACACGGTTTAAACCCATAGAAAGCTTTTATACTAGCATGCCAGCAACTACACTGGGTGTTCAGGGTCCCATCATAGAACTGAGCCTTTCACGGGGTGAACGTTTAAGCACAAAAGCCATGTTCTGGGCTGACATAGTTCAGTTAACAAGGACAGTTAGTCAAAAGCAGAACTACAGAAGCCAAAAAGCAAGGTTAGTACATCTAAATACTTTCCCAGACTATATGGACTTAGATGGATTAGGTCTTTGCTTTCATTTTGGCTGGTGGTGCTGCCTCTGTGCTAAGTTTTTACAGCATGAATGACACTTCTGTCACAGAGTCAGCTGGGCTAAGGTCTGAGAGCCTACTAAGGTCTGGAGCCCTGTTACAATGTCTCCATGAGAAATACTGGAAAACAAGCTTTAAGATTTTTTTTAAACAGACTTAATTCACTGTATTTATTTATTTATTTATTTATCTATCTATTTATAAAATCCACAGCTGGAGCCTGAGTTTTCTGAATGGAGACTCTGATGTGAGTTTTGACACAATCTCTTTCCAGAGGTCAGGGGCCAATTAGATACAGGTCTTGAGATGGAATCAAAGGTGTTTTGGGCAAAGTTGCCCTGGGTGGCAATGCAGCCCCTGGCTGATGTGTAACAGTCATCAAAACCATCCATCAGTAGCAGCTCTTTGGGCACAGGGGCAGAGGCAATGCCGGCACCTCTCAGAATAGGTGCTAGCCAGCACAGAGCCACGGTGGCTTGTCACCTTGAAACAAGCGTTGGGCTTGTCGGTCTTGCTCCCACAGTAGCCTCTCCACACAGAGAAGATGGGAGTCTTGTCCAAGATGATGGCTCCTCAGATGGCAGTGGCTACCTCCTTGGAGAACTTAACACCAAGACCAACATGACCGTTGTAGTCCCCAATGGTGACAAAAGCCTTTAACCTGGTCCATTGAGCAGCCCAAGCCTGTTTCTGCATTGGAAGGATATTTACAACTTCACCAATTACAGATATTCAGCGGGAGGTCAATAATCTCAGATTCCTTAATGGGCAAGGAGAACAGGTAGATCGCCTCTGGGGACTTGATCTTCATGTCCTTGACCGGGTGGTCCAGCTTGGTCCTTGTCTGCAGCTTTACACCCATGAGCCCCGCAGCCTTGACTATGGCCATGGCTTTGACCTGCTGAATCCTCGGTGCAAACTATCACCTCCTGAGCTGGCCCCCCAGGGCCTCTGCACCATTATTACCCTCTATCTGGTGTTTCCCCCCACAAGGGAAAGCAAGCTTTAAATCATCAGTTTAGGGCTGAGGAGATGGCCCCATTTGTGAAGTGCCTTGGATGTGCCTGGCTGTTTCATGCCTCTGAGGATCTTATCTAGCCGGTCCTTCAGTGTTCCAGGCCAAGAAATGAGAGTTCACAGACAGGATTTGATTTCCGGGGGTGCGGAAAAGAGACAGATTTTGATGGAAGAGTGATTCTTGGCTGTCGAATAAGAAATAGCCTTCATCCATAATGCATGGATTTCCTTCCAAAGAAGAGAGAGAGGCTGGGAGTCTAAATCCAGCTCTGGCAGGGAAAACATGAGGACTGACTTAGGAAGCCATTAGGACTGGTTCAGGCTCCCTTTGGCTGATAGACAAAGCTCCAGCATGTGTAGGAAGGCTCCAAAGTGAGATCTGTCTATGTGGGGGTGTACTGGGGTGTACTGGAGATGGCAGAGCTATACAGGGGATCCGAAGGGGCATGGAGGAGGTAACAAAAGTCAGCGCCCTGAGAGAGGTGCTTCCTAACCCCAAGGTAACTGTGTGAGCATACATTAAGTCCTTTGGAGGGCTTCATTCTGAGGTTGTAGTATTGGCTCACGAACCCACCAACTGAAACACAGCTCTTGTGAGGTGAGGGGTACATACCTCTGAGACCTCGACTTGCCTTCCTTCTAGTCTGTGGTCCAGCATGTCACCTGAGGCAGGAAGAACTGGAGATTCAGACGCTGGGGTGAAAACCTGCCAGCTCAGAGAAGCTGAGTAACAACCATCTAACCTCTCCTTGCTGGCGTCTCCCAAAGAGAGCATCTTTTAGCTCTGCCTGACAAGAACGGCCTTGCCACTTCAAATCCCTCGTTTCTACTTCTGGTGAACCTTTCTATCTTTTCCAGATGCCCTCTGATTGCTTCCTGTCGACTAGTTGCTAACTCAGCCTCTTGGCCCAAGATTAACTTCATTTAATTAATGCAAATGTAAACTTGGGTTTCACAGCGTGATTGAATATCTCCCCCCATAAACCTTGTGTGTGTGCGCGTGTGTGTTTGCATATGTGTGTGTGTGTGTATGTGTGTGTGTGTGTGTGTGTGTGTGTATATTTATGTGTGTGTATGTATGTTTATGTGTGTGTGTGATGTGTGTGTATGTGTGTGGTGTGTGGTGTGTGTGGTGTGTGTGGTGTGTGTGGTGTGCGTGTGTGTGTGAGTTGTGTGTGTGTGTGTGTGTGTTAAAGAGTGTACCCAGCAAAGATGTATCCAAGCCTAGTCCTGTGTGTCTGAGCACGTGCTCTAGATGGAAAAAGGGTCTTTGTAGGTGAATTTGGGCAGGGACTGATGTCCTCATGGAAGCCAGGGAGCCAGGGAAGCGCAGGCAGAGGCTGTGTGGAGACAGGGCTGAATCTAGAGTGATCAGCTGGGAGCTCAGGACAGCTGGAAGGCAAGGAGGAGCTGCTCTGAAGCCCTGGAGGGCCGGTTCTGGGGCACCTTGATCAAGGGTGCTGTTCTAGAACAGTAAATGTCCAACGTCTAAAGCCACCCATGGTGTGGGTGTTTGTCCTGCAGCCCCAAGAGTCTCGCAGGGCTCGGCTGAGTCTGCAGAATCATCTGTCCTGCTCTCCTGTCACGTTTACACTGAAGCCAGAGTAGAGTTCTTCAGTTTCCACCCATTCCCATTTCTCTTCATCAGTCTCCTCCCTACAGCCTCCTCCTTCTGACCCCAAATCCTGCCTCTTGGAGCTCACCCTGCTTATTACGGCCTTTCCCAACTCCGTCAACCACGGCAAGGTAGCTGGCCAGCTGTCCCACGGCAGGCGCCAGCTGTGAGGAGGGGGAACAGAGATGAGCTTGGTCGGTATGAGAAATTGTCTTTGTAAAATCAGCCATTGGTAAATAACAGACGTGGACGGATGTGCCCAGCATGGAGACTTTAAGAATGAGAAGAGGAGGGGCTTATGGGGAGAGGCCACCTAGATTCTGTCCCAACATGAGAGAGAGAGGTGAGGGAGGGAGAGAGAGGAGAGGGAGGGAGGAGGGGATGGGGGAGCCATGTCAGAGGTTGAGGCTAGAGGCTGGCTCACAGAAACAACTCAATAAATCCTCCCTGTTATCTCTGTTGTTATCAGGCTATTCTTGGAAGAGCCAGACCAACTCTCTGGGCTGAGCCCTGCTACTCTTATTGAAGCAGGAGAAGGATGGAGTATTGGCCACAGAGGCGGCTGCAGACAGCTCTCTGGGCCCAGCCTGTGGCTCATGTGCACGGGCACTTCCTATCACGTGTGCTCACCGACACATGTGTGTGGGCCTTTAGCTCCGTGTCTACCTAGTAACCCCACGTACTCGGTTGTGACAGTCAGCTTTCCTGGTGGCCCTGGGGCTGGAGGAGAAGCTTTCCTTTCCTTCTGAGATGTGTGCTTACAGGAGCCCCAGACACAGGGTCTCAGAGGCACCAAAGCACTGAAGGACAAAATGCCAACTAATTAATGTCTTGTTTTTCACTGTGAAAAGCCCGCCAAGCTCCAGTTGCTTCCTATGCCTCCCCTTGTAGTTCTGCTAGGTTTGCGATTCATCTACCGGGGTTCTGAACATGCCCGGCCTGGCCCCAAAGCCACACACCATGTGTCAGTCTAATTTTCCCCCCAGCATAGTTCTAGCTCGATTTCTCGACATCCTACAGCCAGAGCTTATGGTATCTTCAGCAATATGGTCTTACCACTGACCTCTGGTGGGCAACCAACAGAAGTAGCATTGCCTGTATTGTTTTGGGGGCCTCTGGAGACTTCTTGACCAACAGCTCATTGAGAGAGTTGGGAGAAGTGGCCTACTCCCAACACTGGGATTTTCATGTATTAGCCCATGGCTTCTGGATGCAGCTTTATCAACCCTCAGAGGGTACCTAGAACATGCCTTCTCAACTTCACTCTTCTGGAGGACATTGATGGAGAATTGACCCAGCATGGTATAATATGCATCATGCCTCACAGTACTTCTTCTGACCTCCATCTAGTGGGTGGCAGAACTTCTGGGCTTTGACCACTAGGTGGCAGCACTTCTAGCCTCTACCCACTAAGTGGCAGCACTTCCAGCCTTTGCTCACTAGGTGGCAGCACCTTTGGCCTCCACATACTAGATGGCAGCACCTCTAGCCTCCACCCACTAGGTGGCAGCACCTTTGGCCTGCCTCCACATCCTGTGCTTCTTTGCTGTGTGTTCACCCCGTTACTGACAGTGGCTCAGGTCAGGCTGTGATGGATGTGACCACCTCTTTGGGGAATGCATTTCCCCTGGGCTGGTATGGTGCACATGCACCATGGTGCTTAGATTGGCTGTCTGTCAGAGCCCGACTGTGGGGTGGTGAGTCACTGCTGAGGATACCAGCTGTCGGGTGACCGTGAGCTAGCTTTCTGGAGTTGTGAACAAAGTATACGCAAGAACTTGAAGAGTGGGGTTCTTCAGTTTGTTCCTGGGTTCAGGGGGCTCTCTCTGCCCATGGTCTGCTGTCTTTGGCCCACACAGTGAGGCAGAACACGGTGAGGGACAGAACAAGGGGGAAAGGCTGCCTGTCTCCCAGAAGACAGGAAACAGTTACTCATGTGTGGTGATCCTCCCAACCATAAAAGAATTTCATTTCGACTTTATAACTGTAATTTTGCTACTGTTATGGATCGCAATGTAAGTATCTGATGTGCAGGATATCTGATATGGGACCTCTGTGAGGGTTGAGAACTCCTGCCCTAGAGCGTCTCACCACGGTGGCTTTCCAGACCTCACCCATCACCATGAGGAGCACGCGGAGCCCATCTGGGGCAGTCTTGGTAGTTCAGCAGTAGGGATGTGTCAACCTTCCTGCTCTCCAGCCCTCGACCCCTGGGAAGCTCAGAGAGAGGCAAGGCCAGCGGTGGAGAGAGCCAGGGGCCCAGTGGCATTGCAAAGACTCAGGATTGAACTTGGAACTTAACCAGGTCTCCCATGGACAAGGCAGAAGACACAGCTCACTCAGGCTAGGGATGGGTTGATCACAGAAGTCCCACCCTGCCACAGTCTGTACAGCAGTAAGGCCTCTCTCAGGCCAATGGGGCAGCTGGAAGGAAGGACAGAAGGTCACAACATGGCTACCAGTGTGTAAGTGTGGGCTGCCATCAGCCTGCACAGCCGTGACATAACGAGGCTGGAGACGCCACAGGTCCCGGGCCTGAAGCAGGACAGCAGGAATGTGAGCCATATGGACACTTCCCGGCATAGGCAGACACACACGCAAACAGTTGCCAGATGAATGGACGACCGAGAGAAGGCTCTTCATTCTCAGTGTCGGCTGCTTCTGAAGCAGATGAAGCCATCTTACAAAAGCTCGGGAAATGTGTAAATTCAGCACGCACTTTGGCTACTGACAAGGAATCCCAAAAATAGTGATGTCTACATATCTTTTTTTGATTGCCAGTCTGTGTAAGCATATGGGGCCAGTAGGGCGTCATTGCCACGATCAGAAACTCGGGTTCTTAATCTCGTGTCCCATCATCTTCCACCAAGATATCTCTCGCGGCCCAGTGGGGCTTCTCTGGCTCCTGCGTTCTAGCTGCGTTCTGACCGTTTCCACTGCGACTGCTTGCCAAGCAAAGGCAAAGCGTTAAAAACAGGAATTTCCCTTGATGGGAAGACACGAAAACTATACACTGGACTCTAATCACTTGCTCTGGACAGCACTCTGTTGTGGGGAATTGTGGGGAACAGTACTCGGCAGTGGGGGTGTTTCCTTTAGCCTAAGGGTCGTAGCCCCATTTGAAGTAAGAAGAGTCTTCTAAAGAGAGACAATGAAGACTAAGGCTCAGTCTCCCCTGTGTCATTTGGAGAGCGGCATTTTGTTTTGTTTTGTTTTCTGAGATGGGGTTTCTCTGCGTAGCCTTGGCTGTCTTGGAACTCAGTTTGTAGACCAGGCTGGCCTCGAACTCACAGAGACCCACCCGCTTCTGCCTCCCGAGTGCTGGAACCAAGGGTGTGCACCACCATGTCTGGTGAGAGTAGTATTGTTTTAAATAAATCCTTTCTGCTTCTATGTGTTTGACTGTTTTACCTGCACACGTGTCTATGTACCATGTGCATGCCAGGCGTTCATGGAGGCCAGAAGAGGGAGTTGGATTCGCTGAAGCTGGAGTTACCACGTGAGCTGCCACGTGGATGCTAGAAAACAAACCCAGGTCCCTTGGGAGAGCAGGCAGTGCTCTCATCTTCGGAGAGTAAATTTTAACCCTTAGCTAAACCCACGTGGCTGAATCAGCTTTTCATAGATTGCTCGCCATACAATCACCTGCATCAAATCTCTAACAGAGACGGAACTCCCTCCCCCAGGACAGCGCCCCTCCTGGCTCTCCATTTTCTGTCTGTGGTCTGTGCGGAGGGCTCCAAGAATGCGGAGCTGCCTCTGTCCCTGTGAGGATGTGTGTGCTCTTAGGCTAAGGGCAGCACTGAGCTGCGGGGAGCTGGAGAGGTGACGGAACTGGGTCTGAGTAATAGGATTTGGCTTCCCTTTCTTGACAGGAAGCCTGTTGCAGATGTAGCAGGGCAGGACCCTCAGGCTCTCGCTAAGTCTGAGTTTCTGCTTAGGCTCACCTGGCACTTTGGTATTGTGCTGTGATGACATTGTTACAATGTTCCAACCCGAGACCCTGGCCCCGGGTGAGGGGGATGGGGACACCACAGAGGCTATGGAAACCTGGGGTGGTAAGCACACGCCTCCAGGGGACAGACAGGTGTGGGGTGCAGCAAGAAGAGCAGGTTGAAAGGTCATGTGACCTGCAGAGGGATGTGCTCATTGGTTCCGGTTTTAGTGGGCCATCACCATAGCCCATCCCTTACAATTCCTCCCTGGAGAGGACATGCTTTGTGACACCAGCCTCCTCCGAGAGAGATGCGAAAGCAAGTTACAGTTGATTGCAGAGTCTGGGGGAAGGGTGGTCTGTTGTTTCTGTTTTGTTCTGAAAGAGGGTCTCTCTGTGCATCCCTGGCTGGCCTGAGCTGGAACTCACTGTGCAGACCAGGCTGGCCTCAGACTCACAGATCTCCACCTGCTTCTGCCTTCTGAGTGCTGGGGTCAAAGACAACCACCGCCATGTCCAGAAATGATGCTGTTTTTACATTAGCATCATGAGGTAACTCTGTTAGAACTGCTCATCTAGATCCTAACGCTGTGACCCTCTAACACAGTTCCTCATGCTGTGGCGACTCCAACCATACAACTATTTCCTTGCTGATTCATAATTGTGCATTTGCTACTATGAAAGGGTCATTTGAACCCCAAAGTGTCACAGCCTGTAGGTTGATACCCGCTGATCTACTCTGGACACTTGAGTTTCCCTGCAGTGTAGAGGGGGTTGCCCGCTGGGTCTGCATGACAGGTCAGCAAGACAGACTGGAGGTGGACTCGTGAGGGATTGACCCTTCTGGTGGCGAGGAGGGGCTTCGCTCCCTGTCCACCTTGAAGCTCCACCCAACCAGGTGAGCTTTGGGGCAAGGTAGGTCGTTCAAACTGGAACCCAGGACAACAAGGTGACATCTTGACCCTTGGCTTCAGGCCAACACAGTCACTCTCAGATCTGAGCCCACCAAGTGACAATGACCATCCTCACTCAGACTGGCCAGGGCAGACCCTGACTGGTAAATGCAGATGTCAGGATGTCACATAAATTGTGAGGTGACTTCTGATCATGTCATTGTGACTGGGCACATGAGTACACATGAGAATTGCAGTCCAGTGAGACACTGAAAAGTTTTTGGGGACCAGTGCTAATGGGGTGCCCTGCCCTGGCTGAGGGAGATGACACCTGTGCAGCCTCTTAGGCAGGAAAGGCTGGTTTTATTCTTCTGCCCATCCTGGCACTGGCTTGTGTGTGGTGTTCGGTTTGCTTAAGTTTAGGCTTGTGTTAGATGTGGCTACTTAATCAATCCCCTTTGCGACAATTGGCCCCTCTCCCTCCCACCACACTGAGTCCTGATTGGTTCACAGGGTCCGTTTTCTTGCATGGTCATTGGCTCACAAGCTAGAATGTGATATTGAACAGTCAATTAGTGTGCATCTGGTCTCTGGGATGGGACCCTGGAAAGGTGTATCCTCTGGGTGTCACGAGCCCCAGGGAGGACGCTGGGAACCTATAGAGGACAGAAAGGGTTGCAGATGGCTGTGAACCGGGAGGCTGCGGGTCATCCAGCCCCAAGTTGGACGGTTTTTCGTGTGTTTGTTTTTCTGTTGGGATAAAGCCTGGCTGTGTAGTCTAGGCTGGTCTCATACTCAGGATCCTCCTGCTTCAGTCCCCTGAGTGCTGGGGTCATAGGCATGTGCCACCACAGCTCCTAAAACTGGATTTTACTGTGTTTCTGTTTACACAAGCACCCGTCTTAAATCCCTCCCATGTGGCGATGCTGGACAATCAACCCAACACCCCGCCTGGCTTCACGTTTCGTGGCTACCACGTGTTCTTCTGTCAGCCTCACAGAACCTGGCACCCTCTTCCATCAACGGTGGATGCTCCCAACTTCCCGCCAGGGGTCAGGGGACCTCGGTGCCATTAATCACTGTTGGTTGGATTCCTGGGACATGATGCTCATCCCTGGAACTTTACGTCTCATTAAGAAATGAGACACGATGTATAAATCTAAATGAGATGTGAGACAGACTGTGACCAGTGCCACGGGCAGTTCTGTGGCTGTTAATGATGTTATCATTAATCCTCTTCAACTTCATCCAGGAAGCCTTTTCTTTCTTTCAAAAGGTTTGCTCATCTTTACTTTGTTTTGTGTATGAGTTTCTTGCCTGCATGTATGTCTGTCTGTGCAGCATGTGCATGCCTGGCCCACGTGGAGGTCGGAAGAGGGCATCAGGTCAGTGTGGGCGCTGGAAACGCAACCTGGGCCCTCGGCAAGAGCAGCACCTGCTCTAATCCCCGTGTCATCTCTCCAGCCCCCACAGAATCTTTCTTTCTGTCTTAGGGGAATGGCTCACAGCAGGTGACAGGGCCAGCCCAGGTAACAGGGGCGGGCCCTCAGAGGGGTGAATTGGTGTCATTACTGAAAGTAGGTGTGCCACACCCCAACAGTACAAATATTAGAACAGTTTTGGTTCAGATGGGTGGGAAATTGTTAGCACGCCAGCAAAAGAGAATTTGCTGGTTCATGTTCAAGCGAACTGCAGGGGGTCCAACAGCCCCCTCGGCTCTCTCTAGTTCTCTGCCTAACTTCCTCTGTGTTCTCTCTCTCTCTCTCTCTCTCTCTCTCTCTCTCTCTCTCTCTCTCTCTCTCTCTCTCTCTCTCTCTCTCTCTGCCTGGGAGTGAGACCCTGACAACAATGCACACCTGTGCAGCCTCTTAGGCAGGAAAAGGCTGGTTTTATTCTTCTGCCCATCCTGGCACTGGCTTGTGTGGGGTGTTCGGTTTGCTTAAGTTTAGGCTTGTGTTAGATGTGACTACTTAATCAATCCCCTTTGCGACAGTCCCCCCAACCTCCCTGTGGGTCCCGTGTTCGTGGGGTTAGCCACAAGGAATGACCAGGAGACTTATATCCTACTTCACAGATGGCTTTGCAGGGAGGGGATCATGGGCACATGTGTGCCGGGAACTGAATCCAGGTCAGTGGTTTCTCCATCAGAGGGGCTGGAGGAGGCCGGCCAGGCAAGGATGGTGGCTTTGTTGCATCAGAGCCTATGTCCCGTCACTGTTGTGGCTCGGTGCTGCCTCTGGCCCTCTTCATTCCCCTTTGGCCCATCATAGCTGTGGTTGGGGAAGAAGAGTAGAGAGTGAAGAGATGAGGAACATGTCCCCTCCCTTCCCTGCCTTTGATTAGAAATTTGCTCATTGCTTTAAATCAGAGGCTGGCAAGGCATGGTTCATGGTCCTGATCTGGCCCACCATTTGTTTTGGTAAATGAAGTTTTATTAACATACAGCCACAGCCATTCATGCACACACATCTACTGTTTCTTCCTGTGATGGACACTGTGGCCCACCAAACCAACTATGACCTTGGCAGGAAAAGTACAGAGGTTCAGAGGACACATGTGAGGACCAGCCTTGTGCTAGGATTGAAATCAGCTCTGGAGGTCTCTTGCAAGCCACAGTGGGGAATGGAGGCTGAGGAAGAAGAGACAGACGACGTCAGACCTGGGCTTCAGGAGGACCAGTCTGGCTGTCTAGTGGAGAGATGCCGGAAGCAGAGGCAGGGGATTCTGGGAGGATTCTGATGGCGTAACCTGGGCTAGAGAAGCCAGGTTGGAAACCCACAGGTTGGTGGGAGAGAAGTGGCAGGGGCCACTGCACTGTGAATTTGGCCCCTCTGGAAATGCTTTGCAGACAACCCAGAAGAGAGCTGTCAAATTGACAACAAAGATCAAGTATGATGGAGACGGTTTGCCGAGGGGGGGGCACTGGAGCTTGGGTGACACTGGAAATGTGAGGTGAGGTGGGCTCAGGTGATGTGGGAAGGTGACGAAGGAAGAAAGGAAGGGAGGGCTGGTGGGGTTAGGGACCCCTGCTAAAAGAAAGACCCCAGTCCTGTCCAGATGGGGGCTCCATGGGCATGCTGTACTGTAGCAGTGGAGGTCATGATCTCTCCAGCTGTGAGCTGGTCACGGTTAGGGGAGATGGGGGAGCTCAAGGCTGGGGCTGTGTGCTCAGTGCCCCCCCAGGCAGCTCCTGCCCCTCAGATCCTCCTCAAACGTCTCCAGCCCCGCACCCTCAACCCCCGAGCATCCTGAAAAACAACAATCAGAGTACAGGGCCAAGGTCCAGCAAAGCCATCTCCACCCCAGGAGGAGGGAGGCCCCAGACCCAGGGAGGTAGAGGACTAACTCTCACAGCAAAGGTCCCCGGAGATCTGGGGCTGTCATTCTCCCCAAGAGTTGACACCTGTCACACTGATGAGGCCTTTTTCAGTGTCTTACAGCCCAGCTGTTACTATGCTCTGCACAATTCGGGGGGAGGGGGCACACTCCCACGGGGCTGTTTCTGAAACTGGCTCCTTCTGTGGGCTCACAGGAGCCCATGCCAGCTGGAGGGGCTTGGCTGGCCCTGGGGACCATTTTCGGAGATAGGCCAGACTCAACCTGGGCCAAATGGCAGGTGGGAGGTGCCTGCGTGCTGGAGATGTTTGGCTCCCTGAAGAAGGTTCTTTTCTCCAAATGCGCAGCACAGGACTCAGGTATCTCTTCTGGGCCCTTACAGCGGCAGCTTCGCCCAGAGGGGTCCTTGTGGGGGAGGCACTGGACTTTCGGGACAAATGCTTTCGCTGGCTGGCTGGCTGGATCTGCTCTCTTTCCTGTGGTCTTTTACAGCCGTGGAAGAAAGGCAGTTGCCCGGCACAGGCTTTGTCCCAGGAGGCGCACGGAAGTTGAGAACAGAGACTTCTTGTCCTGGCAGGCACTCCTCACCCCTCGGGTCCCACCAGCTGCTTCTACTTAGGTCTTGGTGGGTGAAAAGTGTGCTTGCTCTGAGTGGGAACAGTTGAATAGCAAATGACTGATTTGTGTCAAAATGCCTAATGCACAAAGGGAAATTGTTCCTTAGGGAGGAGTAGGGCTGTTCAGAGGGCCAACAGGGACGGCTGGGGATTGGCGAGTGGGTAGAGTGCTTGCCCGGCCTGTACAAAGCCCTGGCTCAGTCCCCAGGACCACTTAAAGTAAGTAAGGTGGCCTGGTGGCCTGGAATCCCAGTACTAGGGGCACAGAGGTGGTGGGGGAGGGGCAGAAGTTCTCTTTGGCTGACTACCAATTTCTCATCCAGCCTGGGATACACGAGATTTATGTCTAAATAAATAAATTACCAGCCTGATGCATCGAGTGTTGTTTGGGAGAGCAGAGCTAGGACAGATTGTGGTGTGGCTGACGAGCTTTCAGGGAAGACCGGGAGAACTTCCCTGAGGAGATGACACTTGGAACGAGGATAGCTGATCCTGGTCAGATCTGGGGTGACAGGAGGAATGGGGAGCATGGTGACCCCAGACTCAGAATGTTAGAAATGAATGGATTGGTGGAGCTGGGACTCCAGGAGCCCGGAGCTGATTATAGACACCAGCTATGTACACAGTGACCTTAAGCATGAGGTAGTCACAGTTGCATTAGACACTGTCTTAGTACTTACCTGATGTATTTGTTACTTTCCTATTCCTGTGACAAAACAGAATGGCCAAGGCAAGTTATGAAAGAAAGGGTTTGGTCATACTTATGATTCCGAAGAGTAGAGTCCATGATGGTGACTCAAAGTCCTGTCAGCAGGAAACAGCTGGGAGCTCACATCTGGATCTGAAGGCAGGAGACAGTAAGGGGGCTTAAAGCCCACCCCAGTGACACACCTCCTCCAAGAGGACCACTCCTCCTAATCCTCCCCAAACAGTTCTACCATGAGCCTGAGGGGGTCATCCTCATTCAGGCCAGCACAGCATCCTCCCAGAGGACTAAGGACCATGAGGAAGGCTCATGTCTTTCATCGCTAGCTCCAGGCAGTGTGCAGCCCCTTGTGTGCACAGAGAGCTGTCCTCGGAGAGACGTGGCTCCATTCTGCGGATGAGAAAACCGGGACTCACCTTGGTGATGGAGGGAGTGTGTAAACAGCCTGCTACGGTTTGCAGCTTCCTACAGGCTCCAAGCCCGGCCTCTCCCCAGCTCAGGGTGACCAGGATGCTGGGCTGCTCCAGGCAGAACCTCAGGAGCGAATCTTAGCTTCCTTCCCTCGCAGGCACTGGTTCCCTTTCCCCATTCCTGCGAGCATACAGCCTGGTATTTCCATCTTGCAGCAGATGGAGGTGGGGGTGGCCTGGGCACTGGGATGGAGCCAGCCCCGCTGCCAGGCTGGCAGCCCAGCAGATGCTCCCCAGCCTGGAGGAGGGGGAGGCACCACCCACGTCCACGCTCCCCACTCTTACGCAGTTCGGAGCAGGGTGGTTTTCCTAGCACGTAAATGTCATTTCCTTTATGCCTTCCTTTTTTATCCATGAGATGGGATCGGTTGCTATCTCCAAATGCGCACGCTGGCTTCGTCCTGCAAACGCCACCCAGGCGACTCCTCTTCAGGTTCCACAGTAGAGGACCTGCGAGGCCTGGCAGCTCCAGAAGAACACGGAGGGCTGAGCCCAGAGTGCCACTCCACGGCAGGCGTCTCCTGGGTCCTGCGCGGTCGGTACTTCGGTGGCTCTGCGAGGGAAACCACGTTCTGGGTCTGGACAGCAGGCCTCCCCAGCTGAGCTGGGCTTAGGACACGGGCCAGAAAGGGCTCCTGGCATAGTGTGTGCATGTTGAGGTTTCCTGCCAAGCCCCTCTTGAAGGTAGGATCTGGGGGTAATTACTGATGGTGGCTGTCCCACATTCACTGAGACTCCTTCTTAGGTAGGGACTGAGCCTGGCCAACTTTTTCTATCCTCGAACCAGATGGATAATTCCAGTGTAAGAAAAGCCAAGATAGGGCTCAGTGTGTAGAACGCTTGCCTAGCAGCGAGAAATTCTGGGTTCCATCCTCAGCGTGTGTGTGCGATGCCCGTGGAGACCAGAAGAGGGCGCCGGTGTCAGTGCGGGGATGAGAAGAGCAACAGAACTTGACTGGGGCAGGGGATCTCGGGACGCTGCTCTCTCTTAAAAGGAGGATGGATGACCTCACCTAGGCAATGGTGACATCCCAGAGGTGGGGGCTAGACCACAAAGCTCAAAACCTGCCTGGCTCCTGCAGGACTTGAGACATTCGCTCCACATGATCCACGGCATGGCTGTAGCTTAGGGGAACTTGGTGATCTGGCGTCGTCTCTCCCCGGACGAGGGGCTGCTGCCTCACCCTCCTGTAACTGATCCACGTGGATGGGTCGGGAAACTTGGCTGTAAGAAAAGCTGAGGTGTGGTGGGCTGTGTGCACTTTGAAAGCGCAGCTCCAGCCGAGGTCCCCTAGGGGAGCCATCAGGGGCTGTAACCGTCCCAGATGAGGAAGCTGGACTTGCTAGTTTTTGCTCACATTGGTCAGTATTCATAAACACTGATTCTTGATCAAAGGAAGTCTTGGCCTTTCCCAGCCTGACCAAGAGAAGGGCTTTGCTGGTGTCCCATCGATTATGAGGCCTTGATGGCCTGGCCACACCTGTGTCAACAATAGCTAGTCACTCAGGCCTTCCTTAGCTTCTCACTCTCCTCCTCCCCTCCTCTCCCTTCCCCCTCCCCCCTTGCCTCTGAGCTGTGGCCCTCCGCTCAGCCCCAGCCCACTGCCCAGAAGCCTCTTACCCTGTGTCACTGGGTTTGTTCCACTGAGCCCCTAAGTGCCCATCTTAGCACCAAATGAACAGAGACTCTGAGTATTCAAGCAGCTCATTTTGGGGCCACAGGCACACCGACTACGCGGCAAATGCCACTCACTGTCTTCAGATCTACTCAATCCCACTCTCCCCTCCCCCAGTAACCTTTGGGAACAATTTCAGATCTCTGGAATGATAGGAACCCCCACCCACACTCCTCCAGCTCTCCCATGATGAACATCTGACATTGACAGGGCACAATAACCAACTCTGATGAAGGTGACAGGCCCAGTGACAGCTCCAAAGGGACAACATGTGATGCCCTCAGCCTGTGAACTTGTATGGCAGAGGGACTCGGCAGGTGGCTTTGTGCTATAGATCCTGTGACAGGGATTCAGGGCCCAGATTTCTGGAACAGGTGTGGTGAGCCCCACGCTGTGAGCTATCTTGGTCTACTAATGGGTGGGAGGGCTGAGGTGCAGAAAGCCACACGGAAGACAGATGGCTCAGTAAGTGGAGAGACACACTCCACCACAGCCACGGGTCTGGGCTAAAGAAGCAGAAAGCACCCAGATCTGCTTATACTTGGTGTTAGCTCAGGATAACCCATTTCAGCCTCCAAAACTGAAGTTGGGTTACAGCTGTGACAACTTTAATAGTGGCATCAGGAAGCTGGGACAGAGGCTTCACCTGCCCCCACCCCAGCATGGTCCCTTGTTCCAGGGTCACAATGCAGGTGCCGTGACACGTTTAACCCCGCTCCCTCTGGCTGTAGCTCTTTCTTGGTCTTCTGGCATTCACGACTTGCTGGGGAGACTGCCTGCTTACTGTGGAAAGCCCCCAGCCTGCTGCTCTCTGCTGCCTTAGTCAGGGTCCTATTGCTATGAAGAGACGCCATGACCACGGCAGCTCTTATAAAGGAAAGCCTTTAATTGGGGTTTGCTTACTGTTACAGCATGTTGTTCCCGCCAGCCTCCTGGTCCTGCCGCCATTGTCCCGCAACCACATGTGCCCCAAATAACACTCAGAGACTCTGTATTTGATACAATCCTGTTGGCCAATTACCATTACTGTTTATGGGCTAGCTCTGTCTTAATTATTAACCCATTTCTACTTATCTAAGTATTTCCACGTGGTCGTCTTATGGGGAGCCGCACGGCAGGCGTCCTGCTCCTTCCCCGGGCTACATCTTGACTCCGCCTTCTACTTCCTCTTTCCTCCTCCTAGTCTCCTAGCCCCGCCTATCTAGTTTTCTATTGGCCACAGTGCTTTATTAACCAGTATGAGAAACATATATACAGAATAACATCTCCCATCATCTCCTCTTTTCTGTCTAAAGTAAAAGAAGGGGTTTAACCTTAACATAGCAAAATATACCATACAACAGTTATCAAATAAGAATCACAGTTAACAATATTTAGTCCATTAACATTTTGTAAGACTTAAAAGAAAATGTCATTTATCTTATCTTTGTAAGTCTAAAGTCCTATATGTAACTTATCTTTAATCCTAACTAAGGAAAACTGTAACCATAACTACCTGTCTTCAATTCCATCAAAGACCACAGAAGGATAATATATAAACTCTAGAAATGACAGAGACAACTCATTGCCTGGTCAGTCACCCGAAGTTCTTCTGTAATGTTCCATCTTCAGCCCATAGGCCATAGTGTGTGTCCAGACTCCTTAACAAGGCAGGAAACTTTTCTCTATGTCCTGTAGACTGTCTGGCTGTCTGGCAGCCTCTTCCATGAAGTAGGAATCCTGTAGCAATATCCATCTTGAATCAGCAGTCACCTTTTTGTGGGTCCTGCATGTCCAGTTTCTACAGCATAAAGTCAAAGAATCCAGAAGAGCAGTACTTTGCCCAAATGGCTAGTCTTGCCATATTAGAAGCAAACTTCATAACACGTTTCTTCGATGTCCATCTTCTTTTCTGACATAGGTGGTGTTACCAGGAGCAGTTGTGCCTCACTGTCAAGAAAATCCCTAAATCATTTTAAATGCCATATTCTGTAGGTCTTTGAAAGGTTTGAAGAATGCCTATTCATCTCAAATACATCTCTGCATATCTAGAAATCCTAACTAACTTAACTCCAAGTTTGACTATCATAGGTAATTCTCTAATCTGTACTAAATTATACATTACATTTTCCAATGAGCTATATAAACACAATACCTAAACAAGAGGAGAAATATACATATCACAAAATTGACCTTAAATTGTATCAATAAAAGAAAATCCATTCCAAAGCAAAGTATTCATATCTATACCATAATTCCCTTTTTACCTTCATAAAGATTGCTTGTGTCATTAACCAGTTATAACCAAGCCCATTTAAATGAAAACAAACATTTATAAACAATATTTGGGAATTTGGGCGTCGTTCTTTCCAAACTACTTCCTGCTGGTAGAGGGCGCTGTCATAGGGGTCCAAAGATAGGCAGGGCTAGGAGACTAGAAGGAGGAAAGAGGAAAGAGGGGAGGAGTCGAGATGTAGCCAGGGGAAGAAGCAGGACGCCCGCCGTGACTCCCCGATAAGATGACCACGTGGAAATACTTAGATAAGTAGAAATGGGTTAATAATTAAGGCAGAGCTAGTCCATAAACAATAATGGTAATTGGCTAACAGCATTGTATCAAATACAGAGTCTCTGAGTGTTATTTGGGGCTGGCGCGGCGGAGGGCACAGACTGGCGGGCTGGCGGAAACATACACGCTACAGCTTACAGTCCAGAGATTTAGTCCATTATCATCACGGTGGGCAGCATGGTGGCTGCAGGCAGATGTGGTGATGGAGAAGGAGCTGAGAGTTCCACATCTGGATCTGCAGGTAGCAGGAAGTAATCTGTGACACTGGGCGTCGCTTGAGCATAGGAGACCTCTGAGCCCACCCCCACAGTGACACACTTCCTCCAAGAAGGCCACACCTCCTAATTGTGCCACTCCCTTTAGGGACCATTTTCTCTATGTCAGTACATGCACCCCCACACTGACATCTGATGGTCTCCAAATCACACAAGGTGTAGCAACCTTGTGACTAGGTGCAGTGAGCCAAACCTGTCCTTCCAGTGCCCACAAGGCAGAGCCAAGAGGATCAGGGGCTCAGTCCAGCCGGAGCTATATCAAACTGTCAAAGGAAATGAAAATTATTCTCCCAAAACACTGACAGGGCAGGAGAGAGCACAATAAACTTGTTTTTCTTCTTCTTAAAACAAAAATTTAATTTACATTGCATGTGCGTGCATGCGTGTGTGTGCGTGCGTACGTGTGTGTGCGCGCGCACACACACACGCGCGTGTACACATGCACTGGTTCTCTTGATCTGCCATGGATCCTGGGGACTGAACTCAGGTCTTCAGTATGGTGACAGGCACCTTTGCCTGCTGAGCCATCTCCCCTCCCCCATTTTCTTTTGAACGCATTCAGACACAGGTGTTTGATTGTAGCAATGGAAAATGCGGGCCATATGAAGCTAAGCTGTAAGACCAGAAGAGACATCTAGGTTGGAGATGAATGAGGATGTTTGCGAGGATGCTTGTGTGTATGTTGCCAAAAGAAAATGATCTTCAGGGAACTGATTCATTCCAATTTTACTCTTAAAACTTAGCACATGGTTTAAATTGTAAGTCATATTTTACACATTTTAAACTTTTCTTAATGTGATATTTGTGCTTTCAAATAAGTCAAAAACCCTTGAGGCTGTTGTTACTATGAAATTCAGATCTGTATTCTTCATATTCTTCTTCTTTTCTTTTTTTCTCAAGACAAAATTTCTCTGTATCACCCTTGCTGTCCTGGAACTGTCTTCGTAGACCAGGCTGGCCTTGAACTCACAGAGATCTGCCTGCCTCAGCCTCCTGAGTGCTGGGACTAAAGGTGTGCACCACCACTCCTGACCAGATCTGCATTCTTACAGGCCTTTCCTCCCTCCCTCCCTCCCTCCCTCCCTCCCTCCCTCCCTCCCTCCCTCCCTCCCTCCCATCCTCCCTCCCTCCCTCCCTCCCTTCCTTTGTTTATTTTCCAATTTGCTCGGGAGATCTTGTCCCTTTCCCCTTCACAGGTCCGGGGGTGGGGGCATGTATGTCTCTCTTAGGTTCCTCCTTGTTTCCCAGCTTTTCTGGCAGTGTGGATTATAGGTTGATTGATGATCCTTTACTCTGTCTCTAACATCCATATGTGAGTGAGTACATACCATGCTTATCTTTCTGTGACTGGGTTTCTTCACTCAGGACGGCTTCTTCCAGTTCCATCCACTTGCCTGCGAATTTCAAGACTCCATTTTTTTTTTCTGCTGAGTAGTACTCCATTGTGTATATGTACCACATTTTCTCCATCCATTCTTCAGTTGAGGGGCATCTAGGTTGCTTCCAGGTTCTGGCTATTACAAATAGTGCTGCTATGAACATAGTTGAACAGATGTCCTTGTATGAATGTGCATCTTTTGGGGAATATGCCTAAGAGTGGAATTGCTGGATTTGAGGTAGACTGATTCCCATTTTCCCAAGGAACCACCACACTGATTTCCAAAATGGCTGTACAAGTTTGCACTCCCACCAGCAGTGGAGGAGCGTTTCCCTTTCTCCACATCCTCTCCAGCATAAACTGTCTTTGGTGTTTTTTATTTTAGCCATTCTGACAGGAGTAAGATGGCATCTCAGAGTTGTTTTGATTTGCATTTCCCTGATGGCTAAGGATGTTGAGCACTTTCTTAAGTGTCTTTCAGCCATTTTGGATTCCTCTATTGAGAATTCTCTATTCAATTCTGTACCCCACTTTTTAATTGGATTATTTGGTATTTTGGTGACTAGTTTCTTGAGTTCTTTGTATATTTTGGAGATCAGCCCTCTGTCAGATGTAAGGTTGGTGAAGATCTTTTCCCAGTCTGTGGGCTGATGTTTGGTCTTGTCAACTGTGTCCTTTGCCTTACAGAAGCTTCTCAGTTCAGGAGGTCCCATTTGTTAATTGTCGACTCAGTGTCTGTGCTACTGTTTGTTCAGGAAGCAGTCTCCTGTACCAATTCATTCAAGGGTACCTCCCACTTTCTCTTTTAAGAGGTTCAGTGTGGCTGGATTTATGTTGAGATCTTTGATCCATTTTGGACAATTTTAGATTCTTTGTTGAAAATCAGGTGTCCGTAGCTGTGTGGGTTAATATCAGGGTTTTCAATTAAATTCCATTGGTCTAACTGTCTATTTTTGCGCCAATACCAAGCTGTTTTCAGGACTACCGCTCTATAGTAGAGCTTGAAGTCAGGGATGGTGATGCCTCCTGAAGTTCCTTTATTGTACAGGGTTGTTTTGGCTATCCTGGGTCTTTTGTTTTTCCATATAAAGTTGAGTATTGTTCTTTCAAGGTCTGTGAAGAATTGTGCTTGGATTTTGACGGGTATTGCATTGAGCTTGTAGATTGCTTTTGGCAAGATTGCCATTTTTACTATGTTGATCCTACCTATACAAGAGCATGGGAGATATTTCCATTTTCTGGTATCTTTCTTTTTACCGATTTATTATTTTTGTTTCTGGTACAGCATTTTCCTAGTAGCCCAGGCTGGCCTCAAACTCAGGCTCCTCCTGCCTCGGCCTCCTGAGCGCTGTGACTATGGCTACAAGGCCACACCCCACCCCACTGTGCCATGGTGGGAGACATTTTCTCCCAGTACCAGCTGCAGCGTGCCCAGGGCACTGCACTTCCCATGCACACCAGGGAAGCTTGACTCTAGCGCTGACACCTCCTGTCCCCCCAGAGCACCCGCTGCCATGTTCCCTTCAGAATCTGAACGGGAGGAAAGGCAGTAAATTTTTGTAAATGTCACTCTTCCTCTCTCTTCAGAGGCTGCCAGCTGGGAAATCAAGGTTCACTCTTGAGCTAAAGAGGAGCTGCGGGCAGCCTTAGCCTTCTGTCTGTGCGGTGTGATCTTCAGAGGAACTCATCGGATTCAATCAAAGGCTCCCCGGGGCGAGCTTTAATGCCAGGAATCACATTCAAGTGGAAGATGAATGGGGACCTCAGAAAATATTGCTGTGTCAGGGAGGGCGGGGCGGGACAGAAAGAGGGGAGTCAGCAGCAGCCACCAACACAGAGGACTGTTGGTTCTGATGAGTTCTTTACTCTGTGTGTGTGTGTGTGTGTGTGTGTGTATGTGTGTGTGTGTGTGTGTGTGTTGGAGGGTGGGAATAAGGGTATGCTGGGGTGTCTGTTGTCTCAGCCAAGCAGTCAGGCAGTAGAGACTTTTCCAGAATTCCCCGTCAGCTGCACAGGGTCACTGGGCATCTCAGGCAGGAGGCAGAGCATCCGGCAAGGGACCCTTCTGGGCCACAGTCATGACTTAGGGTACAGACTGGGCTCCTTGGCCTGCAGTGACCCAGTAAGACCCTAACTGCAGGAGGAAGCAGAGAGCAGCCTTCTGGGCCAGCAGAGAAAACATCACAAGTGGGGGTGGGGTGGGGGAGGGGCGAGGGAGGAGGAGGTGCCCAAAGTGCAACAAGGACCCCCAGCAGTGGAGGCTGTCTCTGGAGGCCAGGTCCCAGTGCGTGCGTGCCTGCGGCTGTGAGGAGGGAAGTCCAGGCTCGTGTCGGAAAGGCACAGTCGACCTCTGGTGGTCACTCTCCGGAAGTGCAGCATCCTTCCAAGCCTGGCAGCCTGCCTGTCCCTGGGAGCCCCAAGGTTTAGGAGACCCAATGGCCCTATCAAGGACAGGCAGCCACTCTGCCAATTCGGTCCCCTTCTTCCATTCATTTTAAGGGACAGGAATGGCGTCTACGTCAACCTCTTGTAGAGATTTATGTCCAGCCTCTAGCATTGGTCTCAGGACCATCTCACCCGAGAGCGGCTGTTTCCACTGAGAACTTTTCTTCCTTTTAATTTTGCTTATAGAAATCTCTTCAGCTAAGATTCGTTTGGGTCCTCAGGCGTCGTGGATGGAGTTTGGACCTCTAGAAACTGAATGTAAAGACCACATTTCCTTGCTTTGTTCATCAGATGGGCTGGGACGAGGGTCACCGGAAGGCAGGAGCCTTCCCATTGCACCTACCCGGGCTGTGAAAGGGGAGGGACGGAACTGATAGAGGATGCTTGTCCCCAAAGCCAGTCTCAGCCCTAATTGACTTGTGATGAGCTTGCATTTTGCACAAATTAGCTTTTGTTTAGATCTGGTGATGTCTTGGTTTTGACACCTAATCAAGACCTCTCTCTCCAGGCTGAGGCAACCCAAATCCACTCCATTTTAAAATGATTTTGTTGTTGTTTCTTTTCTTCCTTCCTTCCTTCCTTTTTTCCCCCTTTGGTCCAAAGTGGTTGTTAATGTTGTAGTGAGTGTTAGCTTTTGTGTTCACTAAATTGTTTCTTCACGACTAAATGCTCAGTGGCTAAGCACTTGCCCTGGTACCTTCGGGGGTTTGGAGATGGGGGTGGGGAACCAGGACCACCTAACAGCACCTGTACCCAACCCCACCGTGTCCTGGAAAAGCTTGCTCATGTGTGGTATGCAGGAGCCAGGCAGGAAGATGTGTCCCAGCACCTGTGTGTGGCAGAGCAATTCTGGAAACCACCCAAGCACACGGCAGGAGACAAACAGTGCAGGCTGGCAGCCCGGACACGCAGGCAGCCCGGACATGCAGGCAGCCCGGACACGCAGGCAGCCCGGACACGCAGGCAGCCCGGACACGCAGGCAGCCCAACCAAAGACCCGCTGCACACAGTCCCCGAAACTGAGCCTGAAGATCACTTCGGATGTAGGGAGCAGAGCAGAGTGGGGGTCTGCAGCAGACAAAGGTGAGACGCACTCAGTGTAGCACACACAGAGACATACATGCTCACACACATGCATGCTTACACACACGCACACATGCATGCACACGCACTCTCTGTGTGGAAAGACAAATCTGGGCTTCAGGACATTGCCCCCTTGGTGGTGGGAGAGGGAAGAGGCAGAATTCACCCACGGGGCTCTAACTTTAGCTGCTCTGCCATGTCTCTGAAGAAATCTGTAGCCAGTCTTTCTTGTCAAACTTTCTTTGAGACCACCAACTCCTAATGACGGCAGGGGGACTTACTATTACTTATGAAAGCTGGGCCTTTAGCTTAGGCTGGTTCTCAACCAGCTCTTATGACTGAAATGCTCGTTTCTATTAACCTACGTTCCCTCATGTGGCCTTTTCCCTGTCTTCCATTCTGCACATCCAATTTGCTCCACGCCTTACCAGTATTTTCCGTGGTCCTGGATTCACCCCCCTGAGTTCCTCTCTTTCCCTGGAAGTCCCGCCTACTCTCTCCTTCCTAGCCATTGGCCATTCCGATCTTTATTAAACCAATCACAGCAATACATCTCCCTCCACACAGTGTATTAAACCACAACTAACCATGGAGTCATACACTGGCACAGGTCAGTACTCTGCGAGCTCGAGGATGAGGCAGGAGGATTGCAAGTTTGGAGCTGGGAAGGGAAGGGAGGGAAAAGAGGGGAGCCATGAGCATTAGGAATTCCCTGGGGTCCTAAGAAGATCTGATGCATTTGTATTACATTTATTCATTGTGTATGTGTGAAGGCTCATATGTGACACACAGTGTGTGTGGAGGTCAGAGGACAACTTGAGTGTTCTCTCCTCCCATCAGGGGGCAACTGGGCATCAAATTGGTCACCACCAGGCTTGGCAGCAGGCACCCTAACCCACTGAGCCATCTCCTGGATTTAAACCGATTTTTTTAATCTCAGTGCTGGTGTCAAAAAGCTGCTGTGGCAAGAATCCAGCCTGCCTCGGTTTTTCCGTCTGTCAAATGGGGATGATAGCTCAGACTCGATGTGCAGCTCAGCTGATCCATCAGGGTAGTCAGAGGCCGTCGTGGAAAGGTAATTATCACCTTGATGATGTCGGAGAAGCCAGTCCTTGGTGACTGTGAGGTCAGTCCATCAGGACCTGCACGATGGCCAGTCTAGGGGCAGAACATTCCTGTCCTAGTTAGGGCTACTGTTTCTGTGATGAAACACCATGACCAAAGCAATCTGTGGAGGAAACCATTTATTGAGATTCACTGTCCATCACTGAAGGAAGTCAGGCAGGAGCTCAGGCAGGGCCGGAACCTGGGGCAGGAGCTGATGCAGAGGCCACGGAGGGTGCTGCTTACAGGCTCGCTCCCCATGGCTTGCTCAGCCTGCTTTCTCATAGAACCCAGGACCACAGCCCAGGGATGGCCCCACCCACAATGGGCTGGGCCTCCCCATCAATCACTAACTAAGAAAGTGCCCTACAGGCTTGCCTACAGCCTGATCTCATGGAGGCATTTTCTCAAGTGAGGCTCCCTCCTCTCTGATGCCTCCAGCTTGTGTGAAGTTGATGTAAAAGTCGCCAGCATACCTTCCATGTGCACACCTGACATGGCGTGTTCCCTTAATAGACTTCACCCAGATTGAGTGTAACACACACACACGCACACATACATACACACACGCACACACACATACATACACACATGCACACATACACATACACATGCGCACACACACACACATACACACATACACACACACACATACACACACACACATACACGCACACACACACATACACACACGCACACATGCACACATACATACATACACACACACATGCACACATACATACACACATACACATATACACATACAGACACGCACACACACGTACACACACGCACACATATACACATATACACATACAGACACGCACACATACACATACACACCACACACACGCACACATACACACACATACACACATACACACGCACACACACACACACACATACATACACACATGCACACATACATACACACATACACACATACACACACACATACACACACACATACACACATACACGCACACACACGCACACACATACACACATGCACACATACATACACACACGCACACATACATACACACATACACACACATATACACATACACGCACACACATGCACACACACGCACACACATACACACATACACACACACATACATACACACATACACACACACATACACACATACACGCACACACACGCACACACACGCACACACATGCACACATGCACACATGCACACACACGCACACACATACACACATTCACCCACACACACACATACAAGAACACACACGCACACATACATACACACATACATACACACATACACACTCGTCATGGCATGTAGTTATACAGACAGACATATAAGGAAAGCCATGCTTGCTTAGCTGTGTCTGTCTGAGGGACATAATTCTGTAAGCACAAAAGATGATCATGCACGGTCCTACTTGTGGTCTTGTACCTGAGGTGGCACTCTGAGCTCACAGGCACATGGCAGACACATGTGCAAAGTCCCCTGTCAGGCCCTGAGGTGAGTGTCCCCCCCCCATCCCACACCTCTCTAGAGCTGTGCTGTGATGGGTCTGTGGCAAAGAAGACGCCCTTGGGGAACGAGGCAACACTCAGTTCATTTAGAGGGATTAGAGGGCCCATGTCCCCCATTTAGCTCTGAGCCACGTCAGGCCCTTGCTACCATTGGCCCGGGCCTCAGTGCCCTGGTACTTGATGTACCTTTGGCCAGCAATGCTGTTCCCAGGTCTCCATCTCTCAGGGAAGTCCCTGTGGGCACCCTTCTCGAATGTCATCCTTAAAAGTCCATTCTCTCTCTCCTGCCCTGCTACCCTGCCCACACCGGTAGCCACCTGGAGTGGCATTTGGTTATTCAAATATTTGATTATTCACCCGGGGTCCATCTGCACTGAAATTCAGCTCCATCTGGGGCACAGCATTGGTCTCAACGTGTAACATTGTGTCCTCAAGCCTAGAAGAGGGAGGGGCATGGAAGACACAGGAGAGAGTGCATGAACCAGTGTGGCGTCACACTACGGAATCAAAACCAATGGAGGACCTAACCCTGAGCCAGGTCCTGGGACCCAGATTAGAAAAATGCAGGATTGACCTGGGACATGGGTCAGTGGGTCATGGGTCAGTGGGTCGGTCAGGTGCTGGCCCACATGCAGGGAGCCCTGGGTTCCACCCACAACGCTGCAGGAAGCAGGCATGATGGCTGCATGAGGGCGGAGTGAGACATCTGCAGGTAACAGTGTTTGAAGCTTCTCTATGGCAAAGCCGGAGTGTGGGGTCGGGGCAGGAGCCTGGCAGCCAGGCAGAGTTATCTAGAAGCTGCCTATAACGGCAGGGAAAAACTTGAATCTAGACTGAGCCACACAGGCCCCCAGGTCAGCCACCCTTTGAATGGTGACAAGGCCCCACACCTGCCTGCGTCCTCCTGGTGTCATCTTGCAGTGAGCCTTCAAAGGGCTGTGTGGACAGGGGGCAAGAGGGCATGCTGCTGATGTGGACTGACAGGAGCCTTTCTGGCCTGACTGGTGAAGCCTGGCACCACCAGTGCAGCTGCCTGGGTGGTCGTGGGGGATGAGTTCATCTACCTGTTCGCCAGCATCTGTGACAGCCAGGAAAACTGTTAGCATGGCTTGTGGCCGTCTCTGTGGCCATCCATGACCAGGAAGGACCGCAAAGCCACGCGGAATCATCAGGAGGGCGGGGGTGCCTGGCCAGAGCTCCAGGGAGCTGTGTGAGGGCTGCCTGCTGTCCTGCAAGTCTACCGTGTCATGTCATCCTCCCCTCACTGCCCCCACCCCACCCAGCCCAGCCACACACACACCTCTAGCCTTCAGTGACCTGGAGACGGGGAGGGCTTGTGCTCGACAGCGCCCCAAGTGGCACCGAGAACCAGGGTCCGCCTGGCCGCCTTCGGGCGGACAGTGGTTCTCAGCCTTCCAGTGCTGCGACCTTTATCACAGTTCCTCACGTTGTGGTGACCCCAGCCGTGAAGTTATTTTTGTTGCTCCCTCATAACTGTAATTTTGCTACTGCTAAGAACTGTAGTGGAGAAACCTATGCTTTCTAATGGTCTTTCTTAGGTGACCCCTGTGAAAGGGTTGTTCGATTCCCCCAAAGGGTTGTGATCCAAATGTTGACAAACATGGGGCTGAGAGAGTTCTGAGGCCGGCAGTGGTGGCGCACACCTTTAATTCCAGCACTCGGGAGGCAGAGGCAGGCAGACCTCTGTGAGTTCAAGGCCAGCCTGGTCTAGAGTTAGTTCTAGGACAGGCTCCAAAGCTACAGAGGAACCCTGTCTGGAAAAACCAATAAATAAATAAATAAAAGACAGTACTTATACTCCAGGATTGGCTTCTGTTGCGGAGGGCTCAGAGCCTCAGGTTACTTACTGAATCTGTGAGAGCCTCGACGGTCATAAAGTTTATTATTTGATACTTACAAGCCTTTTTTACTTTTGAACCTAGTCTTGAAGTCACTTGGTAGCTAAGGTAGGCCTTCGACATGAAATCCCCCTGCCTCAGAATCCCGAGGAGCTTGAATGAGATCTGTGCCACCACAGCTGTGAAATAGCGTTTGGTCAGCCATTGACTGTTGTTTCTTGTCAGTCTGAATGCAGAGGGACTTGATAGTTTCCGTATTCTCCTCAGGCCAATGGGAGCCTGACCGGGGACTAACTGACTGCTCTTTCTGCTTTGTGAGTTGTTTCTAATCCAGGCATCTTAGCGCATGCGCACCCACACACGTACAAACTCCGGCATGCAATACTTGTGGTTGGACAATTGAAGTTGCTCATATTCTGAGCATCTGGAAAAGTTTAAAACCATTGCATCGTATGTGCTAGCAGTACCCAGCCAGACGCGTAACTTCCTGTGGTGTGGCGTGTCCCTCCAGGCCGGCCACAGCCTTGCGACACCAGGCACAAGCTGGCATCAGAATTTTCCACTAGACAGTCCGCTTCCCTGGCGGCCAGCTCGGAGATCTCCCAGCTCTCAGAGTCTTGGTTCAGGTCTGTGGAGAACTGCCAAGTGCCTTGGGAAACCCAAGACGTCTGGTCAAAGGCAGAGGGAGTCCCTCCACCGTCTCTCATGTGTCTCAGAGGTGGTTCTAAACCTCCGAGCTTAAATGTGTGATTAGGCGTCGGAAAACAGTGGGCTGTGAGAAGTGGCTGAAGCACAGGGATGGGGGAGCCTGTCGGGGCTCAGGGGGCAAGAGAATGCACTGGAAAACCGAGTGCAAGAATCTAACCCCCTATGCCTGCAGGAGCTGCGTCCTGAGGCTGGGAGGGAGAACCGGGACTGGGTCCTCAGAACAGCAGGGCCACCTGTGGGGAGGGAAGGAGTGGGAGGGGCCAGGACTAACCAGAGCCCTGAGGCTCAGCCCCTGAAATCTCCCTAACCTCCTGCCATCACCTCTGTTCCTGGGTCTGCAGGAGAGAGTGACACCTTTGTCACAGGGACTCTGAGAAGCTGAAGGATTGCACCAGCTGTAAACTTTGACTCACAGCTGTCCCTGCCAGTCTGCAAGCCAGCACAGAATGCCCAGGTGGACAGATGAACCCCCAGAATGCCCAGGTGGACAGATGCACCCCCAGAATGCCCAGGTGGACAGATGCACCCCCAAAGGTATCCTTGCCCCATGCCAACCAGAAACTGCAGGGAAGGGAGTCCTGGGGACCCCGGCCCACTGAGTCCACACCATCCAAATCCTCCAGTTGATGCCCTGGCAGGTAAGTGGTGGGGAGTGGCTTGGGAAGGTCACTCCTGACTTCTTAGCTCTCGCTTTAAATGTGGACACAGTGTCTGTAAGAAAAGGTCATGCTGCGGGAGGCCAGAAACCTGAGATTCAGATCACTGTGGGGTCTGCAGCACGTGTCTTAAGCTCTCTGAGGCTGCAGCCTCACTTATATATAACGGGATGAAAATTGCCTGAAGCAGGAGGTGCTGAGGACACACAGTAAGTGGCAGAACACGGGCAAGCATGCACAGGGCCCTGAGTTTGAATCCCAGCACTGCAAAGACAAAACAAACAAACAGTACCCCGCTGCATATGGGCAAGATTTGTAAGTTCAGCTCAGTGACTGTGTCATAGGTCGTGAAAAAAAATCAAACAGCAATTTGTGAGGACATAAGGTAGCATTGTTTTCAAGCTGTGGGGCTGAGGAGATGACATGATTTGGTAGCCAACATGTTCCCCAGAAAATCGTGAGGACCTGCGTTCAAATCTCCACCATCTACAGAAAAAAGCCAGGTACAGAGGCATATACCTGTAATCCCAGACCTAGGAGGTAGAGACCGGAGAATCTGGAGCTTGTTGGTCAGTCATCCTCACTAATTGCTGAGCTTCAGGTTTGGTGAGAGACATGGTAGTGATTCAAATGTAATTGCCTCCCCCCCAACCCCCCCGTAAGCTCATAGGGAGTGGCGGTATTAGGAGATGTGGCTTGGTTGGAGTAGGTGTGGCCTTGTTGGAGGAAGTGTGTCATTGTGGGGCAGGCTTTGAGGTCATATATGCTCAAGCTACTCCCAGCGTCTCAGACCACTTCCTGTTGCCTGCTGGATCAAGATGTAGCTCCTTCTCCACTCTGAGCTCCTTCTCCAGCACCACGTCTGCCTGCATCCAGCCATGTCCCTCCATGATGATGATGGGCTAATCCTCTGAAACCGTAAGCCACTCCAATGAAATGTTTTTCTTTACAAGAGTTGCCATGGTCCTGGTGTCTCTTCGCAGTAATAGAAACCTTAAGACAGACACAGTCTCAAAACAAAACAAGAATGGTAGAGAGTGATAGAGGAGGCCGTGTCATTGACATCTGGCCTCCACATGTGTGCATCAGAGGTGTACACCACACCCACTCACAGCTGCGCACAAAAAATGAGTGTGTGGATACTCTAGAGCACCCACGAAGCTGTGAGCCCCATGCAATTAAATTTCTTATCAGATGACCATCATGGATAGATGCGTGCATGTGCATGTGTGCATGAGTGAATGTCTCTGTCCCTGGGGGACCAGGCAGTTCTGGTAGGAACACTCTGGATAAAATATCAGTCCTGTGAACCTCAAGAGCAGGGGTTGTGTACTTCCCCTCTTGAACCCAGCACCACCTGCCATGTCTGCCTCCCCTCGCACGGTGAAACATCCTGGAATGTTGTGAGCAGGGAGATGATGTTCAGAGCTGTTGCCCTCTCTTTTATCTTCCTGATAGCAAGAAGCCACAGCAGCTTCCCCACAGTCTTATTTCTCGTGATTCACACTCCATCTGTCTGTCTCCCGAGACAAGCTTCTTCCAGAGTTTGTGTCAAGTTGACGGAAAAACCACAACCAGGACACCCATGGTGGCCAGCTTCCATGATAGTCCTGGCCATCCTACCTGTGGTTATCTTTTCAGCATAGGGACGGCCAGCTGAAAGAGTGAGTCATGGACTTTCAATGCTTCTTCTTGCTCTCTCCGGTCACCTACAGTGTCCAAGGATGAGCAGGGACGAGGGTCCTGAGGCAGGTATTCCCACATGTCAAGGATTAGGGCAGAGACCCAAACAGCCAGAAGAGGCAAAGCAGTCATATGTAAGGGAGAAAGCCAGAGAGGGGATAAGGGGCTGTGCCAGAGGTCCAGGAAATGGCAGAAGAGAGGACAGTCACAGAGGATCATGGCCCATATCATGTAGTGATGGTCACAGACTTCACCAAGTAGGGAAGTTACTATGCCCATCCCACTTTGATAGTTAAACTGAGGCCCAGGGAGACAGTATGGGTTCCTCAAGGACTTGGAGTCAGCATGGAGACAGGGCCCATGGTCTTCCAGCTGGAGTTCGATGGCATGGGCCATTTCCTCTGGGGAGTCAGAACCCTCATGCAATCCTTGGTATGAACAAGGACCTGAGGAGTCCACACTGCAGGTGAGGGTGTGTATTTCAGGGTTTAGATTGAGCACTGAGCAAGGCTGATGTCCCAGGTTTCCATGCAGAACAGGCATGGGTTCTGAGAGCAGAGGTCAACCGGATGCTGGCCCCCAGCAACACACGAGTAGCCGAGACCCACTTGGCAGCCGAGCGTGGCAGCCTTGGTCTTAGCTGGCCATAGTCACACATGAGTCACCGTAGGCAGCCTGGTATGCTCTGCCTGGGACATGTCGTTCCTTGGCGACCACAGCCTGTAGCCCCATCATGACTTGTGGCTATCCAGACCCAGCGAGTGGAAAAATGCAGTGGGCTGAGGGAGGTCCTTCTGGCACAACGGCGTGCTGCCCACATTCACTCTGGGTCTCCTGCCAACCTCATGGGATCCTGGATGGTGGGTTTTTAAAAGCCAGCAAAGCATTATGGGGGCAGCCCGAGGCCCTGGCAGGAGAGTTCTACAGTCTGTCTTCAGGCTACAAAAACAGAAGTATTGGGTGACATTTGGGTGTCTTCTTGGTGCCAGGCATGGTGCGCTGATGCTCCAGCTGTCACACTTGATCTTAACCATGATGGCTCTTGCTAGTCCACTTTCCTAGTGGGGAAACTGAGGCGCCACAGGGTTAAATAACATGACCACCATTAGGAGAGCAGCTCCTAAATGATTTTCTCTACAGCCCTGACGCCCAGGCAGGCCTTGAACTTACAATCCTCTGCCTCAACCTCCCAAAGAGCTGGGATTGCAGACTTGAGAGTCCTGGCCCCCCAATGGCTTACACACAGTGGGACAAAAATCCGAGGAGCCGTGGTGTTGCTTTGGCGTGGTGCCCCTTCCTTCCGGGCACCCGTCTTGGTGATCAGCTGGCTCTCGTCAGAGTCAGTACAAATGCTGAGGGTAGCCGTGCAGGGCGGAAGGAGTTACTGTGGGTCAGGGTTGCAGAGGTTTGCGGGTTCTGCTGTGATAGGCTGTGATGAGGATGTCATATGGAACAGTGCTGAGGGGCATGGCTGCTCACCTCGTAGTGGGCAGGAAGCAGAGCCAGGAAGGGGCAGGGAACGCGATCCCTTTCAAAGCTCCGGCCCTGACCTACTTCCTCCAGCCAGGCCCACCTCCTAAGAGCCCCCTAGGCTGGAACTCATCAATAGATGGATTCCGGGGTGAGTTCAAGACCCCCCATGATCTCATCACCCCATCACATCTCCACAGTGCCCCCCAGACAGACATCAAGACTTCAACAAGCCTTTTAGGGCCTTGCTTCTATTGTATGACTCTTTCCTGGAATGAGTAAAATGAAGATATACTTACTAGATAGGGCACTGGTGACAGCCTGAAGTACAAGTCCCCCCATTAGCTCCCAAAGCAATGACTTCTCCAGCAAAGGCTCAATTGTAAGAGCATCAGCGACCCCCAGACAGCCCCACCATTGGAAAGGTGTCTTTCCTGCAGCTGCATAGACAGAACCCCATTCCCCCAACACTCACATTCACTTAACCATCTGTGCTCTGTGTGATGTACACCTCCCAAGACCATGAGGCTGTGTGTGAGGCCACACGCTGCTTGGAAAGACACTCGTACATGAAGGTGTAGGAAGGACTGGTCAGGATCTCAGGTGGGGGTCTAATGGCCCTGTCCTGTCAACCAGCCAGGTCTGAAGGGTCCCTTCTGGGAAGTCTAGGCTGCTGTGATGAGGATGGAAATGCTGTCTACAACGTTCACATTCAAACTCAGACACAGGGTTAACTGTCCTGTCCCTTTTTGAAAACAACCCTGATTTTATTCACTGTGTGTTGCCAATTGTTAAAAATACAAAACCTGGCCTTGTTTGCAGCTGGGGGGGCCAGTGAAGTGTGAGTGGAGGTCACCAGAGGGGGCCCTTGGGAAAGCCCCCTGTAGAGTGTCCCCTGTCAGCCCTCGGCTCACTTGTTCCTTCTTTCTGTCTGGAGTACCAAGATGCTCACTGGAGCTACGGCCTTCATCTTGAGCCAGGATTTGTCACTGAGTATGGAGGTTCTGCATGTGGAGCATGAGTTTGGGACATTGATGACATCACAGTCCTGTCCCGTTGGAACTGAATTGCCTTGTATAGGTTCTTTACTTTCTTAACCTGTACTGAGGTTTCTGGTGTCTTCTGCTAAAATGAAGCTCCGCTGTGCGGAGCGCCACCTGACAAGGAAATGAGGACGTCCCCTGAAGCTTCTGGGCCCACCCATGAGGACCCGAACCCTGCCGGAGGGCACAGGAAGGAGCTCGATCTTTGTCAGCCCAGGAGGTGACATTGCTCTGGAAATTCCACAGAGACTGAAGACACAGCTGGGCCATTCCTGGACCTCCCTCCTGTGGATATACAGAGGAACAAAATTAATAATTTAATGCTACTGTGCTAGGGGGAATTTGTTTTTCATGCTTAGCTGACCAGCACAGAAAGGTGGGATTGGCCTGAGTCAGCAGAGAGCATGGGGGAAAGAAAGTGCTGCTGGTCCTGGGTCTCTATGACGGCAAAAACATTGTCTCCCAGATTGAATGCCACTGGGGAGTGCCTAGCATGTGAAGAGCAGACACACAGTAGGTGCTGAGAGATGCACACATTAGGCATGCAGGAAATGTACTCTTCCAGAGTGCAGTCGAAGAAAAATGACAAGAGGGAAATTGTAAACTCTTGGAGCAGGTAAGGGGGACCTCAGCCTTCTCACAGGGCATAGACTCTGTGTTCAGAACCCCAGGAACCTCAACTGACATTTCAGGAGTAAGATCAGCTGATGCTGAGAGTAGGCTGCCCATGGCCTGTGAGACAGGCTAAAGAACCAGGGAGGCCCTGGGGACAGGGGCATGTGGGTAGAGCTGGGAGGTCTTTTAGAAGGAGAGCCATGGGGTCAGCCCAGGGACAGGGAAGGGAGAGATGGCATCCAGGGACACCTGCCACTGTAGTTCAGGGCTACATGGATGATGGTGCCTTAGTGTGTGTGTGTGTGTGTGTGTGTGTGTGTGTGTGTGTGTGTGTGTGCGTGCGTGCGTGTGTGTGTGAGAGTGTGTGTGTGTGTGAGAGAGAGAGAGAGTGCGTGCGTGTGTGCGTGCGTGTGTGAGAGTGTGTGTGTGTGTGAGAGAGAGAGTGCGTGCGTGCGTGCGTGTATGCGTGTGCGTGTTGTGCGTGTGTGTGTGTGTGTGTGTGTGTGTGTGTGAGTGTGTGTGTGAGATGAGAAATATTGGATGAGATACCAGGAAAATCCTTTACCTCACCATGATCTTCATCTGGAAGATAGCACCTGTAAAACACCCCTGTCGAGGCCACTGTGACATCTAAATGAGATAATGCATAAAGACACCTCCAACAAGACAAAGCAGCATGTGTGCCCACACATGACTGATACCTGTGATTTGTACATCATGAGTGACTTCCACGGGATCTTTAGTATGTGTCACCTCTACACTAAACCTGTGTTATTTTGAAATCCTGGTGGCAATCCTTGGCACTGTAGAGCACAGGGGAGGTATCTGCTCTTGGGACTAGTTCTCTCTGGTCATATCATGGAAAATAATAAACCACCCAAAGAAAGCAAGCTCAGGCTGGGTGTCCTTCTGAAGCCAGCTGTGGCTGCCAGATGGCATAGGGCTTCTATCAGAGTCAGCCCCGGGGATGGCCTCTGCCCATTCCCACAGAATCCTGGAACAGGACACCTCTTGAACTGATTAAGTTGTGGCCAGAGCATCATGACATCACTTGGGGTTTTGGTGTCCGTCTCGCCGCTGCAGGGGGATGGGTTCTGGGTTTGAGGATCGGGCAGAGGCTAGTAGCATACTTGTGGGCTGGAGTCATCATGTTGCAATTAGGCTCAGTCCCTCACTCATGTCACTGGTATTCAGAGTCCTGACGTAGGTACTAACCCATCTCGTATGTCCGATGTCCCATGCCAGTCACCGGGACTCAAGCTCCTGAGTGGCCAGTTCTGATGTGACTTAGCTGTAGTGTCATTCCAAGTCTCCAGACCAGAGTACCTTAACTGGGGGGCAACTGACCAGCTGAAGGCAATGTGGGGTGGGGCATATAGGTGGCGTTGCCCTCCCCTGCCAGGTGGAGGCCAAAGATTTGCAGAGCAGCTTGCATGCTCAAGACAAGAGTGGCCGCAAGTGCTGTGTGTCCAGAGAAGTCCCTTGCTCAGGGCCTGTTACATGTCTACTGAGCACACTCTGGCACTTAACACGTTGTGACATCATTGTGCCAGGAAGAGGAGGATGGGGTGAGATGCCGAGGCCCGCTCGAGGTCCCCTCACGGACTCAGATTCTGATGGAGACAACAGATTTCAAGGGCTGGTGAGGGTAGGAGATGTAGTGTAATTGATAGAATGGGCATTGGATCTCCTGGAACTGTACAGACAGGCGTGAGCCACCATGTGGTGCTGGGGACTGAACCCAGGTCCTCTGGAAGAGCAGCCAGTGCTCTTAACCACGGAGCCATCTCCCCAGCCCCTCAAGATATTTTTGGTTGTCATGCTGCATGAGAGTGTTTCTGACAACAACCGCATTGGGGCTGGGACACTGAGGCCCTCACACCTGCCCACTGTGTGTCGGTGGCATTGGGGCTGGGACACTGAGGCCCTCACACCTGCCCACGGTGTGCCGGTGGCATTGGGGCTGGGACACTGAGGCCCTCGCACCTGCCCACGGTATGTCGGTGGCATTGGGGCTGGGACACTGAGGCCCTCACACCTGCCCACTTTGTGTCGGTGGCATTGGGGCTGGGACACTGAGGCCCTGGCACCTGCCCACGGTGTGTCGGTGGCATTGGGGCTGGGACACTGAGGCCCTGGCACCTGCCCACGGTGTGTCGGTGGCATTGGGGCTGGGACACTGAGGCCCTGGCACCTGCCCACGGTGTGTCGGTGGCATTGGGGCTGGGACACTGAGGCCCTGGCACCTGCCCACGGTGTGTCGGTGGCATTGGGGCTGGGACACTGAGGCCCTGGTACCTGCCCACTGTGTGTCGGTGGCATTGGGGCTGGGACACTGAGGCCCTCACACCTGCCCACTGTGTGTTGGTGGCATTGGGGCTGGGGCCCTGGGGTTCAAAGGAAACTGTTTGGTGGGGGAGGGAAACAGATGGAGGAGGAAGGGGCCCATGGCAGGGAGGGCTAGCCTGGGCCTTGGAAAACCTCGAGTCTTTCTGTGTCCGTTGATGCAGGAAGCTTCTAGAGCTTGGGTGGAAGAGGGGAGGGGACCATGGCCTGCATGACATGAGCTGTCAATCTGCTGTCGTGTGAGGAACAGACTGGGGAACAGCAATCAGTCTGGGGGACGTCCATCCTGGGATGGCAAATGAGATGGGGCAGCGTTCAGACCCGAGGAACACTGAGAAACTGAGTCAGAGGGTGGATTTGCTGATGGGGAGGGAGTGAACTGTAAGAAGGACCACTATGGACTCGAGGGGATGCTGAGAGTCGGGGCCTCAGTTTTGTAGTGGGTTGAGTAGTGGCTCCCTGCTAGATGTGCCCAAAGTGTGTCCCCACACCCACATGCTGTCCTTGCTGGGAGAAAGGGCATCTGCAGGAGGTACGGAATTAAGTTCACTCTGCCCAGGTTGAGCCTCCCCCACCTGGGGCAATGGTGTCCTTAATGAAGGGCAGAGGTCACATGGGACGGGGATGGAGGCTGAGGCAGTGCCTGGATGAGCTGGGACCTCGGCACCAGCTTTGTGGCCTGCAGGACTCTAAAAGAATTCTGTGAAACTGGCAGTGGTGGCACACGCCTTTAATCCCAGCGCTCGGGAGGCAGAGGCAGGCAGATCTCTGTGAGTTCGAGGCCAGCCTGGTCTACAACAGCTAGTTCCAGGACAGCTTCTAAAGCCACAGAGAAACAGAAACCCTGTCTCTAAAAACAAAAAGAAGAACAAACAAACAAAAATTCCATGGCTGTGAGCTGCCAGGGTTGTGGTCCCTCATCCGGGCATCCCTGACTGGGATATAGACACAGAAAAATAGAGCTGTGGTAGTTAGAATATGATTGGCCCCCACAAGCTCATACAGAGGGCATTAGGAGGTGTGGCCTTGTTGGAGGAAGTGTATCACCATGGGGGTGGGCTTTGAGGTTTCCTATGCTCAAGCTACACACAATGTCTCAGTTCACTTCCTGCTGCCTGCAGATCAAGATGTAGGACTCTCGGCTCCTTCTCCAGCACCACTTCTGCGTGCATGCTATGTCCCGCCATGTGGCGATGAACTGAGCCTCCGAAACTGTAAGCCACCCCATTACATGTTTTCCTTTGCAAGACTTGTTGTGATCATGGTGTCTCTTCATGGCAATAGAAGCCCTCGCTAAGGCAGAGCTGATGCTGATTAAGACACAAGTGAATGCAGCATGGGTTGGGGTGGGGTGGGTGGGGTGTGTGGGGTGGGTGGGGTGGGGACAGGACTAGTCCTGTACACTGAAGGGATGGGAATTAGAGGGGGTGGGTGATGGATGGGCTGAAAGGCTCTTCTCCCTGGCCCTCCAGCCATGACTTCTCAGCTTCCTCGTCTGTGGTCTACGGCTTCTCCACCCCTCAGCCCAACACCACACTATATATCCCCTGTCCTTTTCTTTACTGAACTTTAGCTTCTGGAACAATCTTAATTGTGTTTGTTTTGAGCCATCTGTTTCCCCAATACTGAGAAACACCCACGGACCCCAAGCTAGAATGAGCACAAAGCCACAGCTTTCTGCTTTTGTTTCATTTATTTCATTTGTGATTTTTAAAATATGAATGTTCAGAGTCCAGGCAGTGCCTGGCCATTAGCTGGCCCATAGAGGTATCACTGAATGGTTCTCAGGAGGCCATAGAAGCAGACATGGCCTTCAGCATCCTGGGCCAGTAGCTCTGCCTGTGGCCTATGCTAAAGGACACTGGATTGTGACTCTGAGTCCCCAGGCCTAGCTTAGAACTTGTTGATCTGCACTGACTGTCAGGGTTAGGGTATGAAGGGTTAGGGTTAGGGGAGGGTAGGGGAGGGAAGGGTTAGGCTTAGTGCTGGGCTGCCAGGCTGCACCGCCATCGCTGGCTTTAGAGGCAGGACTTTGGGGTTTCTTCTAGTGGGTATGCGGTGGTGCACACTGCATACTATGCTCCCTGCCCCCTTGGCACCGTTTTGCATATGACTTGACCCCCCCTACACACACATACACACACACACACACACACACACACACACACACACACACACACACACACAGCCAGACATCGAGGAATATGGGTCTTTCTCAGATACTGGGTTATCTAGTTGTCTGAGTTACCTGGCACACAGACTAGGTGAAGGGTCAGGAGTGACTCCTAGGTCCCTGTAGCCAGACTGCCTCTTTACCAATGCAGAACTCAGTTTCCTTCTGTCTCAGTGACAGAAGGGAACCACAGGTGACCTTCTACCAGTGGTACACTTTTTCCAGTATAGCTTGAGTTACTAGCCCAGGCTGAGGGGGGATTTGGCAGGGTCTGTCCACCCTGGTCTAGGTAGGGTATGAGAATCCATCCCACACCAGTGATGCATTCAGAGCCCAAGGCTAATGAACTTCAGCGGTGCTGTGGCCTACCGCAGGGAGAGGCATCCCTGGGAGGAACCCACAGGACAGGTAAGGGGTCTCAGAGAGGTGACTTTGGGAGGAGCCGCAGGAAGACCTCGTGGGTCCCAAACCTGGGCGTTGCAGACGGGGGAGCTGGGAGTGTCAGGAGAGGTTAATCCTGGGGACAAGAGTGAACCCAGAGTCTGGAGAGAGGCTCTGTGGTTAAGAGCACTGGCTGCTCTTCCAGAGGCCCCGAGTTTGGTTCCCAGCACCCACATGAAGTGGCTCACAACTATGACTCTAGCTCCAAGGGATCTAGCACCTCTGGCCTCCTCAGGCACACCTGCACACACACACACACACACACACACACACACACACACACACACACACACACTCACACACACCTGCACACACACACCTGCACACACACACACTCACACACTCACACACACCTGCACACACACACACACTCACACACTCACACACTCACACACACCTGCACACACACACCTGCACACACACTCACACACTCACACACACTCACACACACACACACTCACACACTCACACACTCACACACACCTGCACACACACCTGCACACACACACACACTCACACACTCACACACACCTGCGCACACACACACCTGCACACACACACACACACACACACACACACACACACTCACACACACCTGCACACACACACACACTCACACACACACACACACTGGTCTAACCCTGACAGGAGTCACAAGAGGAATCAGGGGAGGGTGTTGATAGGTGATTGTGACATGAGCCTCCAGAATTTTTCAGAAGTTTGTCGCTGACATGAATGACAGCTGTCATTCTATAGTAACTGTAACTTTCAGCCTTCACCCATCACTGCTTCTGTAGTGGCCATTACATGTATGCATGTGGTTTCAGTAAGAAAAACGGCCAGGCTTCCAGAATCTTCCTCAAAGGTGTGCTTCCTGTGCTGTGTGTATTCTGTGTGTGTATTGTATGTATGTGTATGCGTGCTATATGTGTGTTGTGTGTGTGTGCTGTGTGTATGAGTGTGTGTTGTTGTGTGTTGTGTGTGTGCTGTATGTGTATGCTGTGGTGTGTGTGTGTGTGTGTGTGTGTGTGTGTGTGTGTGTGTGTGTATAGCTACTGTGATAGCCCCCTTTCACTGTCCAGAGAGTCTCAACCATCTTTTCTTTGAACTTGGACTCTATAAATGAGGTCTGATGGGGCAAGGGGGCATTCGTGTGTGTGTGGGGGGGGAAAAGGGCTCCACACTTAGCTCCGCCACCCCTGGTGGTGGGAAAGACAGTAGGAGACTCTGGGCTCCCTTCTCTTGCAGCACTCTCGGGGATCCAAAGGTCCATTGGGGTCATTTAGTGGAGTCCCTGACGCCTGCCTGTGGAGATGATCACACACAGCTCAGGCTCACTGCCTGTGGAGAGATCACACACAGCTCAGGCTCACTGCCTGTGGAGAGATCACACACAGCTCAGGCTCACTGCCTGTGGAGAGATCACACACAGCTCAGGCTCACTCCTGTGGAGAGATCACACACAGCTCAGGCTCACTCCTGTGGAGAGATCACACACAGCTCAGGCTCACTCCTGTGGAGAGGTCACACACAGCTCAGGCTCACTCCTGTGGAGAGGTCACACACAGCTCAGGCTCACTCCTGTGGAGAGATCACACACAGCTCAGGCTCACTCCTGTGGAGAGATCACACACAGCTCAGGCTCACTCCTGTGGAGAGGTCACACACAGCTCAGGCTCACTCCTGTGGAGAGATCACACACAGCTCAGGCTCACTCCTGTGGAGAGATCACACACAGCTCAGGCTCACTCCTGTGGAGATGATGATCACACACAGCTCAGGCTCACTGTTTTTCATAGCTCTCAGCTGTTCCACCAATGGGTTAGATTGTTCCTGCTTGGTGCTTAGGGACCTTCAGCATGCAGGTGAACAGAATAGAAATCAGTTTGAGCAGTTTCAAAATTTTAGTTTTTCACTACTGAACTACATATGAAAAGCTAGCACGAAAGCAGGCTGCCAAGCCAGGCAAAACCAGAAGAGACCAGAACTTCCAGAACTTCCAGGCCAGTGCCCTGCGCGGCACATTTTGTCCCACATTGCCCAGAAGGCCCTTCATGTTCCTCTTCCCATTGGCTGGGAAGGGATAGAGCTGACATGTGCACACCCAAGACCCTAACAGCCAGAGTGGGCGCCAGAACAGGGCCCGAGGGTAGGTGGCACTGGGCCAGGCCTTTCCCTGCCCACTTTGCCCCAGGAAGGAGCTGCGTTTGTGTGCACTCATTCAGTTAATCTCACTGCTGGCTACACTGGCAATTACAGCTCATAACCCAGCATTTTCTTTGGCTCCTTGCCTCCTCTTGAAGGTCAATGTTAGCATGGCGGCCCGGGCTCCTGGTCCCCTGGGGTCCTGGTGGAGGTGTGCCCCGTGAAGGAAGCTTGCTTTTCTGATTTTTTAAAACAACCAAGCCCATTCCCTCTCTGCTGTGTTCTTTGTTTTTAAACACAATTTAGAAAGGGCTGGACTCCTTTCCCTGGCAGAGAGCGCCTGTGGATCCTGCTAATGTTCTGCACTTGGCCTCCAGGTGGTCCTGGGTGGCTTAGCACCTCCCACATCTCCCCACCCCCATCTCTCCTCTTCTAACGATTCTTCACATTTCACCTTTGGACTTTTGGGAGCTGATGGGTGGGGACAGTGCCAGGCACCCACGATGGCTTTTCCAGCCACCAATAGTTCCCTACAGCACTTCCCAGGGATCCAGCCCTGAAAAGGGCCTTGGTGATTAGTAGTAAAGGAAATGAAAGGGACCTAGGGTAAGGGAACAGCTTGTCACATGCACCAGGACAGGCATAGATGATGTCACTTTCTGGGGTTCCAGTGGGGAGGGGAGGGGGCTGTGAACTTCCTGGGAGGCCATTTCCAGACTTCCTTCTGCTTGGGCATTAGCTGGCAAGGGGAGGGTGGGCCTCTCTACTATGAGCTTGAGCCCTGCCTCGACCTCCCTGAGCCACACTTTCCTTCCCTGAAAGTGGGGTTCACAGGAGACTGTGGGTGCAAATACACACAATTAAATGATGTAAAAATAAAAGCATTAAGTCCGGAACCAGGACATACTCAACCCAGTTTGAACCCTGGGAACTGGAGGCCCTCGGGTGACCTCTGACACGATGCGTATGTCACATGTCATGGTGCCCACAGGACAAGGCAAGTCCTGCGCCTCTGAGCATGACCAGCCATGACAGCGTTGGTGGCAGCAGAGGCAGCCCCACTGTGGAGACAAGGAGGCCACATGTGTGAGGGACCAGGAATGCACAGGTAGACTAGTGGTCACTACTCCCATCACCTCCTTTGTGATGGGCCCTGATAGGGAGATGTCCCCGGTGTCCTGAGATGGGGCAGGGGCCCGCTGAGTCATCTGGACCCTGTTGCTAGAGATTCCTGGACTCAGCATGTCTTAGGAGTCTCTCAGCCTAGGCTGTCCTGCAGGTCCCCATTACTACTCAGGCCTGTGATGTCACAGGAAAGCTGCTCCACCAATGGGGGCTGGTTTTACCCAGGAGGGAGAAGGGTGGGGGATTAGCCCGGTGGCCTGCAGGGCTGGGGAAGCCGTGGCATCATCCCCCAGGTTGCCTGCAGGGCAGGGCTTTCCTCATCATTGCCCCCTTCCTGGCCTTGTAAGGTTTCATGATGCAGTGGAAGGGAAGGGGGGACTAATGAGCGCTCACTGGGAAAGAGGGCTTGCCGTACAAGCTCGAGGTCCTGAGTTCAAATCCCAGGCATGCACACACGAAAAAATGAACAAGCCTGAACTGTAGTACTGCAAAGGTAAAGACAGAAGGATGGCTTGGGCTCATTGAATCTCCAGGTCCCAGGAAGACCCTGTCTCTAGGGAATAAGAACGTGATAGAGTAAGACATCTGTGGCCCCGCATGCACGCACAGGTGAACGCATTTGTGCACATGCAACACATTCACGTGTGCTTTGTCTCCCTCCCTCCCCCTTCCCCTCCCTCTCCCTCCCCCTCTCCCTTCCCCTCCCTCTCCCTCCCCCTCTCCCTTCCCCTCCCTCTCCCTACCCCTCTCCCTCTCCCCCTTCCCTTCCTCTCTGTCCATCTCCCTCTCCTTCCTCTCCCCCCTCCCTCCCCTTCTTCTTCCCCTTCTCCCCCTCAGCCTCCCTCCCTCTCTCCCCCATTTCCCTCCCCTCCCTCTCCCCCCTCCCCGTCCCCCTCTCTCCCCCTCCCCCTCTCTCCCTCTCCCCCTCCCTCCCTCTCTTCCTCTCTCCCCCTCCCTCCCTCTCTCCCCCATTTCCCTCCCCTCCCTCTCCCCCCTCCCCCTGTCCCCCTCTCTCCCTCTCCCCCTCTCTCCCTCTCCCCCTCCCTCCCTCTCTTCCTCTCTCCCCCCTCCCTCCCTCTCTCCCTACCCCTCTCCCCCTCCCTCCCTCTCTCCCCCTCCCTCCCTCTCTCCCTCTCCCTCCCTCTCCCCCTCCCCCTCTTCCCCTCCCCCTCTCCTCCTCCCCCTGCCTCTCTCCTGCCTCTGTCTCCCCCTCCCTTCCTCTCCCCCTCCCCTGCCTCTCTCCTGCCTCTGTCTCCACCTCCCAGAATGTTCAGCAGCATCTTTTCCATTGGTCAAAACATGGTCCCATGGACGAGGCAGGGGCTTCCCTCACGTGGCACTGACAGTGGGAATTCTGTCACTGAAAAGGGAGGGAGGAACGCTGTGTGGAAACCAGTCACCCCCTCTGCCCAGGCAGGAAGAGGAGGAAATGGAGAAGTCTGCTACAGACATGAGGCTGGTAAGAAGAGAGAGCAGCCCCTCCTGGCATAAAGATGCAAGAGTCCCTCCTTCCATCTGATGCATACCTAATGGCACTTCCAAACATAGTTCATTTCCAGGCCATAGAACCTTTGACTAAAAGCCCCATCTTGCTTGGCGCGATGACACTAGCCATTAACTGCAGCACCAGGAGTCAGAGGCAGGCAGATCTCTGTGAGGCTGAGGCCAGCTGGGCTATGTAGGGAGTTCCAGGACAGCCAGGACTATAAAATGAGACATCCGGCCTCAAATCACAACACAACACCAACTGCATCTTCCAGCCTTCCTGGAGACCACGAGCCGATAACAGACGCATCCCTGAGGTTCTGACATGGCTTTTGCTTCCATGGAAAGGGGTGACCAAGAGGCGCCTGGGCCCTTGACGTCATTACCTGGTCCCTCCCTTTGGGCAGGCCATGGTGTGGTCTGAAGCGGAGGGTCCCGCGCAGGCGTGTGTGGTGAATGCTGATGTCCTGGAGGTAACACTATTGGGAAGGCTGTGGGGATTAGGAGGGACAGGAGCTTTCGGACCTTGCTCCTAGACCCTGCTTCTGGTTGGCCAGTACGTGACACCCTACCTCCACTGTTGGATTCTGCCACTGCGCTCTTGTAAACCACAAGCTGAACCTTCTCGACTCTTTCCTCTAGTGAATTGTTTTCTCAGGCATTTGGTCAGAGCAAAGAGAAAGCCAAGCAACACAACAGACATCCCTCTGTGTGAGAAAAGTCAGCCTTTGCTCGGGAAGGCCATCTCCCTGGCCTGCCTGCATACGCTCTGTCCTTGTGGCCTCTGGAAAACCCAGATGGGTGGTGTTCCTGTCGTGTGAACACTGTTCCAGATTTTCCCTGCCCTTCCAGGGAGGTCAGGAGGAGACCATGCCACTTACAAAAGCAGATAGCTGGTCCCCTTATTGTAAATATAGATCATAAGACAGTTGGAGGAAACAGCATCCCAACATGGAAGGATCAAAGCAGATGAACAATTTGAATTCTCTCTGGAATGGAAGTGATCAGTCCTGGAAAAAAAGATGAAACACACACACACACACACACACACACACACACACACACACACCTTGTCAAAGCTGAAGTCTTCTGCTTTCTGTCACACACACTGCCAATTGTGGCCCAGGGACAATGGGGAGTGGAGAGCCCACCCCAGCCCCACCCGTTTGGAAGCTGCTCTTTGATAAACGGTCAGCTGCATAGGACTGAAAATCAGCCTCACACCAGATTTGCCTCAACTTGTATGCCGGAAAACAAAGATGCAGCTTCCATGTTCTGAGGGGAGAGTATTTTCTAAGCGGGTTCCTGCTGGAACAAAATGACAATCCCCTCATCGGACCCTGAAGAATCTGAAAGTTCCCAAGCCATGGCCTCTGTGAGAGAGCTCCCTGAGCCTGTGTGCTTATGTCCCCAAGGGCCTCCTTGCAAGGAGAGTGGCAGAGGCACTGGTGAACATGGGTGGCAATCCGTGGGAGAGGCAGCCAATACAGGCTGGGGCTCAGTTCACAGCCCTGTTCATTGGTGAACAGTGTTTCTTTGGCCCCTCGAGCAACTTTTTGAGAGTCAATCTATTGACGAGTCAAGGGTTTAGTGCTGTGTTCCAGAACAGCGCATTGAGATGTATAGTTGGTAGAAGGTTTATTTGCTCCTTGGATCCGAGGCTCTGCTCCGAGAACAGAGTGAGGCAAGAGTGTGACACCTGACATCAACCTCTGGCTCCCATGAGCGCGTGCATGTGCACACAGGCAATGCATCACACATATCAGACGTTTGGGGCATATCTGTGTTACTGTCATCATTTTCGGAGTCGGCTCCCTTTTCAAAAACAAGTATTAATTATACATGCCGTGACATCCCTGGGGGACTTGGAGCTGGAACTGAGGACTCTGGCAAATTGTGGTAAGGTGGCACGGAAGCCTGGAGTCACCCTGGTAGCTGCTTAGCCGGGCCACCCTCTGCTGTGTCCCAGGGTCAGTGTGCCTGACAAAGAGCCCTTGCAGGGGGAACCTTGGCAGATGTTGTGTCACAAAGGGAATGCAGGGTTCCTGGGCAGTGGCTGGGTTTGCCTGTCCTCTCCCAGGGGCGTGGGAATGGAGGGTGGGTCTGAAGATTATGGATACTGCAGACAATGACCATTGCTGGCACCTGTAGACCCACCTGGCCTGACAATGTCCTCCGGGTCCCTAAACACATCATGGACATCAAGTCCCTCCAATTCTGGGGGGCTTTCCAAAGCTCCACTTTGATTGTCTCCCCTGGTCTGCAATCCTTCTGTCTCCTGGAACCTGGTGTTCTGGCTGTCACCCCTGCTGCCCGGCCTGCGTGGAACCCCATTGAGGCTCCCTCAGCATCTCTGTGGTCCTCTTGGTGAGTCATGCTGAGCTGCCTTCCATATCTGGGGAACCCAAGATCCATCCCCTAATTCACTCCAGCTGTGTCTCTGTAAGGCTGAGGTCATCCGCTCTGGCATAGGAGGAAAGCCCGGTTTGTTGTGTCTTTGTTTCATTCAAATGGCTGGGACGGTGACTCACCCAGCTTCTCCCTCTAAACCAGGCCACCATCCGGGAGTCGTGGTTTTGATTAGACATTGACCTCAAAAATATGCTCGCATCACTTTGGAAACATCCTCCAGCACCACAGAACTCGGCTCTGATGGGGATAGGACAGTGAGGGAACGGTAGCCAGGGCAGGGGGCGTGCTCTACCACTGCCTGGGGGCACAGTCCTTCTCCTGAGCTTGCAGAGACTGCTGGCCTGAATAAGAGCGGGGACATCATCCTTGTCACACCTTGGGATACAGCACTGGGCATGATGGTGATGGTGATGATGATGATGATGGCGGTGGTGATGACAAAGATGATGAGGATGAGGATGGTGTGATGAAGATAAAGATGATGAATGTGGTGGTGGCAATAGTGGCAAAGCTGATAACGATGAGGACAGTGATTATGATGATGATGACAGTGACAGCCATCATTACCAGCCCCATCATCCTCATCATCAGCATTGACCGTCACCACCAAGCACTCACTCTGGACTACACAGTCCCTAATGCAGCTGCACTAAGTGACCTCACCTTATTCTGACGGCTTCTGGAGTTGGGGGTATGAGTGGTTGCATCAGGCCCTCTCAGGAGCCATGTTCAGGCCTGAGATAGAAAGCACGCACCCATGGAGGACAGGGTGGGAGAGTGGAGGTTGTCAACAGGCATGAGTTGGGTGTATGGTCAGTAGTTCTTGGGAAAAGGTAGAGCAGGTGGTTAGCTGGCTACATGGAGAGGAGGGTATAAAGGTGCAGTTTGTGGAGAGTGTCATTATCTGCGTCCCAGCTACAGCAGGGGTCATCAGTGTCCCAAGACCCACAGGCTACAGGACGGACCATGATAGATACATCCCACCTTGAGATAGACACAGAGCATCCATCAGGTGATGCGGGCTGGGGGCCAGAGGACCTTCACAGGGCATCAGAGCTCCAGTGCTCTGGGAAGAGGTCAGTGGCCCATTTGGCAGAACTGCATGTTGAGTAGGGAGCTGAGGAGATGTGGTATGCAAAGGTGGCCGAGCTTGTAGGGAGTGTGGCATCTGGCGCCTGCTGTCAGAGTGGTGGCTTTTCCAGCAGGCAGGACTCTGGGGCCCCTGCTCAGCCAGAGCCCACCAGGGGATAGTGTCTTATAGCACCAGTGACTTGTAGCCCTCTGTGAGGTGTCTGGGTGCTGACAAGTTACCTGTGGTTGGCCAAAGTACAGGTTGAGGACCCCTCCATTTGAAAACAGAAAATCCAAAATGTCCCCAAACCAGAACCACTACGCAATTCATCCTTGTGGAAAATCCCATAGCACAAAACGTTCACACACAAATCCCCTTCCTGTTGGGTGTGCAAATGCGTGTATAAGAAGCACACAGTTTAGGCTTAGATTGAAGCCCACTTCCCAAGAGACCTCATTATGAATATGCAAATGTCCCAGATCCCCAGAAGATAGTGCAGATAGGGGATACTCAATGTGTGTTTATTTCAGGGTTGCCATTACAAGCACCACCAACCAAGGTGCCTAAGAGTCTCCCTTCACAGGAGAATGCTTCCTATGTCCCCCCTTTGTCTCTCTAACATTACATAGAGATGGACCTCAGGGAGGGCCTCATGAGAACTAGGCAAACACTCTACCACTTAAACTAAAGGGACCTCCTTTTATTCTTAATTTTGAGACATCGTCTCACCACGCTACCCTAGCTGGCCTTGAACTTTTCATCTTTGTGTCTTAGTGTCAGAGGAGCTGTCACCACCAGGCCTGGGCCTCACTAGCCTCTGGCTGTGGAGCTCCAGTCTGTGTCCCAGTCCTCATAGGGCCACTCGTGGGATTTAGTTTGCCTGAATGATCGGGATGGCCTCTTCTGAGATCAATGACAAGTCATCTTCATAGGTCCCAAGTGAGTGTGGGGAGCGGGGGTCACCACCATCCTCCGGCCCACTTCCTCGGATGCTGTGCATTCTCCTAAGTGGGGGCTTCCTGAGAACAGCAACTGTGTCCACTCATTGAGTCATTCATCTATCTACCTTTATCCGCTCATTCAGTCATTCATCTCTCCACGCATTCAGCCATTCACTTATCTATCTTCATCCGCTCATTCAGTCATTCATCTCTCCACGCATTCAGCCATTCATCTGTATCTATCTTCATCCGCTCATCCAGTCATTCACTTTCGCTCACTCGTGCATTCATCTTCATTAATCCATCCATACATTTATCATCATTTATCCACTCTCGCCCATTTGCTCATGATCTTCACTCATTCATCCTGCACATACTGATGGGACGCGTATCATTTCCCATGCACAGTGGGAGGCTCTTGGGGGAGATGAGCTTGGTGGTGTAATGCGGACACAGCTGCAGAGGAAGCATAGAGGAGCTGGCGCCCAGGGACGTGTGTATGGGGGTGTCCTACCCCGCACTGCCCGCAGGGCCTAGATGGGCAGAAACAACAGAACAGAGATGGTGGACAGTGGATACCTTGTGCCCCTCTCTAAGGGGCTGTCCCTCCCCAGTTGTGACTCCCTGTCATCAACAGAGATCCAGAGGCATTGGATAAAATCATCCATGCCCTTAAAACAATGTGAAAATCTAAAAGGCTTAATCCAGATTTTAAAATTTTTTATTGTTTGTAAAAAGGAGGAAAGACCTAGAAAAAAAAAGCAAGCTTGTGAGGCCAGTGCAGGCTAGGTAGGGTCAATTCACAGCCTTCGGGCAGTGGATGGGAGTAGGGGAGATGAGGCTGGGGTGACAGCTGGGAAACAGGAAACTCTGGTGTGAGTCTGAAGTCAGAGCAGGGCGATGTTGGGAGAGCAATGACAACCTGTGACTCTGTGTACCTGAGCAGTCCCTGTGCCCCACGGGGTCTTCCATGGCCCTCTGTGTGTCCCATCTCTGGCTTCAATGCCATTTTGTCACCATTTGTCCTGGGACCCCTTGCTCCACCAAGGTGGGGCCACAGTTCTCAGAACACCCCCGTTATATTTTCTTTCCAGTGTGTTCCTTTACTGGACAGATATTTGCAGAGTGCCTGATCTGTGCCCCACAGTGCAGGGTGCGGGGTTGGGGTGCCTCTGGGACAGAGCATGCAACCCTGGAGATACAGAGGGAGATGGGGTCCTGAAAGATTGTCCTGGAGCTTGGGAGACATGGCTGTGCACGCCTCTGCTTGTGTCCCCAGCTGGATCCTCTAGGGGGCAGTGGAACTCCACTGTAAACTGTCCTCCAGTCCCCAAAAGCCAGTTGTCACTTCTCATCTTAGACTGGAGCCCAGGGGTGTGTCTCCCACACTGGTGTGTGTGGACGCTGGCTGGGAGGCAGGTCTGCTGCCACTGAGGATTGGTCATAAAGCCTGACAGTTACACGCACTTGGGCACACCGGTGTCCACACAGACACAAGTAAGCCTGGAAGGAGGTCAGGATTCTGAGCTCACGAAGGGCTCTAACAGTCTGAGTGCAGTGAGCGTGGCGCTGGGATTTGGCAGGCCTTGCCCTTCCCTTCATTCCCTCTGCCTTGCGAAACCTTACATTACGTTCCTAAAGCCAGCCACAAGGCCTACTCACTTATATGGCCACTGCCTCCTCCTGAGGCTGACCATCAAGGCTCAGCTATCAAAGTATTAAAGTCTAGCATGCAAACGCCCACTTTGAGCCAGGTGTGGCTTTAAAGAAAGGTACGACTTCTTTAATCCCAGCATTTGAGAGGCAGAGGCAGGTGGCCTCCGTGAGTTCGAGGACAGCCTGGTCTACAGAGCTAGTTCCAGGACAGCCAGGGCTGTTACAGAGAGAAGCCCTGTGGTCAAAAACAAACATACAAAAAAACAAATCAAAAACAAATAACAACCAAAAGCCCTTTTTAGTTCACCTGATTAAATTAAACATGCCTCATCCTAACATGGGTTTCCCTTTAACCTTTATAAACCACCATTTGCCTATGTGCCATGTCTGTCTCCTCTCCATCCAGAGGTAGATGTCCTCCCTCCCCCCCTGTCCCTTTCCCCCTCTCCCTCTATCCCCTGTCTTTGTCTCTGGGGTAAATAAATCTCCTCTGTGCTGAGAACTTGGTCTGGGGTGTCTTATGCTGACCAGGTCCTTTCCAGTCACCTTTTGTGTCACCAGCTCCACCTGGCCCATCCCCTAGGATTGGGGGCGGGGGTACTGGAGATGCAGCCTAGGGCCTAGCATGTGCTAAGCAAGATCTCTACCACTGAGCTGCTCTTACTCTTGTGAGTGTGAGGCAGGGTCTCACTAAGTTTCCCATGACGGCCTTGAACTCACTCCGAGGCTCAGGCTGGCTTTGCACTTTTAATCCCCCTGTCTTAGCCTCTGTGGGCCTGGGATGACAGGCCCATGCCCCCACATTCAGCTTCTTCCTCCTAATTCTTATAGTTAAAAAGAATGCCCGAAACTCCCAGGCCACTTCCCCCATGGCTCTATATTCCCCAGTGTGGTTAGGGTGAGGAGGTGGCACTGCAAGCTTGGCGACACTTCCCAGCTATCTGTGTGGTCATGGGCTGTGTCCCCTAAGCCACCTGCTTACCTGTGTAGTGAGAAAGACATCTTCCTCCAGGTTGTCTATTAGTGTCAGTGACAGGCCCCTGGACCAGGCCGAGTCTGGCGTCGACTGTACCCGCCACGACCCCTGCTACTCTTTCTTCCATGGCTCCTGCTGCTCATCTCTATGCCTCCTGCACCTCCTGTGCAAAGGCAGGTGGCTCTCTGAGTTCAAGGCCAGCCTGGTCTACAGAGTGAGACCCAGAACAGCCAGGGCTACACAGAGAAACCCTGTCTCAGAATTCCCACCACCACCACCAAAAAGTACAAATGGTGCTAGGGAGTAGTTCACTGCTTGAGGCCCAGGATTCAATTCCTGGCATAAAAAAAAAAAAATGTGTTTTCCCTCAGAGATAACTTTGAATGAATGATCTGAACACAATGGGCCAGAATGTTCCTGCCCAGGCAATACATTGTTGCAGATTCCCTTTCCAGGTGAGGCTCAAAGTTAAAATCAGCTTTACAAGGCCATAGGAATAGCTAGCCCCCTGCCCTAATACAGCACAAGCTATAGGGCAACCAGACGAAAGTTCTTCAAATTTGAGTTTGAGGACTGCAGCTCATCAGGACATCCACGCTCACGGACGAGCCTCCCAGGCTGGGCCATGGAGGTAGATCTCCTGTGTGCCTGGTGAGGCAAGGTTTGGGCTGGACCTTAGGGGTGACAGGGCCTCTGCGATGGCCAAGAGTGGTGGGCAGCTGAGTTCTGTCTGCTTATATGTCACCTCCTAGTGGACTCTGGTCAGGTGATGTCTCACCTTCCAGCCTCAGTTTTCTACAGAGTGAAGCTACTGCTTTGGTCTTCTTTCCAGAGCCCGTGTGAGGATGCTGTCAGCAAGACCAAAGGGAGTTAAGTGGAGGACTTAGGTTGGGGGTATGGTAGCATCCCCAACACACACACACACACGCACACACACACACAACATACACATATACACACACACACAACATACACACATACACACACCACACACATACACATGTACACATACACACACACACCACATACACACACACACCACATACACACACACACACCACATACACCCACACACACACCACATACACACATACACACACACCACATACACACACACACAACATACACACATACACACACCACACACGTACACATGTACACATACACACACACACCACATACACACACACACACAACATACACACATACACACACACCACACACGTACACATGTACACATACACACACACCACATACACACATATACACACACACACACATACACACACACCACATACACATATACACAACACAATACATATACACACACACCGCACACATACACATGTACACATACACACACACACCCCACATACACACATACACACACATACCACATACACATACACACCACATACACACACACATACATACACACACACCACATACACACACACACCACAAACACACATACACACACATACACACACACACCACAAACACACATACACACACACACACACACACACCACAAACACACATACACACACACACATACACACACACACACACACACACATGAGACATCCATACCCTCCCTGCTGAACTCATGAACGGATGGACACTCCAGACCTCGGAACCCTCAAGATGAAAGTGGTCTGGGCTGTGAATACAGGACTGGGGGTTACAGGTTGAGGCTGGCTGCCCTCCCTCACAGACTGTGGGTCGCTCAGGACTGCCAGCGGGGGCTGTGGCTCACAGCATGCTGGTCCTTTTTGATGGTCGCCAGGTGTGTGCATCTCCAACACTAGTCCTAGACCACACACTTCTCAATGGCCACACAGCTCAGGCGTGGGTGAGGCTGTCTCTGCTGTTATTTTTAAGCAAACATGTTCAGTAATGTGTCTCATTGAGGCATTTTCCACTCACGCCTGTAGTTATATTCTGCCCCCCACTTCCTCACCCCCTCTTCAACTTCCCTGTCCCTCCCTAGAAACTCCATCTTCATAATGGCCAAACAGCTTATAATTAATATAAGCCTCTGTGTATTTATTTGAGACCGAAGGCTGGGGGACCAGGCAGGACAGTGACCTCCGGTCAACACTCCCTTGCGGTCAGCAGTATCAGCCTTGAGAAGCCTTGCTTGTGGGTTGGGAGCGACTTTGAGCTCATTCCTTCCAAAGACAATTGATCCACAAACTTGTCCCCTTATGTTGCGGGTGACCCAGCCTGGACACCCCTTGGGGGAGGGGGTGAGAAGACGACGCAGCACAACCACTCAGGCCCGGAGAGTCAGTGAGTAGCAGAGCGTGCCAGCCGCAGACCTGCCTTTATACCGCTCCCAAGGTCCCATTGGCTCAGGCGGCGGACTCTGCTGCGTTGTCCTTTCCTCTTTGGTGTCTCCGGCCAGATGTCTCTCCATTAGCAGTCTCTGGGTAGACAGAGGCTTGGTGGCTTGGCTCAGGGAGGAAGTACCTGCTCATGCGTTGGCCTGGGCACCCTGGGCAGGGAGACTGAGGCTTGGGTGGGCTGACCTCTGTTTCTCCTATACCCTTAAACATCCCTGTGTGGTAAGACAGCCAATCCAATCAAATATTAATATTTGTACAGCCATTGGAGACCCTGGGGGCCGGGGCCGGGCTCAGCTGGTGGAGTGTCTGCCCAGCATGCACGAAGCCCAGGTTTGCCCCTCAGGACTGTACGATAGTTGTGTTACAGATCTACAATCCCAGGACTGAAGGCAAAAGGGTCAGGAGTTCAAGGCCATCCTTAGCTGCACAGTGAGTTTGAGGCTAGCCTGGGCTACGGGGTGCTATCTCCAAAAGGAAACAATGGGGGATAAGAGTGGGGCATTGGAGCAGGTGGGCGAGGCAGCACGTGGTATTCTGCACACAGGCAACAAGGCAATTGAGGGCATTACAACCCACGCTGCTTTTGAAGGCAGAAGTAGCTGCTTGCTTGTCCTCTGAGGACTCAGGAGGCTTGGGGACTCACTGGGGGGTGGGGGTGGGTTGTGGGAGACAGTTATCTGGCAGACTGTTTTTGGCACCTTCCAGCCAGTTTCTTTTGGAATGCAGGTGATTTAAGCAGTTGGGGTCACATGACTGCCCTGAAGGCTGCGGTTCTTCTGGGAGACAGAGATTCAGAGAAGCACTGAGGTAGGAAGGGCGGAAGGTCAGAGCATCACCAGCCCCAAGGCCGTGTGGTGCCTGGATCTGGACGGTGGAGAGGACACTGTCAAGAGTTGGAGCTCCAATAGGAGAAGATGGAAACAAACTCCTCTGGCCTCCCTAGACTCTTCTGCTGACATTGCAAGCTCTGGGCAGAATCCTCTGAAGCCTCCAAGGTGACCTTGGTGCACAATGAACGGGAGACCCCTATGTCGTCTTCTGGCTGAGATCAGAGCACAGGCATTCTGAGGAAGTCGAGAAATGGAGGGTCGGGTGGGGTGTGTGTGGGAGGGGGGCCCTCTGATGATGGGATCGCCAAGCATCAAGCAAGAACGGAGCTGGAGGATGGACCCACGTGAGAATCATTAGGAAATAAGAGCAGAGGCCCAGTGCGAACAGACTGCAGTCCAGAAAGGAATGGGAGCACCCACCCCTCAGAGCCCCCGTGACCCTGGATCACTTCTGAGCTGGCAAAGGCAACCCCCCACAAACACACACAAAGATGTCCCCCATAGTCCCCGAAACCTGTGGATCTGCCACCCTCCTCCATATCAAGGGTTAGTAAGTGTGACTATTGATTGCAGGTGAGTGGGGGAGGGTCCCTAGGATGCCCAGGTGAGCCCTGTGTGCCCATAAGACAGTATCAGCAAAGGAAGTTCCATGAAGGCCAGCTAATGAGGTGTAGTGCTGGCTTGGCAGATGGAGTACGCTTCCTAAGCTGGAAGAGGCTGGAAAGAATCCTCCAGGGAGGATCCAGGAGCACCCCAGTCTGCTGACCATCCCTGTGAACCCCACTTTGGACTTCTGACCCCTGGACCTGCATGGCTGTAAATTTTTGAGGCTTTAATTTTTGAGGCAATTAATTCCTACAATTGCCTTGAGATCTGTGAGGATGGGGGTGGGTGGGGTGGGGTGGGTGGGCTTGGGAGCGGGTGGGCTTCAGTTACAGAGGGGAGAGTGTGGGCTGTATGAGACAGGAGAGAAGAGGTGCAGATAGCGGGGTCTAAGGGACTCAATGAAGCCAGAAAGAGGAACTTGGTGGCCCACTATGAACAGAATAAATAGCAAGGAATCGGCGAGGCTGTGAGGAGATGGGAGGCCACGGAATCCAGGACCTCACATGTCACCTCTTAAAGGACAGCCTGTCCTAGTTTTGGCAGGTTGGGCCTCAGGAAGGGCCAGGATCACGCAGAAGACCCCATGGTACTCAGAGGCCATGGGGCCATTGGCAGCAAGTGGCAGTCCTGGGGGTTTTGTGGCCACGCACTTTTCTCAAATGGCCTGCAGTGGGCGCTGTGGAGCCCCCACAGCAGTCTCATCCCTCACCTGATCCAAGTCTCCTTGGGGAAGCTCCAGTTTCACATTTGTCTAGTAAACAGCAACTGGCTGCCCACTCTTCCTTTACCTGTCCACCAGGAGTCACTGGGCTACAGCAGAGAGAGCTTTACAGGCAGGAGGGCCACAGGTGACTTACAGGCTGCCGGGAGCAGATGACGACTTGGCAGCTTGGGGACCCGAGGGAGTCATGTCGTTATTGCTTTCTGCATGGAAGGGAGCTGACTCTTGCCAGAAAACAACCACTGTGTAACCAGAAATGAATCCACCAAGCCCCGCGGGGCTGCGGGAAGGCCTCTCTGGAGTCGCTGTTTGGTTTTGAAAAAACGGGTTAAATATTAGGAAGTTATTAATTTTCCTGTAGCTGTCTGCCTCTTGTGCATGTCAAAGCTGGCGATGTCTGTTCATTCACACACCCCGTCTCCCAAGGACCTACTGTGTGCTGGGCTTGGGGACAAGGCAAGCATTGTCCTTCTCTCGTGGGGCCCACGGGGTGAAACGGTCGACACCGTAGTTTCCACAAACAGTGGGCTCAGCTTGGTGGGATTCACATGGTACCAGGTAGTCAGGTAGGAAGAGCCAGGTCCTTAACGTGCTTCCAGAATTAGGAGGCCAGCACTTCCGGCACTAAGAAAGCAGAAACCGAATTTGGGGTGGTGTGGTCTGAGAGCAAGGGAGAAAAGCTGTGAGTGGAGATGGGGGCAGGGAAGGTGGCTGAGCACGCTGCCTGGAATCCAACCTAAATGCTGACAGCCACTGAGATGCTTTGCCCAGGGGCAGAATGGGCTATGAGGTGACAGTCTGACTCTGCTGTGTGCAGGGTGGGTGAGGAGTGTCAGGCGGACTCAAGGATCCTGTACAGCATCTAGGCAGAAGAGGGAAGGCCGATGGGCACAAAGGGAGAAGGTGACAAACACTTCGGAGGCAGGTCACAGAACCTGGTGGTGTGTGGGAAATGGGGCTGTGGGGACTCAGGGTGATTGTTCCCTAACTGCTCAGACGGTGTTGCTGCAGGCTGCTGGGGAAGCGAGGGGTGGAGACTGGGCATTGGGGAATCTCTGGCACGTTAACTAGAAATGCCTTGTGGTTGGCACAGTAAAGTGCCGCCAATGTACCATCAGCAGGAATCTGTGAGGGGAGGGGTCTGTGCAGCCCTGTCCAAGATGGTCCTGGGGAGTCTGTGCAGCCCTGTCCAAGATGTTCCTGGGGGGTCTGTGCAGCCCTGTCCAAGATGGTCCTGGGGGGTCTGTGCAGCCCTGTCCAAGATGGTCCTGGGAAGCCTGGCCTTGTGTGTCCTCGTGTCATTAGGAGCAGAGGCCGTGAAACAGAGCCTTAACCTTGTGGGTTTACTCTGCTCCCCGTGGGCCACTGAGGGAACTTGAGAAATTTGCGCAGAGGCTGTGGTTTGCCGTCCCTCTCTGAAATCTGGCTAAGGACCAGACAGTCCGTATGGCCCAGCAGTACTCTGATGGTCATGACGTGCTGTGCAGTTTCAGAGTATAGAATTTGCAAGAAGGCATTCTTGGAGAGGGTGGGACAGGGCAGTCTCCTTGGCAGCGGGGCGGGGCGGCGGCGGTATGTACACACAGCTCTACTTCTGATGGTTACCAGGAGGTGGCGGCAGGTGGGCTGAGAGAGTGGCCTTCTGGGAGGAAAGTTTTGTTCAAACTGATTCATGTTTGTACCACAAAATGTCATGAGGGTTGCAGGCTGGTCCTCTCTGCCTCACCGGGGCTGTGGCCTTCACTTTCATTTAGTAGTGACTCTTGTGGTCCCAGCTCTTCTCACTCAAGCCGGGTCCTGTACTTCCTTCCGGTTTATGACCCCAAAGAGGCTGTGCTCGTGTCTGTCCTACTTTCTCCCCTAGGTCTCATGCTTCCCCTACTGTAAAACTGCAGCCGCCTGCTGCGTGTAGCAAGGGACCTTTGCAGACTCCTGTCACCCCCGTATGTCCCAGCACGTTCTTGACATTGGGGGATCTTTGAAAAGTGGATAGACTCATTTCTGGCTCTTATGGTCTAGTTAAAAAACAGACCCAAACTTCTATCATGCTTTTCCAGGCATCACTGGTTAGATGAGTTCCTAGCTCAAGGCTCAACAGCAAAGTACAAAATGGTGATGCTACAGGGACCGATGGCAAATATAAACCTCTATTGTCAGCATTTTGCATCTGGAGGAATGGGCCAAATCTATGTTTACCAAGTGAAGCTTGCATGGCGATCCTTAGGTCTCAGATCCAGGGCAAATGGTAACTGAGATGCCCACTTAACATATCAAACTGGGAGGACTTGGCCACCACGTTTTCCCAGTACCCTTCAGTCCTCACCTATTACAGGGCATACCTTGCCCCCTACCCAAAACTTCTCCAGCCCAGGAGCTGAGCTGCCCTTTCCCATATAATCCAACCATGATGGTTATTGGGCCCTTAGTGACCTCCCCTCCAATCCTGGCCTCTTGTTCTGGCTCTCCCCTCCCCATCTCCTCACATGGCCCTGCTCAGGGTCAGGGTCACTCTTCCCAATGTCCCTGCGTCATTCAGGTCTGCCTCGGATGGGTGTGGCCCTGCCCTTGTCTTTGGCTGCTGCTGCTGGTCTTTAGGGAATGCACAGAAGGTCTTCAGAAGCCAGGAAAGGGAAACCAGTTGCCCACACAGTTTCAGCAAGCGTCATAATGGGCAGAGCCAGCTTGTAGCTTGTGCTGGTGCTGGGCAGGTACTGATTGTGTCCTGGGGTGAGGGTCCTACCCATTCAAGTCACGTGAGTCACCGCCCAGAGTGCATTTAAGTGGCGTTCTGTAGATCCTGCCTCACAGGGTCCTGCAAAAGTGGAATCCACACCAGCTACCACCACGTGCTCACTGGGAAACTTCTGGAATCTGGACCCCTGAGGTTGTGCATCTCTTTGGGGCTTCTGATCCAAGCCACTAGGGGGCCTGAGAGGCCTTTCAGGGTGTGTTTGCAGCCACAAGGACCCATACAAATTCCTGTCAGGGCTTGGGACACCTGTACACATGGCCCTGCTGGTTGCAGGGATGGAGTCTAGAACATCCCAAGGGCAGATCACGGTTGAGTGAAGACTCTCTGAGGCACCAGCCCATGTGACCTTAGAGCAAAGCTTCCGAGGGTAGAAGACTCTAAGATTTAAGAAATAGCAGATCCTTCTACCTCCCTTGGGCACTTTAACTGGGAGGAGAAACGCCATTCTGAGGAGGAAGGCAGGTAGAAAGTCCTGGAGCTTTCTGGAATTTGTTTTCAGGGTTGGTAAAAGGTCTCCCCTCTCTTCTCTGGTAATTTTTCAGATGCGCAAACACAAAGCCCCCAAGCTCACCCCACTGTTTCCAAACGACTGGGGCTTTTTGGAAGCTGGCCCAAGGCTGACTCATAAATCTGTCCCTGCCTGTGACCCCCAAAAGAAGGGACCCAGAGGCAGATTACAGCCGAGCCTTGAGTCGAGAGGGCAATGCAGATCTGAGCTGGCCTGTGGCTCTGTCACCTCGGGCAAGTAGGCAGCAGGTTCTTCTGTGCTGATAACTTTGTGCACAGACAAATCCCCTTCCTTGCTATCTGAACCCCACTTCTAAGGCTGCTGCAAACCCGCCTCCCAAAGAAGCAGACATACTCAGGGAAAAGTTGCTCTCAACTGTTTTATTGCTAAGCTGTCATCATACAAGCCGTATAAAAATACTTTACATATAGCAAAAATAAACTACATGAAACTGGAGATTAAAATCGCTTTGCATAGGAATGTGATGTATGCCGACTCCTCAAGACCACTGGCATTCTTCCCAAACCCTGGTCTTCAGGCATCACTGCGGCTACCTCTAGGAGCTGGAGGATCGTGAGACGCCCTGTGAGGGCTGAGAGGTGACAGAGGAACAGGGGTTCTCTGATAAGATGACTGGGATGCTCCCACAGTATGATCTGGCCAACCCGAATGCCGGGGCTCCTAGTCACACAGCCACAGCACCAACTGCAGCCAGCCCATCTAAAGCCTGGAAGGGCAGGGGAATTATCCTATCTGCCCCAGGGGCTGCACAAGGGCAGCATCAACCTTGTGACACCCAGCCCCTCTCTGGGACCCCAGAGGGAAGCTCAGGGAAGCACTCCACGGCTCTTGCCCATCTAGAGTTAGCTGTAAACAAATTGGGTTAGGACAAGGACGGTAGCTGTATGTCAAGGCACGGGTCCGATGGTCCTGGGTGAAGGTGGCGGTGCCTCATTTCAGCAGCTGGCTGAACTGCAGGAAACTCTTTCGCTCTGCAGGGGGCTGGTTTGATGGCCACGGTTGGGAGATGCCAGCCATGGCGAGGATGTTTCAGGTTCCTCAAGGTTGCCCTTCCAGCAAAGAGTTCAGGAATGCTTATCCTAGCCTGGCCACCCCTGTGTCTTGTCTGGCGTGCCTAATGAGCACAGTTGTTAATTAGCTCCCCCCACAGTCTGTCAATGCTGGGCACTGCAGTGCAAAAACAAACCAACTCAGCCTCTCTTTGGTTCTGAGTGACAATCAAAACACATCGCTTCTGACCTCTCTGTGTGATGGCGCCACTGGTGGCTGAGGGTGGCTGAGGGTGGTGGACGGTAGATGACAAGACTATCGGACGTGAGCAAACTATCCCAGGTCTTGGGAGGAACCAGCTCACTCTGTCCATGGCTACGATGTGTTGGATAAAAGGTGGCTGTCCCTCGGATGCTGCACATGGGGTCACCTGTGACACTCCACATGATTGTCAAGATCAGCCTGCCTGTAGGGTCTCGTCAGCCCATGAAAAGACAGGGTTCTGTGGCTTTAAATCAAAACCACCCACTAAACCCTTTGTATACAATTCTCAGGGACAACCCAGGCTTGAGGCTGAAGGAGTAGGTATCTTTCTCAAGCAAGAAAAAGATGTGCTCTCCTTCCAGTCCTCCTCCCTCTTGTCCTGAGGTACTGACAGGGACGCAAGGCGAGTCTTTGGATTTGTTTTTTTGGAATGAAAAAAATTTCAAGAATACACCATTTCTCTTACAGAAAACCAAGATATATATATGTTTTTTTTTTTAAACCCTTAAGAAGACATCTGACCATTTATAAATATGTTCTAACTCCAACAGGGATACTTTGAGGGCAGATAAAAAGCATCAAAATCCAGGTAAGAAAATAAAATTTAATACCATAGGAATCTGGGTGCATATGTCTACTCTCCAGCAGCTTTGTCTTTGTATAGTGAGGAAGATGTGCGTAGTTTGGAGAGTTAAGTATCACATTCAGCAAGATGGAACTGTCAGAGTGCCACATTATGTCACCATGAATTTAATGAGGACACATTTCTGCTTGAACCTTCCTGATCCATGTGCGACAGACACACCCACCTTCACTACTCAGGCATCTTTTTCTCCTTGACTTAGATCAGACAGCATCTTCCCACTCTGGAAACGGTTTATAAGCAATCCCTCCCAGCGAAGTTTCGTCCTAACGTCTGTGCCTGACCAAACCTCCTTGATAGCTGTCTGCTGCTCATCTACATTCTCTGGCCTGCCTGGGAATGAATGCTACTTTCTCTCTTTGGCTTCCTGGTCTACTTGTTCATGAGAAGGCTTCTTAGACTATCCCGCTAAGATAGTCTAAAGGGAAGGTTGCTGTATGTGCTAGCATGAATGCGTGCATAAACACACACACACACACACACACACACACACACACACACACACACACACACATGCATGCACACACGCACTCATACACACATACATACACACACACACACACACACACACACACACACACACACACCAAGGTACAGGATTCTGAACTATGGAAAACCCTCTTGCTGACATGGTTAGAAGATTAATGGGAAATGAGTTAGCCCTTTTTCACCCTGTAGACAATGAAACTGAACTATTCACTACAATTGCAGGAAGGCACTTGGGTATGCATTGAGATAACCCGAGGATGGGCCTGATTCCTCATGTGCAAAACATGGCTTCCAGCCAGGGCAAGTGAGAACTGATTTCTCACTAAACCCTTGTCACCCTTCCCCAGAGAAGCCAGTATTGCACCAGTGAACGGGCCAGCAGGGAAGCTCGCTTTGATTAGTAGGAAGTACTCAGAACCAGGGGCTGAGTGCTCAGCTGCTTGTGGACATTCTGGGTTCAAAGGAGAATTCTGCTCAGGTCTACGCTTGGGAAGCCAGGTACTGCTGATAGGGCAAAGAAATACTAGACATCAGCAAAAAAAAGTCACTCTTTTCATGCTCAAGCTAAACGCTGGGCATGGGGTCTCTGTCTACCCAAAGCTGGCCCAGCTCCCAAAGATTCACCTTCGCATGGCCTTGACAAAGCCAGAATGTAAGAAACCCATGATGGGTATTTAGCCGCTGCGGCTTGCTACTCGAGCCCTCTGCCTAGCAGACAGTCAAGAAAGGCACTTGACGTGCCTGCCCCACGTGTACAGGGGCACCTGTGGTGGAGGAAGGTGGAGAAAGCGACCTTGCTCATGATGAGAACTCTGCGTGAAGGAAAACACAGAACAAAGGAACAGCGAAATAATTGCACGGGCGGAAGGCTGTGGAGGACTCCACAGGACACACAAGCCGGCCACGCAGGGCTAGACCCCACTCAGCACATGCTGGGGCACATCTGCCGAGTCACATGTGCAGCTCACATGGCAGCGTCTTGGGTTCTACACAGACTTTACACGAAAGAAACAACCACGGGGCTACGCCAGAGCTTTCCTGCTCCGTGTTTGGGGTAGGGGGAGATTTCGGCTCCTTTGTTCTGTTTGGTGGCAGTCATGACAAACACCAGCAGGGTTTGATTGGGGTGGGTGGCTTCAGCTCTGTAACAGTCAAGGCGAAGTCCCGGAAGGCTCTCCCAGCTCCTGGGCGGAGGAGGCTCTGTCTGGGAGGAGGGAGGAGAGGAGCCTTCCGAAGCTCTCAACAGGCAGCCCGGGCTGGACCCCAGCAGAGGTCTGGTGCAGGCAGCAGGGTTAGGGAGTAGCTGGCTGAGAGGGCCCAGCCTGCAGACTCCTTGGTTGGCTCTTTGAAGCAGAGAAAAACAAAACAAGCCCCAGAAGCAGGCAGGCAAGTACACGTGTTATAACTTAAGGCTGAGAAGTTGGAACAGGTGGTCCTGTCAGGGCAAGGCAGTTTGGCTTTGGAAAGAAAACTCAAAATAAAGCCCGGCCCCGGCCCAGCTGGGACAGAGATGATGGTCCAGTTTCGGCTCCTACAGAGACCTGGAGTTTTCGAGCCCACAAGTTGGGCTCTTGGGCCGTGTTCTTTTGGTTGATCTGTCTGAGCACTCTTGGAGAGTTAGGAGCCATGCCTGTGGGCTGGGGCTCTATGGAAGCTCCCCAGTTCTCTCCCCCAGCCCAGCCTCTGGGTCTTACACAAGCTCAGCTTCCTGGTGAGTTGAGAATGGGGCTTTGGTCAGCAGGCATTTGCTTTTTCATCCAGTCACCATGGATCTCAGCTGAGATGGCCTTTGAGGGCGGCAGGCTCCTACACCAACGGCCTGCGCTTCGGGCACACAGGGTCCAGTCAGAGAAGGCAGGGGAGACAGAAGGGCCCAAGGTAGAAGGTGTCTCATGATAATGGCTGTTTCTAGGTCTGATTTTGTGGGGGAGGTCCTGAAAACTCTTTCCTGATGATTTCATTAACTAGAAAGGGAGACAGAATGAAAAAGACACGTGAGATGTCACCCAAACCAGGCATCCGGATAGATGCCACTTTCTGTGCTTTTCCTTGTGGAGGTCATTTAACTACTTTAGCATGAATGCCCACCTATGTCACTGCCCCCACCCAAGTTCCCCAGGCTGACTGCTCACATGGTAATGTGTTCTGCTGTCCCCTTTCTGTCCTTTAGCTGGCGTACTTAAGCCACTGTGTGTCTACCAAGCTGCCTTTGAGACTACCGTGTCCTCAAAGTACCTAGCATGTGATCCTGTCACATCTGATCAAAAAACAAAACCCTTAGAACCCCAACTCAGGGCCCCTTAAAAAGACAGCAGGGTGCTGGGGGAGGGGGAGGGTGGGGTAGGTTCATAGTCATAGCTAACTGGCTGCCCACTTAAATAAAATTTCCTTTTTGGTTTTTAAAGACAGGATTTCTTTATGTAGCCTCGGCTGTCCTCAAACTAGGAACACTCTCTGTAGATCAGGCTGGCCTCAAACTCACAGAGATCTGCCTGCCTCTGCCTCCCGAGTGCTGGGATTAAAGGTGTGCGCCACCACTGTTTGGCCACAATCCTTTCTTTCTTTCTTCCTTTCTTCCTTCCTTCCTTTCTTCCTTCCTTCCTTTCTTCCTTTCTTCCTTCCTTCCTTTCTTTCTTCCTTCCTTCTTTTCCTTTCTCTTTCTTTTTTCCTTCCTTCCTTCTTTTCCTTTCTCTTTCTTTTTTCCTTCCTTCCTTCTTTTCCTTTCTCTTTCTTTTTTCCTTCCTTCCTTCTTTTCCTTTCTCTTTCTTTTTTCCTTCCTTCCTTCCTTCCTTCCTTCCTTCTTTTCCTTTCTCTTTCTTTTTCCTTCCTTCCTTTCTTCCTTCCTTCCTTCCTTCCTTCCTTCCTTCCTTCCTTCCTTTCTTCCTTCCTTTCTTAAAATAAGCACAACCAGGGGTCTTGAGGATTAGGTTTCAAGGCTCCAGGAGTGGAGGGGGTCCTTACAGGGGCTTGGGAACCAGTCACCTTCCCTGTAAGTATGTGGTTCCAACAGGAACTATGGGCTTGACACAGCCCCTGACATGGAGAAGCTATCTGCCCTGTGGCAGCCGGGCAGCTCATCTGAGGTGTGAGTTACTGGAATGGGGTGGGATATCCTAGCACAGATGATCTAGCCACAGGCTTCCCTTAGCTATCCCAGAGATCAGCCGCTCTCATCACCAGCACACACACGGGAGGCTGCAGAGCCTGTCCCCAAAACAGTGTACATCTTCAGCAACATTTTGTCAGCTGAACCCAGGGTGGAAAGGCCTCCCCTCAGCCTCCCTGGTTCCTGGTCTGAGCTGTTTTCTGAGTGGTAGAGACGGAAACGGGGAGGTGGGGGCAAACTGTGGAGTGGAGACCTTCCTCATTCCAGGCTCTCCGCAGTGGGGATGTGCTTTGTCTGGCAAGCCCTGCCTGGGTGAGTCTGTGACCCCATGTCAACAGGAATGGGAGAAGGCAGAGTTTTAAAGAATGGGTTAATCCAGGATTGTCTCTGAGCTGAATTGGCCACGTGACTCCCACAGCTCTGTGATTTGGGCTGTCTCTAGAGTGGAAATCACAGACGTACATTCCCTTTAGGATCCGTCTGCTTCCTACAATATGTTTGACTGGTGTGTTGGGGGTGAGGTAATAGGATGTCACAGCATGTAAGTGGAAGTCAGAGGACAACCTGAAGTCTGCCCTCTCCTTCCACCATGCGGTTCTCGAGATAAATCAAGTATCTTCACCCACTGGGCCATCTCACTGGCTGGTTTTGCTTTTTAAAAAAAAAAAAAAAAAAAAAAAAAAAGGTATTTTTGAGATGAGGTCTTGGCATGTAGTCTAGGCACTCATGATGTAGACCAGGCTGGCCCTGAACTAACAGGCAATCCTCCTGCCTCTGTCTCCCGAGTGCTGGGACCATAGGCATGGGCTGGGACCAGGGAGGATGTCAACTGTGGGGTGGGTAACAAGCCTGCTGCATGGCGGTCGACAGCCGCAGCAGTCACAGTCAGGAGCACGCTGGTGTACCCACAGTGCTTTGCATGAGAAGGCTGGGCTCAGCTCAGTGTCGTCAGGCACATGCTGGAGTTAGAGGGTCAGGATATCATTTCTGATGTGACTTGATTGTGGGCTTGGCTTTACTGATAAAACCATTCTGTGCCTCAGTTTCTCAGCCTGTAACTGGGTCCAAAAAGATTACTGTTTCTTAGTGCAGTGAGCACGACTACATCATCATCAGTGGCCACAGCGCCCAGGACAGAACATGCGTGGGTTTGCAGAACAGAGCACTGGGTGCCGGGTGTGCCCAAGCACGAGCCGTGGAGCCCATGGCAGCAAACTCTTCTGAGATGATATGGGGTCTCAGGGCTGGGCTCCTGTGGTTAGCTGACTGGGACCACGGGTGCACGGACTGTAGACCGTGTTCCAGGCACCAGCTCGCTCACTGGGGCCTAAAATGGGAAGCTGAAGGAAGGATGCCAACCTCAACTCTGCGGACCCAGTGAGCTGCCAGCCCTCGGGGGATGAACGGAAACTAAACGCAGAACAGGGACCGGCAGCTCCCAGGACGCTTTTCAAAGTCGCGATCCCATAGGCCTTGTCTGCTCGGCCTCTGGAGTAAGAGTGGTCCACCCCTCATGGAAACTTCCCACAAGCCAGGTTTGCTAAAAATAGCTGATAGGTACCGCATTGGGTACCACAGGCCCTCACACAGGTCATCTCCTCTGAGGAACACAGGCCTGGGAGGCTGGATGATCTCTCAGGAGCCAGAGAGAGGCGGTGTGGCCCTCTTGAGGTAAGTGTTTCCTACTAGCTGAAAACTATCTTCCAACCACATGAGGAACACTCAGTGATGGTGGGTAAGGCTGTTGCCAGGTTGAACCACATCCAGCAACCTCTGGTGACTTTTTTTTTCTTTTTCCCCCTTCTGAAATCCTACTTGTACCCCTGGGTGCAGGGAGAAAGTTCTAGAACACATACCAACCAGATGATGGCAATCGCATTATTCTGTGTCAGGCTAAAACTTGGGCTTCAAGTTCTGAGGGGCTCTCTACCTGTCCACCCAGGTGTCCCCTTGCAGGCCACCAGGCTTGGTGACGGCCCGCTACCCTCTGAATGGAGTCCACAATGCTCACCGTGCCTATCTGCCCTTTATCTTCCCCCATGAGGAGGAGAGCCCAACTCGGGCCCCATCACTCCCTCCTTCCTTTCCTGCCCACCTTTCTCACTCTCTTCCATCTATACCCAAAACCAGCTCCTGCTCTGGGCCAATGCCCTATCTGCCTTGCTCTCCGGAGCTCCCCGAGGACCCTGTATCCTCATTTCTGCTCTCTGAGCACGCACGACCCTGGCTTCCACCTTCCAATTCGTGCCACCAGCAAACCTCTGACTCTGTGTCCCCACCAGGCAGGCCGATGCCATCCCTGCCTCTTCTAAGGTTTGTGTCTTCTGCGCATGATGGCCACAGCTCGTACATAGGCTCCCACCAGCTGGCTGTGCAGGTTCTGCTGTACCCTCCCTCGCTGTTCGTGCTCACGTGCCTGGCTGCATCCTGTGCCCCAGACATAGGAAGTACCCAGTAATGACATGGGGAGACAGATCTTAGAAAGAGCTAGACACTGCAAGTTCCATGTCAGAGCTGGGTATGGCTCCCAAGGGTGACACAGAGGTCTGAGCCTGACCCGTCCCCTTTTATTCATCCCGTAATTCCTCTGAATATCTGCCAGCTTCTCTTCCTGCCTTGATCCTTGAGTCTCCGTATAACCCCACCCACTTTCAACTCTAACTTCCTGCCTACCCTTGTTCCAACAGTACCTGTTCCCACCCCACCCCCCACAAAACCCTAGCAGTCAGTGTGGGATCCATAAGCCTCACAGATTGTGCCGTGTGGAGGACCATACGCACAGCTGGGGTTTGGGGTGGCTATTACCGGCCTAGAAATATTACCTGTAAATGAATGAACCATGCAGGTTTTCTGAGGACGGTGGGACTATTCCCACCTCAGCCCTAGTAACATGATTACACTGTTGATAGACGCTGAAGAGACTGGAGGTCTCTTGTTGTAGCCGGCAAGGGGAGCGGGGTTAGATTTAGACTTGAATCACTTGGTCTGCAGACTACATGCTGGCCAAGAAATTGTTCCGTGAAGTTCAATATTCACCATGCTTTGTTTCTGGAGCCCCAGAACCCTCACTGTTTTGTGCAGGAAAAGGACGTATTTTCTGTGTTATATTGGGCCGGTTTGAAGCAGGTCCTTCCGCCAAAAGCACCACATTCTAAGCCTAGGACAGGGTGAGGGGAACACCTTGCCACAGTGCTGCTAGCCTCATTAGGGACAGGGCTGAGGATGAATGTGTGACCCCCCCCAAGGTTGCCATGGGGAAATAGAAGATGGACAGACTTTAAATGCATCAAAATTATAGCATCTTTCATTATTAGAGACAACTATTCATGTATAAGAGGTACTATAGCTCTGAGAATATGAATCAATGAAAATGGTTATAGACCATATTGAAAGGGCCATGCCAGGGACCAATAGGCTCTTTTGGTTAAAAACTAGGTACTACTTTCAGATTTGTGGGTGCAGGGGCCTCAATTTTTGAGACACTATAGGCAAATCAACATGTGTCTCAATAAAACTTTATTGACAAAACAGGATAGGGGCTAGATCAAGCCTCACCATCATAGTTTGCCAATGGCAGGGAGGAAAAGGGTATTTTCTTTGCTCGCTTTGGAGTTCATCAATCTGGGGAAGCCAGAGCCGCTACTAGTATTACTTAAGAATTGGTCTGGGTTTGTTTAGCAGTAACACCCTAGTGGCTAAAACTGACTTGTCCTGGGGGTTTGTTAGACAAGGGACTCTCAGGGGTTCTTCCTACAGCCCCTCCACTTTAGCTGCTGACCCCAGAATGGCAGGTGCAGAGAGGAGCTAACGGGCCTCGCTGCTTCTCTTTCTAACCTCAACTGTGTTTTCTGCCATCTGGCCAAACTGTGGCCAGAGGCCCCCATAGCCGGGACAGGCCTGGAGTGCCCCACCCTCCCTGGGTCCTCTGCTGTCACCAGGTCAGGTGGACATCACATCTGCTGATGTAGGAGAAGCTCCTGGGGGAAGGCCAAAGGACTGGGCCTTCCCTGTCACAACTCAGATGTCACCTCAGGATGTAACTATGGGGCTGGCTTTGTGGAGAAATCTCCTTGCATCTTTTCTTGGCCCCCTTCCTGAGATCTGCATACCTAAGGCCACCAAAGAACTTTCTAGGCCATATCCAGGCCATCTATACAGGCTCAGTAGAAAGGACAAAATCCCACGATGGGTCAGTGCTGGGTCAGAGGGAGGCTGATGACTGGGACATCTGTCAAGTTCCCAGGCCCAAGAAGCACCATGTACCTTTGGGGGCCTGTCAGGGACTTGGCTCTCCACATAAAACATTTTATCAGCCCAATTTCTGGGCCGTGGCAGATGCTCAGCATGGGTCAGCCCTTGACCACAGCAAAGTTTGAATCCCTGTTGTTGGATGGGCTCAGTACCTGGCCTTCCCAGGAAGGGTGCATTGCAGTGCTGGGATGCCTTTAACCCTTGTTTTGGGGGAAGTGGGGGTTCTAAGCTGCCGGCTCATTTGTACATACTGCAGACATGGCTTTTTCTCACTTTTTTTTTACTGGGATTTTTAGTGTAACTCTGCCAAGGGCAGGGAGGCAAGGCAGCTGGCTGCTTTCACTGACAAAAAGAAGTGGGAAGCAGGCCGTGGCCCAGCACCCCAATGATGCCAACTTAATTTCTGTCCCAGAGAGCTCAGTGGGCCAGCTGCAAAGTCAGGCTGATCACATGGCAGAGGCATGGGGAAGCATCACTGTTTCCTTAATCCATGGGGACTATATTGTCAAGGAGCCTCCCAAGCTTGCCCTATCCAGTCTGATTTGGTCACCGGCCACCTGGCCCTTCTATTGTTCCCAGAGGTCAAAGCAATCTAAGTCAGATGCAGAGTGGGAAGCCAAGCGAGGGCATTTGTGCACTATAGAGAGTGTATGTCTATAGAGCCACATACACCCTCCTGGTCATGGGGTCTCCTGGCAAGTTTCCTAGGGCTTTCACTTACTACAGAACCCCAACTCCTGTAGGGTGCAGGTCCCAGGACAGCATGCAAACTCTTGCATCCACCCCCACCTCACAGACTGAGGATCTTGGGGCTGTCTAGCCCTTAAGAGTGGGATCCGCAAGGACAGTTGGCCAACGAGCAGAGGGCCTTGAGGTTGGCACATCCCCTGACTTAACCATGAACTGGAGGTAAGCGAACACAGCTGGTGACCCCAGGGAGAAGTAGAAGAATCCGTTACCTTTCACTTTGATTTCTCGGACCAAAGACCAGTCACTCGGTCTCATAATATGTTTTGTATCCAGCTAAGGTGTGTGTCTATCAGCTCTGAAAAAGACGTGCAAAACCATTTTTGAGAAGAAAAGGAAAAGTTACCTTTGAACTCTATCACACTTCGAATTTGTTTCTAGCTACACAACCCAGAACAGAACTTCACCCTCAGACTAAAACACCAGGCCAACTTTGTATTAAAATTTCCTGGCCTGAACGAACCCGACAACTGGGGTCAGTACCACTGAGCCATGGGACTTCATGCAGAGAGCGGGCGGCTCCTGAGGCAAAAATCCATCAGCAAGATGAGGGCTGTGTGTGTCTCTAAGCAGCCCCGACGGCCTCTCCCCGGTCTCTGTGGCCACCACGGGGATAAAGTTGGCTTCCCCTGGACCCTAAAGAAAAGGAATCCCGGAGGCACCCATCTACCATGACATAGCCCCTCAGAGGTCATGTGCGTTCCTAAAAAGTTCCCCCAAAGTTAACTCTCGTGAAAGCCCCTTGCCCCTCAGAGCACTGAAGACACCTGAAGGTGTCATTGTCCTGAAACCCATCTGTTGTCTCTTCTCTTCTGCTTGGGTTGAGCTTCTTGCCACTCAAGCTTTCAAAGCCCTCGTCTTGTCCCCTCTGGAGGGTACACTAGCCCTGAGCTTCCTTTGTTGCCAAGAACTGCTGTCTTCTGTTGGGGGTGGGATGGTGGAACTTGAATGCAATCTCAAGGAGAGTCAGGACAGCCCCTCATCCCAGGAGAGGGCGTTCTTTTCAGCTTGTACACGCCGGGCCTGAACTTCCGGCCAGGCTGGGGTTGGTCTCGGCTGACCTGGGACTATAAGGCCCATGTTGTCTACCTACTCTCACAGTGACAGTAAGATGTGGGGGCCCTGCCTTCCCTAGTCTCTCTGGAGACACACATGGCTGCTCTCCAGTGTTCAAGAGCATCAGTCCCCGAGGCAGCTGTCTGGCCTTCCGTGTCTGCCTCCAAAATCCAGAGCAGGGGTGGTCAGGTCAGTCCTTCTGCAGCAATGGCCACATTAGGGGTTTTAACTTCAGGCCAGCACCCCTGAACTGCACAGTTAGGATGTCTACTGTAATGCTCAAACTTTACATGGCTCAAATTAGTTTCCATGAACCCAAAAGCCGGCACTTCTCCAAAATATCCAATTCCCCTCATCCCCAATATACAATTTCCATTTACTTTTTCTTTTGAGACAGTGTCATATAGCTAAGGATGACCCTGAACTTCTGATCCGCCTACAGGCATGTACCAACATGTCTGGTATACATGATGCCAAACCCAGGGTTACCGCCTGAGCTACATGGCCAGCCTTGTTCCCCGCGGGAAATACAGACGGCCTCCCCAGCATTCGCCGACACCTTCTCACAGCTTACGTCCCCTCTCAACACAGACACTTCTGTGTCTAACTGCCCTTCCATGGCCTCCGCCTCTAGCTTAGGTCCCTGCCTGACAGCAGGGTGACTGTCAGCAGGGTGACCTTACCCTTCCCTCACTTGCTGCTCCCAGAAAAACGGCTCGGAAATGCCTGGCTAAGGGTTTCAGTGTGTCCCCATTAACGCCAAGCTAAGCAGCCCTGAGAAGACAGTAGTGTTACACACAAGGGTTCAAGGCCAGAGCACCACACCGCCAGCAAGTGCTGTAGTCAGAGGTCCTGCCTGCCCCGCCTCCATGGACTCAAAACCTGGTGCCAAAGAAGGGGAGTCTGTGACACAAAAAGGCAGTGGCCCCTGTGTGTGACTGAGGTGCCCCACCTCATCCTGTCAGTGATGAGGTTTCTCAGCTGCTCTTGGTGGAAGCCAGAGGCGTGAAGCCGGAGGCAGGGCCTCTCTCAAATCTGAGGCTCAACTTGGGTGTTTGACTCCAACCGCTTACCCATCCCTCTGTGCTGATGAATTGCAGGCAGCACCAACCGCAGCCTCGCACTGGGTTCCAGGTTTGGTGGAAACGCTGTTTTTTGACCAAGTTATTGAGGGTGAGAAAGGAGGGGTTGTCCCTGCCATTACGTGGACCAAGCCTTACAGCTCCCACCACCCTTTCTGTGGTATTTGTTCCAGCTCTGGTTCCTAAGGAGCCCCTTTGGGGTTTGAACCAACCCCACCTTCCAGAGGCTCAAAGCCCTTTTATGCCACACCTCTCTCCTGAACTGGGGAGCTGTCGATCAAGACCCAGCCCCCTGGGACTTCCATTTAGGCCTTCCCAAATATAAAAAGACCTGTAGGAAGCACCGAGTAAGGATGCTGACCACGTCTGGAAGCTTCTGGAACGAAAGCACAGTGGCAGCCAGATTCTCACATGGCCTCTCATATGAACGCCTCTGTGGCATGTGGCATGTGCTCAGCAATGCTACCTATGGTCTCCTAACAAAGAGAAGGAGGTCTTGAACCGTCTGACAACTTGGGCTACCATTCTGTCTCCCTGCACGCTCCATCAGGTAGTAGGTTATGTGGACCACTGTGAGGGCTCTGGCCAGTTGCTAGGTGTTACGGCAGGTTGTTCCCGCCGGCTGCAGCTGGTTCTGCCGCCATTGTCCTGCAGCCATGTGTGCCCCAAATAACACTCAGAGACTCTGTATTTGATATAATCCTGTTGGCCAGTTACCATTATTGTTTATGGGCTAGCTCTGCCTTAATCATTAACCCATTTCTACTTATCTAAGTATTTCCACGTGGTCGTCTTATCGGGGAGCCGCGCGGCAAGCGTCCTGCTTCCTCCCGGGCTATATCTCGACTCCTCCCCTCTACTTCCTCTTTCCTCCTTGTCTCCTAGCCCCGCCTATCTTGCTATCTCATTGGCCACATAGCTTTATTAACCAGTATGAGAAACATATATACAGAATAACATCTCCCATCAGCTAGGAATGTGGAAATGGACATCAAGAGGCATTGTGTAAGAGCTCCATGCTGCTGAGGCTAAGGCACCCTCCACATAAGCCCCACAGCCACTGGTCCTAGACTTGCTGCCCTCGTTGGGGTCTCCTACAAGGCTACAGCTGGAAGCCTAAACAGGACACTGCACTTCTGCCACTGTGACTGGCCAATAACTGATTTGCTTAAGCTATGCTGATTATCATGGACATGGTCACCAGAGTCCAGGATCTGCTCTCTGGCCAGCTTCCTGACTCCTGGGGCCAGAGGCACACCTGGGTAGAAGTCCCAGCGCTTGTTAGAAAGTGCTGTGTGTTTGTGAGTTGTAGGGCCAAAGGGAAGCAGAGGCAGGTCAAGGGCATGATGGCCCTAGTGTTCCAGTGGGTCAGTAAAGAGCCTGCTAGGACATCAGCGCACCCCACATTCAGAGCTCTGTACGTGGACGTGAAGCCCTGGAAGAAATCCCGGGAAGTGTAGCCTGACCATGAAGTCAAGACCTGGGCTGAGTGCTCAGCAGAATGTCTCCTGAGCCACGCCTCTCCTGTCAATCAAGCATAGTGGAAGGCGGCTGAACAGAGCAGAGAGCATCGTGCCAGCTTCCTCCCCCTTCTGCATGCTCACTGTGGCCCGTCCCAGACAGGCTGTGAAGCAAGCCTTAACATCAAGGCTGATGCAAGATTCTGTGAGTGGAGTTCAGGAAACAGCCATCCAAACCCACACAGCAGCCGTGACCACAAATGAGATGAAGAAATAGCTAATTGTTTGGGAAACCATGAATCTCATTGGGCTTGAAAGGCTTAGGCAAAGGCTACTTTGCAACTTCTGAGATTGCCTGTGCCTGCAAGGTGGGATGGAGGGCAGATCAGCTCTCCCGCTGGTCAGAGGGAACAGAGACAGCAAGGATGGCCCCCACAGCCCCTGTTCTCACATCACAGGTCACATGGTGCCCCCTCACTGTGGATGAGATCCCTCAACTCCTGACCAGACTTCAAGAGACCTTACCATCGTATGCCAAGTAACTGAGTAGTTTCTAACCCTCCCATAAATCCCCCTTCTAGACACTTCTAGGTCCTGCCACAATTGCCACCACTTGCTCGCAGAGTCCCCAACACAGGAACCTACACACATATTGGTGTGCTTCCAGGGTAAGCCCACGTCCTGTGCAGACACCCGGGCTGTGCTGCACTCCCTGACACTACATCTGCGCTTGTGTTCTGGGCATTTACAGTCTCCCCTTTGCCCCAGACGACTCCAGGCACATGTGCCCCCTCCTCCCTTCCAGACTCCTGACCCGCCTGGAAAGAAGCCCCTCAGGATCCATGCAAGGCCTAGACCCCGTTGTAAGTCCTCTCTAACGAGAGCTGTTGACCCAGCCGTAGTACTCATGAGTCAGAGGTCCCTGCTGGAGTGGTACAGTGTGCACGTGCGCCTTTGCTTTGTCCAGAGTCCAACCTTCTTCCTGACTCCTTGCTGTGGCCCGAACTCTCTCTGATTCCCAAGTTCGTACTGGGAGCCGTTAGCTCCTGTGTGATGGGGTTTGAAGATGGAACCCTACGGTCTGGGGATGAAGCTAAGGGATCGAGGGCTTCCCAACCACACACAAGACCCTAGGTCCCATGCGAAGCCTCAGAATACAAGATGAGGCTGACATGAGGGGCAATGCCTTCCCTAGGGCTCCAGGGGCATCTGTGTGTCTTTCTTACAGACACAGCAGAAAGTCTATCTGCTGCTAACAGCCCATCACAGAGCGGCACACCAGCATCCTGATCTCGAGCATTCAGCCTCCAGAGCTGTGAGGAGACAGATGTCTGTGAGATCTTGTTACACAGCCCGACTGATTGCTGCAGTCTCAAGAGGCCTGTTTTGCCCAAGGAATTCCTCCATGATGTCCTGAGCCATGCTCTCTGAAAGGAATCAAGATAAAGGGACTACCCTCCCAAGACCACAGGACTATCCTGTGACAAGGTTTACCCAGAGAGCAGGGGCTGCTGTCACCTTCACATCACCTGTGTGCAACCTCGCCCATCTTCCCCTTGCTCTGCCCCTGGCATCTTCACAGGCCTCCCAGTCTCTCCAGCTACTGCCTCACTTCACGGCTGCCCGTCCTACTCAGCCATTACACTCCCAGGAAGGTAATAACTGCTCGGTACAGGGCCGCGTGAAGAGGGAAGGGACTCGTAATTTAGGACAAGCATCACCGGGAGATACTGTTCACAGCCAGTCTGCTGGGGTCCAAAGCTCTGCCCTGTCCTTTCATGGGGACATCCCATGCCACCTCTATAAAGGTAACAGCAGTCATCCCAAACTTCATGCTTTGGAGGCATCAGTGGTGGCGCCTGAGACCCGGCCAGCATGCTGTCACAGTCACAGGGTGGGGGTACCTTCTCAGCCTCCTCACCCGTTACACGAGAACCTGTGCACAAGATGGCACCTCTCAGCCTACATCCATCTCACGCGGGCCCTCTTCCTTCAGAGGGGGAGGGTCAGAATCACAAGTCACATCCTGCCCCCACAGAGCACCGGCTGCCTCAGGCTGACTACGTGTAGAACAGAATTCTGAGTCACCCAGTGCTGCAAACCAGAGACCTCAGGGAAGCTAGCCCCAGCAGCAGCCAGCAGCCAGACATGCAAGGCATCAGGGCTTCTGAGAAAAGTGCCTTGCTCCAAACTGTCCCCAGTTCTCGGGATGAGTAAACCCAACAGTTCTGAGCCTCCGATTTCAAGCGAGGAAGAGGTGCTAGCCAGGCAACAGCATGTTGCTGGGTGGGGGTGGGTGGGGCAGTTTGCACCAAGCCCCAAGGTGGTGAAGAAACCACCTACCTTCGGCTGTGCCCTAGAGAGATGTCCATCAGCAAGGTCCAAGTGACACAGGACAGTGCTGTGGAGCCGACCCTGGCACCCTCTGCCCCCAGCACCCTCATCTCTTACCTACCCATGCCTGCCAGGCACCTAAGTGGGCAGTGTTTTCAATAACCTAGAGCTCTGTCCAGGGCAGTGTGTTAGGGGTACAGGAGATGCCACCAGCAGATGGGTGGCTGGCCGGGCAAGCTTGACTTTGGAGTACCTAGAGAAGCACAGCATACAGGTCTTGTGCAGGTTTCATGCCTGGATACATGTCATCCCACCTTGTCCCATCCAAGACATGTTAGCAGGAACCAGTGTGCAGACACCTGACTCTGGATGACCCTGAGAACATGGCTCGTAACACAGTCTTCTGGAAGGTAAGTCCTAGTAGTGTTGTCTCCACTCACAGGGACTTCGTGTGTGTGCGTGTGTGTTGCACATGTGCACTCATGGGTGTCTGCATGTGTGTGTGCATGTGGAGGTCGAGGTGAATCCCCGGCATTGATGCTCAGGACTGTCCTTAGATGCTTCCTGGTCATACGGCAAGGACATTGCCTTGACCTTTGAGCACCATTCATCTGCCTGACAAGATCTTACCCTTAACTGTGCTAACGAGTCCATGATCTAAGCTTGACCTGAAATTCAGAGAGCTGACTTACTGGAAGGTTACAATACACAAGCAGAACACAGAAGATGGCAGCTGATTCCTGGACCTACAATGTCAGCACAGCTTATGTACCATGCCCCATAAACAGTTGACACAAGTGTGTCATGGCTAGACAGAAACTGACATAGGGGACAAGGCCCAGAGAGAGCCCTGCTCTGGTGTGAGGAAGCCACAGACAGCCCTCGTGGGCCATGGGCCCATGGGGCAGAATGGGCATCTCAGCGGGTGGGACTATGGGCGAACCCCTTCATTGGCCCTGAAACCTGGAGACTCAGAACCCCTGAGGGTTGTAAAGGAATGCGGCCCAACGGAGCTGACCCTGCAGCACAGAGTGCAACCCTGCATGCCTTCCGAGCTCTGGGTGACACCTTCTGCCAGCTGGTGACAGTGTGGCGAGGATTGTCAGATCACAGTAAGTGCACATCTTTCAGAAATGAACTTAGCTAAAGAGAATGCAGAACTGTTCACCAAAAGACACTACTTCCCATACACCAGTTAAGCAAACCAAAGGGAAGGTGTGAGGCTGGAGAGGCGGCTCACCGGCTCAGAGTGTGCACAGTTCTTCCAAAAGAGCCAAGTGCGGTTCCCAGTCCCCCTCTGGACCTCTCACAACCTCCTGTAACTCCAGCTCTGGGGGTTCTGATGCCCTCTTCTGGCTCCTGTGGGCACCTGCACTCATGTGCACAAACGCACTCATGTAGACACGAAGTATCAACAAGAAATGCAAAGGCAAACCGGTGGCCTCTGTGCAGGGGACAGCAGGGAATGACTTGTGTTATTCATGCAACCACATCACAAGACACCCTATTTCCAGTGCTGGAAACTTGCACATAGCCCAGCAACTCCACAGGCAGGTCCCCCCTGAGATAAAACTCCGGGCACACATGCCAGGAGGAAAAGAAAATCCCAGACAACAAGGAGAAAACATCTGGAACAGCAGCAGGGTAGGTAAGTAAGCACTGTGGTGGAATACTACAAGGTTGGGAAAAAAGGGGCGGGGGGGGGAATTGTAGCAGCAAGTAAGCCATGGTCACCTAAGGTGGAAAGCAAAAGCAAATTCTAGGAAACTCTGAGGCAAAGCCAGCTTTGCAGGAATATTGTCAGGCCAGACAACCAAGTGCACAGTTGAGACAGCTGATTGGAAACAAATGGAAACCACTAGCATGGAATTCAGGGAGCCATTCAGACAGAGCGAAGGCTGTGTCTAAGAAGACATGCAGAGTCCAGGCACCATGCTTGTCCCAAGCCCAGGAGCTGCCACTCTGAGGAGGCATCCTGGATGCCATCGTGGCTGAATCGGAGACAGCCACTCACTGATAATGCCACACACAGACCCTCCAGTTAGGAACAAAACCCAGACCCCGGAAGATTGTACAGCACAGCTACCTCTTATGGAGCATGAAACGTCACAGAGTGGGACAGAGTAGAGACTGCATGGAAAGTGGCCAGACACTAAGCTGGCCGGAGTCTGCACTCTGCTTGGACCCAAGATGAAATATACATCACATATACTACAATGTAACTGACATATAATATGTAAAATACATACCCTGGAGTATATAGATAATATATACTACAAGTGTCTTATTATCTATAACGAGCATTTACAGAACCATTGAAACTGTGAACACTGCATCTTATGTGATTAAAATTTTCTCGCTTTTAGGGAGGGCGATGGTAAAAGTAGGGAATATTTTTTTTAAGTCCTTAGATTTTGGACACTAGGTCAAGTAGCCCAGGCTAGCCTCAGGCTCTCTCTGCAAACCAAGGATGACGCTGAGCTCCTGCTCCACCTGCCCCTACCCCACCAGAGCTGGGATGATTGGCATGCCCCATCATGTTTGCCATACGGTGCTGAGGCAGCACCCAGGGTCTCTCACACTCTGCTGACTGAGCCACATCCCCGGGCTTTTTAGAGTCATTACGGAGGGAGTCCTAGCCAGCCAGCCTTCTCTAAACAATCAGAGGGTCCCAAAGGTCAGAGGGACTCCGGTTCAAATTTGCCCTCAAGGAGTATCAACAGGGAGTATGTAATTTTGATTCTTATTTGTTCATAAAATTAATAAAACATGCAAGCCTTAGTCTACACATAGGCTCTTTCCTCCCTGATGCCTCAGGCACATGGCTAAGCAGAGGAAGACAGGGTAGGAAGTCCTTATTTAGATCCAACCGATGACAGGGACAAAAGGACCTGCTCAAATCGGCCATTCAAACCTTAAAACATCAATTATGTTAAGGCCATGAGTTCATAATGGCTCCAAATAAGTCACACTCACACAACTCCAATTGATCACCAGGGAAGGATGTTAATAGACTGACCTATTATTTGTAAAGTAGTAAATAACGGGGAAGAATTAGGGCATTCATCTGGCTTTCCCATCTATCTGAATTCTCCCATTGTGGGCGCAGGGAAGTTTCCCTTTAGAGCTGTTTTCCAGCTTACTGGAGAGGAAGGGAAGGCTGGGCGGGAACAGAGTGTCACCCAGCGTATTTGGTGCACGGGGGATCTGTGGGGGCTGCATAGGAACAGAGCATCCCCCAGCGCAGCAGGTAGCATCCTGGCGGATGTGTGGAGTGAGAATTCCCTAGCAAGCACTACTAACCTGGGATGAGGCCACCTGAAGTCACATGGCTCCCAAAGAGGACACACCACCTCCTGTGAGGTAGGTAGCCTTTTGGTTATGGGGAGCCGGCCACACCTCTCAACTGCTTGCTAACATAAACGACTTCTACAGGCAGAGGACCAGGCCAATCCTCCCCACTGGAACAATAGAGGCAGAAAGAAACTGGGCCAGGAGAAACTCCACAGGACAAGCCACCACGTTCACGCTTCTTGCAGTAAAAATGGGATAGGCCCATCCTTATGACACATCTGGAGGTGGCTGTCTTACAGAGGAGCAACAGAGCTATGAGAACAAAGGCAGCTAACTCTCCAGCTAATTCTAATGCAAACGTGTGATAAAATCACCAAAGCAAACAAGACGGGCTGGGAGAGGGTTCGGCATAAGTTCCTGCTGCATAAGCACGTGGGCCCAGAGCCCACGTAAGAAGTCTAGGCATGCCGGTGTACACCAACAACCCCAGCCCAGAGCCCACGTAAGAAGTCTAGGCATGCCGGTGTACACCAACAACCCCAGTCCTAGGAAGGCAGGTGGGTCCCTGGGGTTTGCCCGCCAGCCAGATTAGTGAGCTCAGGGTTTAGTGAGAGACCCTGACTCAAACATGAAGAGTGAGAGAGGAAAAGACTTGGTGTTGACCCTCGGGCCTCCATGACACAAGAGCATATATACACACACAGAGAGAGAGAAACTTTCTAAGGGTCCCCAGCCATGAGGAGGATGGCGGCAGGCTGGCAGAGGCTGTGGGGGCGTCCAAGGTCCCGACCTGCGCAGGTCCTGCCTTAGGTAGCCACAGGGCTCAGTGATGTTCCTGAAGCGAATCACAAATTTAAATGCCTATGGGCCCCCAAGGCCAGTCAAGTAGCCCTGCCCCAGCCCCCCCCATATGCGGGAGGAGAGCGATCGGGGTGTGGGTGTACTGCGCCCCTGCTGTCTACAGGAGATTACTCTGCCTGGGTTCAGTTTTGCCTTTGACTCCTGACAGCAGTGAATGGAACGTGGGCCGATAGGAGCCAGATCCTTGGCTTGTCTGAGGGCCCCGGAAATCTATTTTCTGTACAATTCCCCACTTCTTTAACATCGATATCTAATTTAAATATATTTAAAAGAAAAAAGCACTGTGTGGGTGGCCCAAGCAAGATTTCTCAGGCTAACTACACCCAGGGGACACCAGTGGACCACCCCTTTCCCTCATCCAAGAGCTAACTACAACGCAATCCATGTGTTAGGAAGACGTGGAGAGATCTATTTAATTCGTTTGGGGTCAATTCATGTTTAGGTGCCCAGTAAAGCTGAGAATTCGAAAGTCCCCAACAACTTCCAGAAATCTGCAAGCGCCAGCTGCTGGCCATTTAACAGGCACCCTACCCTCCTCCGTCTATGCAACAGAACCTCCGCTTTGTCCAGACTTTTGGGAAACCAGTGGCCAGGGAGTGGCCTTCCAGCTTTTCTGGGACAGCAGAACCAAAGGGCCACAGATGAAACTCATCTGGGAGTTCACAGCGGGCTCTTTAGTCCAAAGAGCCTGCACCCAAGGGTCCTGCCACAAAGCCCAGCTGGCTGCCCCACACTAATGCAATGTGTGTGACCCACGGGCTGCCTGTTCAGCTCACCTGCCCAGAGATCTAGTTTCAGGGCAGAAGAGAGGGTAAAACAGACGTCAGGCCAAGCCCAACAGGCGTTGTGACTACGGACCAGAACAGACACCCCACACCCCCTGCGTCTTCCACTTCATCTACAGACACAGAACGGATGGAGCAGATGGGCAAAGCAGGCCTGGCCCTCTTCCTTTGTGAACGGTCTCGACGTGACTGGATCCCCAGATCAATAAAAAATTAAAGAGGTGTCAAAAGCGCTGTGGGAAGGAGCCAACTTGATGGTTTAGTCATTTCCCAAGACACACGTCCTTCTCCAGGTGCTAAGATCAAGTCCAGTGCATCCAGGGCAAGAAGCAAGTCCAACAGCATAGTAGAGGGCAAAGCCCAAAGCCCATACCCAAACAGCCGCTCTATGGGATGGGAAACTGCATCTTTCACAATAGAGGCACCGGGTGAGGGCTAAGCCCCGGGAAAATGGAACTCCAGCAGCTGCCCAAAGTGAACTTACTGGTGGGAAAAAAGACAAGAGGAAGAATAGAAGGGAGAGTCTGCTAACTGCTGGCCAGTCAGTTCCTAGCCTTAAGCCATTAACTCACTTTTTGGGGTGTGCTTTTCCGTAGAGAAGTAGGCTACAGCTAGAGCAGATATCAGACAGGAATAAATATTTACATATTACATAAACACACAAGATAACTTTAGGTGTGATCTGGGAGATGGGGGCCCAGCATAGTCTACAACACTATATGCAGTGACACCCCAATTTCCCCCGGAGTGGCTGTAGCCACTGCTCAAGGGTGTTCACAGAGACAAAGAGGCATGTGGGCCCTTCTGTCTCTGTCCTAATAGGAACTGAAGTATAGAGAGGTCTCTGTGACATTTGCCAAATGCTGAGCTACCCATTCCTTTTGCCCAGCTGACTCCCCTTTCTCACTGTGACTGCAAGGAAACAGCCTGTGGGGAGGTAGGCGGCTGTTCAACAGAGCTCACGTGACGCATAATGAGAGACACAGATGCGTACGGGGTAATGGCCGTCTTGGCTCTCCATGCTGGGTGCCATCTGCTCACGGAGGACTGTTACTCTGGCATGCAGGCTGAGTGGTCACCCGCTCTGGGAAAATCTTTCCATGGTCTGGCGTCTTTTGACCTCCAAAGGCAAGGGCCCATCCTACGAAAACATCTACCCCGCAGAATCCCAGACAGAGGTAGGGCTTGCCCTAGTCTGGCAGCAGCAGCTGGAAGGCAGCTCCATCGTGTGAGCCAGTAGCACAGAGTACACAGAGAAAGGTCTCGGTGGCAGACCATGGGCATGAGGAACTAACGGGGCCGGGTGGAGGTACACCCAGGCACAGAACTGAGCCAGTGATGGGAAGGAGAGATTCAGGCCCACTACAGGCTCAGTCAAGTGATCCGAAAAGGAACCCCGTCAACTCTGTGGGTTTGTCCAGGCACAGGTGGGGTTTTCTGATCTTTGGAATTTTCTAAGGAGCCTTGGCTGAACTGACAAGAGGGAGCCTGGCAAGATGAGAGGGATTCAGGCTGAGTCGACCTCAAGGGCCTTCTTTAAAGCTCAGCTTCTCTCCTGATGGCTGCACGGCCCAGAGTCCATTGGCCTACGACCATGCTGCAGCTGTTATTGGGGATGAGGGACAAGGACCTGACCAGTGTGGCTAACTGCTCTCCACGCTTGCAGGTCCCTGTCGTAGACCGCACAGGGTACGGCAGATGGTGCAGTGTGAGGACCTGCGTTCAAATCTGAAGAAAGAAAACCACAGACGGAGTGGTAGTGCACACCTGTGATCCCAGGACTCCTACAGAGAGACGGAAGGTAGAGACACACACCCCAGAAGCTTGAGGGCAGGTGGCCTGGACTACACAGCTGAGAATAACAGAGACCCTATCTGCAATAAGGTAGAAGGTGAGGATGCACACCCAAGGATGTCCTCTGCCCTCCACACACGGTACACATGCAAGCATGCTCACACACACACACACACACACACACACACACCCCTACCTTACTGGGAAGCTCCCATTTCTCTTTTGGAATAATGTTGAGCATCAGAAGCCATTTTCACACAGAGGGGTTACTGAGGACACATATCCAGGCAGGAACCCCAGTCAGAACCTCCAGACCCAACAGGCCCCAAACAAAGATTGGAAGCAAGGCCCTGCTTGCCGAGGGCAGACGTGTAAGACACCCTGTCCTCCATGTTCATGACAGCCAGTGATCTCGCAGTGCCTCAACACAGGGGGTGTGTGCTGCTCCTTCTGTAGAAGGTGAGGGACTCCATCAGCTGGGTTCACGATCCAGGACCCAAGATAGAAGTTCCCAAGGTGAATGACACTGTCCCCGAGGCCCCGCAATGCTCTTTTACAAGAGAAGGGGTGAAAAGGTTCCCGTACTGTAGAGGGCTGTGCTACATAGACACAGTCTGTTTAAGATGCCCGTGAACATGGCTCAGTGACTAAGAAAACGACATCAAAAGTGGAAAGAGGAACAGGGGACGTAGCCCAGGGGTAGAGCTCTAGCCTAGCACATACCCCAGCACACACCCCATACACAGAGCATTCTGTGAAGATCCACGCTGTAATTTGGGGGTGACCCATTTGTAACACTACACTATTGATTTGGGGGCGGGTGTTAATACAGCTCAATATTTAAATGTAGTGGGGAATACTGTTTTCATCCAGGCAGTGTTGACAGATCGTGCATTTCCTATAAAGAACACGAGCTGAACAGTGTGGAAACGGTGCTTCCACACCCACAGGTGTGTGTTCACATGCAAGCACAATGTAGGCTGTCCCCACAGGTCAGCTCCAGGCTCCAGCCGGCACCAGACCACATCCTCTCTCCCCGGGAGGGAAAAAGACATCAAGGATGCCTGTTGAGTTGCGCCCCACAGTCTTCCTGTGGCTGAGACCCACAGGCACACCCATGCCCCAGGGCCTGTGGCGGACTTGGTGGTGAGTTGGCCTAATGACCCTCAAACCACAGTTCAGCTGTGGCCTCAACATGGCTCCCAGGAGTCATCAATGGTGAGAGTCACAGGTGACAGTCACCTCTGAGTCCCCCTTCTCTGGATCACTCCCAAGGGCCTGCATCCAAGCACACCACCACAGCCACCCTGCATCACACTAAGGAGGTGGCGGAGGTGACCTACACTCTCGTCCTACTTTGGCATTTCTAGACGCATCTCGAACAAACCAACTTGGGGAAAGATGCTACATCATCTCCTTCCTGTTAGAGATTCACCTTCACCAAAGCCAGCTGTGTCTAAAATGCATGAGCATCCCCAGCCCCACACTCCGAGGTTCTCAGACTGCAGACCCTAGCGGTATGAATACTTGGTGTTATCTAAGGTACAAACCCATGAAAACATTTAATTTACCAACTAAACCACTGAAAATAAGAAAAAAAAAACTACTATAGGAAAAATTGTGTAAAACTATTTCTTTCCAGAATTTTCCATTTAATATTTTGGACTGAAGTTGAACAGAAGAACCTGAAACTGAAGATAAGGGAGGTAACTATAAACTTGTGGTTGCCCTGGAAACAACACATGAACTTGACCCTCGGCCTTCCAATTCTTGCCTCCCTCGCGTCTGTTTCTCAAAGGCAGCCAGAGCCACCTTCTCCCCAAATACCCAGAGCACTGCTGCAGAGAACCCCCAACACCGCCTGCTGCTCTGACCTCAGGGTCACCATCACCTGCTGCCCCCAAGCTCTTCCTTCAGACCTTCCCGAGGCAGTGTCACCCTCCAGCTGCTCTCCAGCTCCTAACCGGTGTGACTTCCCTCTTTTGTCATGATTCAGACATTGGCATCTACACTTCTATCTGTCCTGAACATAGCAAAACTGCCCCAAGCCAAGGTTTTGCCCCTTATCCCTCCCGCAAATGTCTAGGGCAGTGCCTGGCCCAGGAAGCAGCCAGCAAATACTCAGGGGTCTGGGCATGAACGGTGGGGGTGATCAGAGGCCAAGGACCGAGGCGGATGAAGTGTAAAGACAGGGGGAGTTGCAGGGGATGGGGGAGGGGGAGGGGGAGGGGAGGGATAGAGGAGGGATGGGGGAGGGATGGGAGGATGGGGGAGGGATGGGGGAGGGACTCGGTTGCTGGACCAGCTGCCTTATGCCTCCTGAACTGCCCAGGTACAATCTGAGGCTTTAGGGAGACAGTAGGTCCAAGAGCCAGGACAAACCAGGTCAATGTCCCAGGCGACATGTCAGGAGCGGAGGAAGGGGACCTGCTGCACCCAGAATGTCACTCATTTCCCCTTTCAAGGAGACTTTTGCTAGCATCTTTACCACCAGAGTAAGAAAAGCAGATGAGCAGGCCAAGAAGGAATAGGCTCAAAACAGGCAAGGGCAGGAAGGAGTGTAGCCCAGAAGAGGGACACATGGCAGGTCCCTCTCAAAGCTTGCAGACACTAGGTGTGGAGCTCCTTGGACCCAGGGAAGAGGCTGGGCAAACTTCCAGGGTCAATGTTTGCCTTTGTGCAGACTCATGTCTGCTGTCTCCTGCTCACACATGCCAGTGTGTGGCCTATATTCTGAGGTACCGGCTCTGGCCTCAGGGGGAGACCCCTTTGAATGACAACTGAAGGGACCCCAAACCCAGTCACCCTCAGGCAGATAGAAGCATGTCTTGAGTCTCTCTGTCTGCCTTAAACCCCAAACAACAGATCAAGAACCCCATACCACCGAGGAGGTGTGCAGGGTCCTGGGTACAGGGACAGCCAGGCCTCTCACGAGGACCCAAAGCTCTAGAAACCAAGGAACAAACTGCACCCACATTTTCTGAGTTCACTCTGGAGCCCAGCAGGGCCACAACAAGCAGAGCTTTGGGAACAAAGCAAGCCCAGCACCAAATGAACTGGCCAGGGACACCTTGCTGCCTTGGGGACACATGGCTCAACCCAGGGGGACAAGGCATAAGTGGAGAAACCTGAGCATAGTTTGAGGGACAGCTGGGCTGTAGGACCAGACCTGCTGTGGCCACACCTCTAGGACAGGGTGTCCTCTAGGCCACAGAGGACGGAAGACGATGGGAATGGCTCTCCTCACAGAGTGAAATGCATTGTTGTCTAGGAAGTGCTAAAGTGCCTCCTGGTCAACCAGGACAGTCGAGGCCCTGAGAAGTTCCGCAACAACCCAGCCTTTTCACCTTCTAAATCCACAGAACCCTTCCTGCGCAGGATTCTTCCCAGTGGCCCCCAAACCCAGCTGCTTCCTCTGTAACAGGAGCCACCCCATTTGTACATGTGTGGCTGTGACAGACACGGGTGATCACCTCTGGCCCACCGAGGAGTCTACCTGCAGTTCTGTAGCTGAGGTGACTAGCATCCTTCTTTAATGCAAGAGGATGGTAGGAGTGGCCCACACCTCTCTGCTCCCAGAGACCAAACCAACCCCTCCCAGAGGCCTCTGGGAAACACCTGCCCTGTTCAAACATGAATCCCTAAAGCAGTCAGGCACCTGCCTCTCCATGGGGTGAGGCCAGTTACACTCGGGGGCTCTGGGAACGCTCCCATTGGCTCTGTTGACAACTCTTTACATCAAGCAGCAAGACTGCTCTCACCCAGCGTGTAATGTTCACAGATGGCGCGTGCCCAGGTCATATCAGAGCAGTCCCTCCCTGCTGCATTTGACCCCCAGGCGCCATCGCATTGCTAGCAAGCTGGTCTGCCCCAGGCGCGGGCGACACTTCATTAACTGTCCCAAGCCATCTTTTGTTTGAGTGTGGGTGATAATTCTGTCGCAGAGATGAGACCTTTGCTGACAGATGCTGTCAGAAGTCTCAGAACACCCGGGTAGCCAGGCTGGACAGGACCTCAGAGACTCTGGGCAAACAGTATAATTTCCTGTCACCCACGTGTCTGCAATCAGTCCCCGGTCTCCATGGTAACCACAGCGCCTATTCTAGAGCTCCCTGCCTTGCTTCCTGTCGGGCCCCTGGGAGTGAATGGTCCTAAGTTATTGTGCTTTGGGGGGTAAGTTGGACATCCCCAACCCAAAAACCTAAAATGCTCTAAGATCCAAACTTGAATGTCAAAATGATCTCAGGAAGTTTCAAATTCTGGATGTCTCCAGATTTCGGGTTAGGGGGTTAGGGAGGCAATACAGTGTTACAGGGTATCCCCAAGTCCGGACCATTTTTGGTCCTGGATGCTCTGGGTGTGGGACACTCCACCGTGCATCAGCCGCTACTGCGCATGAACTACGAGCTGGGGCTGGGGTAGGGAGCAGCTCGCCATTTAGCGTTCCTTTCTCTACTTTAGAAACCACCATCCCAGAGTTCTGATCTCCTGGAGATCTCCTCAAGGGGGAGAGAAGTCCTTTCTGCCCGCTCGGCCCCCTCTGCCTTCAGGTGAGTGTGCCCTTCCTCTGCCCAAGCGACCCCTGCCTCAGCTGCCCTGACAAGCCACGTCTCTGTGCAGGCCATGTGCCCACAAGCTGCAGGCACCTTCACACAAAGCCTCCTTCCATCCTCTCCTTGCCCTGCCACCCCATCAGCTGAGCTCGTCCCAGCGGAAACCCATTGCTACCCCCCATCAATGGTCCCTGTGTCCAGGCAGCACGTGCCAGAGCTGCCAGCAGCCCCCATTCATGCTCCGGATAGAGCCCCTTTCAAAGCCATGCTCCCTCCTGGCTCTCGGCCCCTCCCCCACGCACAGAAGAGGGCCATAAAGTGGGGTTTTCCTCCACAGGAAAGAAAGGAGTCTCCCGCCCCTTCTGCTTTCCTGTCATCCATCTAAATCTGGCCACGAAAAGACTATGGAAGCGGTGAAACAGACCCAGTTCATGACCTCAGGGGACACTCCAGTGGCCAGAACTCCCTTCACTGGTGTTTCTATTAGAGTGGTGGGAGAGGGTACCTGTGACTGCTGGCACTCACTCCCAAGCTCCCGCAGGGAGCCAGTGCATGTGTGATTAAGGTTATCCTATATCAGCCCTCAAGTTAAAATGGAAATACGGAGGCCCGAGGAGGTGGCAGGGGTCCTGGGCTGTCTGGGGAAAGGGGAGGTCTTTCAGAATGGGGTCCCTGAGCAGGCACAGCTTCTTACCATCATCCAGGTAGGTCTGGTCCAGATTCTGTTCCTGTTTGACTGTCACTCCAGTGGGCACAGCGTCCTTCTGGTCACTGACTGGGGGTCCGTTTTTGGTAGCTCTTTGGCTCAGGGCAGTCTGTTGTTGGATGACCGTGGGGTAGGAGCCTGGGCTCAGCCTCTGGCCTTGATTGATGGCAGGAGGGCCAGGCCTGGCAGAGCTGGGGCCAAAGTTCTCACAGTACATGATATGCTGAAACTCCTGGTGCCCCCCGCCACGAAGCTGCTGGTTGGTGGGTGAGTAGTGAATCACGGGAGAGGCCTGCTGGCTGGCCGAGGATGTGTGTGGCAGAGTGGAGCCCTGGCCCTGGCCCTGAGATCCAGCGTGCACCAGCACAGAGCGGTGGGCATCAGCCAGACCCAAGGGCGCTGCCAGGAGTGCCGGCTGCTGGTAGCCCAGTAGGCCCGGGCTCAGGCTCTTGCCCCTCTGGTAGAGAGCTGCAGCAGAGCCCTGTTGCTGGTAGCGGGCATCAGGGGATGAGAGCCCTGAGCGGAACTGTTGGCAGGGGGCCATGGTGGCCACAAGACAGGAGGGGGACTCGGCCAGCATTGGGTGCTGTGGGTAATACGGCTGGGGCCCCAGGCCTCCATGGGCAGGGCTGCAGATCAGAGATGGGTCATACTCGTCATTGGGCTCCGTCTTGATGGCAGGGACTGTGGGAGAAAAAAGCACAGGCTGCAGCAATCATGGCTGCCCTTGAGTGTGTGTCGGGGAGAAAGAACAGCGGCTGGAAGCCTGGCTTTGGGGCCAGAGGGTGGGGGCATGGCTGGTCTGTCATTCGTTAGCCTTGGGCCACAAGATGCCCCCCGGAATTGTCTTCAGGTGAAAGCTGACCTTGGCATTGCCCTTGAAACACTGTCCTTCCCAGCTGTGCATGGGTAGAGGAAGGCTGGAGTCTGTGCAGCCTTACTCCCCAAGGCGGGAGCTGAGAGGAGAAAGTGTGTGGTGGCCCCCTCCCCTTGACCCACGTGTCCCCATCATCTCCCTGCTGTTTCCTCCCACTGGACACCGCCCAACACAGTCAGTGATGTTCAATTTTCACTGCCAACTTGACAGGATCTAGAGGCCCCTAGGAGACACACCCCAGGGTGTGACTGTGAAGGGTTTCTACGTGGGGTGAGCGTGAAGGCCCACCCTGAATGAGACCACCCCATGGACTGGGTTCCTAGACTGAAGAAAAAGCATCCATCTCTCTGTTTCCTGACTGTGATACCATGTGACCAGCCACCTCCGTGAAAGGCGGTACCCTCTAAATGTCAAAATTAAACCTTTGCTCCTTACATCGCTCTTGTCGGGCACTGTTCATAGCAAGGAGAAAAGCAGGTGACACCTTCCAAACATCCTCCCTAAGCATCACCAGGTTAGGGAGGGAGGGACAGCTACACAAATGAGGAGACGATTGTCACCAAGTATGAACGGAACAGCCTCCCAAGAGTCCGGGCTGGAGGAGCCAGCAGGACTACAATTCTGACCCCAGCTCCCCAAGGCCACTTCTGCAAATGCCATTTAAGGGCAGGGTCTCACTTCTGGACAGCTAGAGACCTGAGGGGTGGACCTTGCTGGAACTCCACTCCACCAGCCGAGCTCTGGTGCTCAGCCCAGGGAGGTCTCAGTACTGTGGACAAGGGGAGAGCACCAGAGGGCAGAGGCGACAGCCTCCCTGCTGAAGGGACAGCCACGCACGCAGAGCTCCTACAAGGCTCCCCCTGCAGCTTTGGGACCCATGGGATGCCCCTCTGCTCCTGACAGCATGTCACATCAGTCCCCACGGTGCACCCTCATAGGGATCACACAACTCTATCATGCACCTGATGAAGTTGAGCCCATCAAGGCCAGCTGTGCGGACAGGCAGGGACAGTGTGGCGCTGGAGGTTTCAGGGCTGGGATTATGGGCTTACGCCACAGTGGGCCTTCCCTAGCCTGGAGGGGTGTGTAGGTGGGGCTTTCCCAAGGGTGAGTCAATTTATTCTGCTATCGGTTGCCTTGGAGTTGTCACTGGAGCACTCTATGCGGTTAGTTCCGCTTTCTCGGACATACAGAATTTCATGAATGAGACCTTCTGGTCTGGATGTGCCTCGGGTGGCTGCATCCATGTGGGGACAGTCAAGGACCCTGAGAGCTCCAGAGCATGTCCACCTTGACCCTGAATGTGCTCAAAGCTAAGCCAGGGAGGGGCAGCAAGAGACGTCTGCTTGCTGTCTGTCTGCAAATGTGCCCAGCACCAAGGAAAGCGTGGGTGACAATGGCAGCTGGCACCTGGCATCAGTGGCTCACACAGGGCCGCACCGCACCTTCCGACACAAGGAAAAGCCGAGGCTCAGAGGGGTAGCCCAGCTGGGAGCAGACTTGGGTACTTGGCCAGAGCCCTGGCCAGCGCTGTGTGTGAACCTGGGTGTCTGCCAGGGAGAACGTCTCACCTGGGTGATAGGTAAAGTGCTGTGGCTGACTTCGTTTCCTCTTCCCGTTGATGACGTAGAAGTTTACTTTCACGGGCACTCGGATGTGCTTGTTCTGATATTCAGGGATCTCAACAAAAAGCATGTTCTGGAAGGAAGCAGAAGTCATGAGCTTGACCACATACAGCAATACAGGGTCCCTACCCAGGTCCCAGACAAGTCCGCCCAGGCCCACCTACAGCAGGCCATCGGGCTTTGTCCCCCACATGTACAGAGGAATCTGATCCAAGGCAATTTAACTTTTCATCCCAGCAAGGAAAGGTGGTCTGGCAAACACTGTGAAGATGTCACGGTCACAAACAGAGGGCCCAGGGCTCCCTAAGTGGCCAGCTCACTGAGTGCAGTTTATACTTGCTGAGTCACTGTGTGGACAAGGGAAGGAGGAGAGGGGAGGAAGGAGGGAGGAGGGAGGAGGAGGGGAGAGTGGGATGGAGAGACAGGGAGGAGGGAAGGATAGGATGGGAGACAGGGAGAAGAGAAAAAAGGAAGGGAAGGAGAGAAGAAGGGAAAAGAGAGAGGAAGGAAGAGGGAGAAGAAAGTGGAGGGAGGGAGGGAGGGAGGGAGGAAAGGGAGGAGGGAGGGAGGGAGGAGGGAGGGAGGGAGGGAGGGAGGGAGGGAGGGAGGAGGAACAGGGGACAAAGACCTCATGGGGGACTCTGAGCTCTGGGCATCTTGGGGGCTTACGGGCTGGCTCTTGTCTTTATCCACCGTGGCTTCCATCTCCCAAACCTGCTGCCCATCTGGAAAATACAAAAACAGCAGCTTTTGAAGGAACCAGGAGACAACAATGTAAGACAGAGCCATCAACCCACATTCTCCTTCATGTGCCCTTAGTCAGGTGTGTGTGTGGTGAGGGATGGGGAGGGAGGGAGGGAGAGAACATATGTGTGTGTGTGTGAGAATGTGTATATGTGAGAGAGAGTTGTGTATGTGTGAGAGTTGTGTGTGTGAGGGTATGAGTGCATGTGAGAGACGGTGTGTGTAAGTTGTGTGTGACAGGGTTGTGTGTGTGAGAGAGTTGGGTGTGAGAGAGAGTTGTGTATGTGTGAGAGTTGTGTGTGACAGAGTTGTGCGTGTGAGGGAGTTGTATGTGTGAGAGTATGAGTGCATGTGAGAGACGGTGTGTGAGAGGTGTGTGAGAGACGGTGAGTGAGAGGTAGTGTGTGTGAGAGACGGTGTGTGAGAGGTGTGTGTGTGTGAGAGACGGTGTGTGAGGGTAGTGTGTGAGAGACGGTGTGTGAGAGGTGTGTGAGAGACGGTGTGTGAGAGGTGTGTGTTAGAGAGACGGTGTGTGAGAGACGGTGAGTGAGAGGTGTGTGTGTGGAGAGACGGTGTGTGAGAGGTGTGTGTGTGTGAGAGGTGTGTGTGAGTTATGTGTGTTTGAGAGAGCTGGGGTGGGGGAGTGTGTGCATCCACAAATTCAAATGGCTCTTTTTACAGGAGAAAACTTAGGAGAAAACAAGCAAACACAACTTGGAGGGACCGCAGACTCCACCACCATAACCTCTTCTACTTCATGTGGCTATTTCTCTTTCTTAGAATTAAGTCTCTGTCCTCCATGACACCTAATTACATTTGTCTATTTCCAAAAGGTCCCCAGGCCCAAGGCTGTCTCTGAAGCCTTGTTATGGTCCTGGCTTGTCATCAATGTCCTCTCATCTAAGAACACAACACCCTAAATCAGGACAGAACAGGTGGCTTGAGGGTGCCTGACTCATGGGTCACCAGGAGGTGAGGGAAACCCTAAGCCCACTCCGGGCTCCCGTGTGAGTCACGATAGCAACGAGGCTGCTTTGCTCAGCAGCGGCCTCCCCTTCTCAGGGGCAGAGGGCCGTTCATTCCCCAGCCCAAGGCCAGCAAGCAGGGCCAAATAAAACTCTTTATTTTCAGATTATAGATCTCTCTCTGACCACCTCCCCTGACCGCTGGGCAGTCTTCACTGAAACAAAACATTTCCATGAGGGCTTCCAGGGTGTTTGTGGAGCGTGAATGCTGAAGGATATTAAATACTTTTATGAGAAAGGGAACATTCTGGAAGCTAGTAAACGCTTGGAAAATGCTGAGTCAAAGTGCAAGGGGTTCCTTGACATGGCAGAGGGTCCAGCATGCTCACTACAGCGGGCTGCGAGACAGAGCACACCCCAACATCTGGCCGTTAGTGTCTGCTGCAATCACTTAGGGCCCCCAACTCTGAGGGTTGGCCAGAAAGATGTGAGCTGTGAGCAACCTTTGAACTTTGAACTTACTGGACTAGGAACACTCCCCACACACACACAAAACACAACCTAACAAAACTCCTGTAATTGCTGCAAAGCAGGTGTGATTGCAGGTCCTTGTGGCGGGGATCGGAGAGCTAGGTAGCAGGGTTCGGTCCGGGCTTTGTGGTTCAATGAGGTACAATTCTGAACTTGGGCTCTAGCAGCCACATGAAAGGCCAGGAATGGCCACACTTGTGCCTGTCACCCCAGGCTGTAGGAAAGAATACAGGACGGTCTCTGAGGCTCACTAGCTGCCAGCCCAGCTCTAGGCTCAGTGAGACGCCCCAGCTCAAAACAATAAGGGGGAATGTGATAATCAGGGCAGCCAAAGTCATCCTCTGGCTGCTACCATGGCACACACAGGCAGGCATGCGAGCACACACACACACACACACACACACACGCACACACACACACTCGAACACACACGCACACGCGTGTGTATATACTATACACCAACTCCCAAAGTGAGACTCAAGTGATAGAGGAGCATGCCCAGCATCAGACTCTGGCCTCCACATGCACACGCACAGATGCAGGTGTTGACATACACATGTATACACACATGTGCACAAACACACACATGTGTATATATATATACACCACACACCCAAACCGAGATGGAGGGCAACAGAGGAGAACACCCAACATCAACCTCTGACCTCATATGCACAAACACAGGTGCAGGTGCTCACAAACAGGCATACACACACACACACACACACACACACACACACACACACACACACACACACACACACACACACACACACACACATAACACACACATACACACACACATAACACACACATACACACACACTCACACACGCGCACACACACACACACACACACACACACACACACACAAGTAACAGAGGAAGGCCAATCCAGCCATTCTTCCTGGTCTTAGATCCCAGTGCAAGGGACGAGGTGACAAGTCTTGGCTGTCTATTTACCACACTGTAAAGGAAAAAATAGCCATAATGGGATATACAAAAATGTCACTATGTGCAATGATTGCTGAGAGGCCAGGAGAAGTCACTCCAGAAGAAATGGTGACCAAACAGACACCAAAGACACCTGGCCAGAAGCCATCAATACTCAGCTCTGCAGTGTGCAAAGGCCCAGACAGAACTAGTCAGGAGTTATCCTCAAGTTTATGTCAAGGACAGGCCCAAGGTCATTGACACAGACCTAGGCTGCACGGCCAGGCTCTGTGGGTTCCAACCTTGGTCACTGACTGCAGCGTGAATGCTGAGCCAGAAGCCCGCGTGGGACCCAGTACGGGGTGTGCCTCTTGCCCGGCCTCTCACTGCATGAGCTCAATTCCACATGAGCCTCACTGCTTCGATGAGCACTGGGGATTCTGAGATAGGGACTAGCCTGGGCTACAGAGTGACTCTCAAAAAACAGACAAAAAGGACGGAGAGGCAAGGAAGGCGGGGAGGGAATGCCGTTGGCTGGCTTTCAGAGCTCATCCTTGGGAGGTACAGACGGAATTCCTGGGAGAACTGACCCCAGGACAGGTCTGCATCTGTGGCAGAGGAAATACTGACACGGGAAGCGGCGGTGTTCACGGAAGGGCATCACATAGGTTATGACTGATGAGTTCTTTATGGACCCAGGAGAAAAGGAGAGGCCTCACCCTTTACTAATGGGCACGACTACCCAAGAAACCGGAGTACAGCCTGGAAGTGAGTCAGCTCAACACCATCAGAAGGGGAACCTAAGGCAGGGGGGAAGCTTGTGTAACGATACCTCACTCTCCAGGTTCATGCCCTGCCGTGTGGCCCTCGAATGGTAGGTAAATCTCTCTGTGCTTTAGTTTCCTCCAAGAATTGGGTTGAGTATTAAAACAGGCAGTTCAAAAAAAAAAACGTTGAGTCAAAAGCTCAGTCCACCATGGGTGTCACCACCACTCTACTTTAGAATTCGGGTTCTCACACTAGCCTCCAGGGAAAGAGAATTGGCTGGGTTCCTATCTCAGGTTTTTGGGAGTGGGGTCTTATTATGTTGCATTCTTTGCTTAATGAATAGAACAGTCATGGATGGGACTCACAGATAAGGACTGGCTGAATCCATTATGGCAGGCTATAACCAATGAAGGAAGGAAGGACAGACAAGTGGATGGATGGATGGGTACGTGGATGACTAAGTAGGAGGATGGATTGATGTACAGATCGTGGGTGGATGATGGATACATGAATGGTAAGTAGATGGATGGGAGAATGTATGGAAGGGTGAGTGAGTGGATAGATGATGGATTGTGGGCGGGTGGATGGATGGGTGGATAAATGTGAATGTGGTAAACGATGGTAAATGTTTGGATGGGTGAGTAAGCAGATGGATGGGTGGGTGGGTGTGTGAGTGAGTAGGTGAATATTTGGGTGGATGGACAGATGGATGGATGGTGGATGGACAGATGGATGGGTCAGTGAGTGGACAGATGGGTGAGTGAGTGGACAGATGGGTGGGTGGATAAATCAATGGTTGTTAGACTGGACAGATGGGTGGATGGATAGATGGATGGATCAGTGAGTGGACAGATAGAAGGATGAATGGGTGGATAGATGAATGGATGGGTGGATAGATGGATGGATCAGTGAGTGGACAGATAGAAGGATGAATGGGTGGATAGATGGATGGATCAGTGAGTGGACAGATAGAAGGATGAATGGGTGGATAGATGAATGGATGGGTGGATGGATAGATGGATGGATCAGTGAGTGGACAGATAGAAGGATGAATGGGTGGATAGATGAATGGATGGGTGGATGGACAGATAGAAGGATGAATGGATGGATAGATGAATGGATCAGTGAGTGGACAGATAGAAGGATGAATGGGTGGATAGATGGATGGATCAGTGAGTGGACAGATAGAAGGATGAATGGGTGGATAGATGGATGGATCAGTGAGTGGACAGATAGAAGGATGAATGGGTGGATAGATGAATGGATGGGTGGATGGACAGATAGAAGGATGAATGGGTGGATGGATAGATGGATGGATCAGTGAGTGGACAGATAGAAGGATGAATGGGTGGACAGATGGATGGATCAGTGAGTGGACAGATAGGAGGATGAATGGGTGGATAGATGAATGGATGGGTGGATGCATAGATGGATGGATGGGTGGGTGGATGGATGGGAAGGTAAACATCAGCTATGCCAATACTGGGAAGTCCTTAGAACAAGGTGAATTTATATTTTCCTAACTGGAAAATATACCCAGATTTTATTAAGAAGCCACCTGGCTCCAGTATCTACAGACCAGTATATGTACCATGGGACCCTCTTATGAGTCTATAAACATGGCTATTTGGATGTAGGCAACTACAGGTAGTGGGGTGATGACCTGTGATCCCAGTGCTTGGCAGGTAGAGGCTGGAGGGTGGTGGGTTCCAGAACAGGCTAAATATACAGCTGGACCCTGTCTCAAAGGCAAAACCCTAAAGAGAAGGGAGCCTGGGTTCCAGTCACTCCCGTGTCACACTTCTAACTGTGCTAGCTGAGGAGAGATTATAGTGTCACCTCCCTGTGTCCTATCACTTATTCAAGACATGTGGGATATGATGCTGGCGTTAACCTACTTGCATTTTAATCTTTTTTTTTTTTTTTTAACAAGTAAGTACTCATGTAACTTGGCTGGCTTCCAACTCTGTATGTGAATGAAGCTGACCTTGAACTCCCGATGCTCCTGTCTCCTCCAGTGTGCAGGGTTGCAGGCACCATGAGCAATTTATGCTTCCCTACAGGTGAAGCCCAAGGCCTCGTTCATGCTAGATGAGCTCTCTCTGCCAACTGAGCTACATTCCCAGCCCCTTAACCTTTTTTTGTTTGTTTGTTTGTTTAATCTAAAAACTTTCCTTAGGAAAAATGTACGCAGCAGCTATCTGCTGCCCTGCCTGTCCACAGGCACCCTCAGGGCCACAACCATAGCTGGGTGCTCGACATAGATCTGGTTTAGATCTGGTATCTCATACTGCAGGCCTGTTCAGGGATAGGGTCAGGGATAAACATCCTCCTGCCCTCTAGGGGTGACCCAGACTGAGAGACAGCCCCTGGGATCTTACCAGAGCTCATGACAGAGACTCAAAGGTCCCCATTCTCCTGGAAAGGAGACTCTGACTCTGTCCCTTGTCCCTCCTCGTGCCCATAGCGGCTTCACTCTGCCCCTGCTCCCCATGATTCTCGGAGCCACCCAGCCTTCCCCAGGCTTTCATGCCACAGCTGCTGTAGCTCCTGCCGCGGAGCAGAAGCTGGGGAAGGAGCAGGGGACATGGGGGCAAATGAGAAACCACACTTCGTGTGACTTCATCACCAGGGTACTCTAAGGGGACTCGAACCAGCGTTTTGTAGTCTCCAGTTCCCAATCCCACTGCAAGCCTGGGCTCAGTGTACCTGGGCCTGTGCAACAGACCTGAGAGGGACACATGCATATCTGCAGCCCTACGAGGAAATAGAGGGCATGGCCTTTGGGGCAGATGTTTGGGGACTCCCTAGGAACAGGGTTTGGTGACCAGCAGGGAGGAGGCCCTTCTAGCTTTAGTCGGAAGAGAAAGAGCAGCCAGGAGTTTGGAGATAGAAGACTAAAAGGAGAGATGGGGAGAGGGCCCGACTCAGCAGGCATCACAGAGTACTCAGAGTGAGGAAGAAAGGGATTGACAGCGTGAGGGATGAAGTGAGGGTGGAGGAAGGAGATGAGTAGATGGATGGAGGGATGAAAAGAGAGGTGGGTGGGTGGGTAGAGACAGGAAAAGCTAGTTGGGGGATACAGAGAGGGTTGGATGGATGAATGGACCAACAGACAAACAGATGGACAGGACTAGGGATAGTGTTTGGTTGGTAGAGTGATTGTCATGCACAGGGACTGGATGCCCAGTACTGCACTGGGTACTGATGCTCAGTACTGCATAACCTGGGCCGGGTGGTACATTCCTGGAATCCCAGCCAGCACTCAGGGGGTAGAAAGTGAAAGAATCAAAAGTTTAAAGTCATCAGCTACATAGTGAGTTCAAGGCCATCCTAGGCTAAGTCTTAAACAAACAAACAAAACAGATGGACAGAAGGAGGGAGAAATGGAGGAGGAGAAAAGGGAAGGGAGGAAGGGAGGAGAGAGAGGTAGAGAGGCAGACTCCGTCTGTTGGCAGCTCAGAAGGGTTAGGGATTAGGGAGAGCTCACAGGAAGCAGCAGGCCTGGGGAAGGGGGCTGAGCCCCAACTGTCTGCAGGGACGAGGGTGTGGTGTCATTAGTCTCAGGAGGATCCAGCTGCTGAGGCACAGCGCTGGGCCCTGAGCTGCTACTGGGCTGGTGCGCGATGGAGGGAATGAATCCAAGTGTCAGTTCACTGGGAAACCAGGCCTGAAGCAGACCCTGCCCTGCCCTCAAGCACCAGCTAAATGAAGGATGCTGATGTTACCTCTGCCTGGCTTTATGACAGTTAAGCACTGTAAAGTGGGTCCTTCCTAGTGTATGACACAGTTTCCAAGGGAGACTCGGAGGTCAGGGGTGCCCCATTAACGTAGGGTCTCATGGTGACACAGATCTGGATGCCTCCAGCAAGGTTCTGCCCTGACCTCCCTGGCTTGGCAGGGCTCCTCCCAGGCCTCTTCTGTTCCCCAGGATCCACTCAGCCCTCTTCCTGCCCATGCTCTAAAGACCATCTGAGCAATCTTGAAACAGTAGCCACACTGGGAACCTCCACCAATGTCCCTCTGCCTCGAGAACAAAACCAGACTCCTCTCCATGCCTACAGGCCCCAGAAGAGGTGACTCAGATGCTCCTTGCCCCATCGTCCACAGAGCCCATGCCCATGGCAGTCTGGGCTCCTGGACAGATCCTCTGGCCTGCGACTCTCCCCAGCAGGATCTAGGCAGCCTCCCCTCTTTCCTTTAGGGCTCTGCTCAGAGCTATCTCTTCTGGAAAGTTCCTTTCTGACCTCTCTGCCAGATGGCACCAAAGAAAGCAGGGGTGAAGGGTCACATGGACTTCAGAACATCAAGTTCCGCTTTCCACGGCCACGCATGCTCCCCTCTTGTTGCTGCCTGGGAGGCAGGTATGAGAGCAGCTCAACGCTTGTCTGAGGGTCACAGCAAGCAGGTGCCTTGCACCCCCAACCCTTCTGCAGATTCCATGCCATGCTTACAAACAGTGTTACACACACACAGACACACAGACACACAGACACACAGACACACACACACACAGAGACACACAGACACACACACACACAGACACACACACAGACAGACACACACACAGACACACACAGACACACACACAGACACACACACACACAGAGACACAGAGACACACAGACACACAGACACACACACAGACAGACACACAGACACACACACACAGAGACACACAGACACACAGACACACACACAGACAGACACACACACAGACACACACAGACACACACACAGACACACACACACAGACACACACACACACACACACACACAGACACAGAGACACACAGACACACAGACACACACACAGACAGACACACAGACACACACACACAGAGACACACAGACACACAGACACACACACAGACAGACACACACACAGACACACACAGACACACACACAGACACACACACACACACACAGAGACACAGAGACACACAGACACACAGACACACACACAGACAGACACACAGACACACACACACAGACACACAGACACACACACACAGACACACACACACAGACACACACACACACAGACACACACACACAGACACACAGACACACACACAGACACACACACACACAGACACACAGACACACACACACACAGACACACACACACACAGAGACACACAGACACACACACACAGACACACACACACAGACACACACACACACACAGACACACAGACACACACACACACACACACACACACACACACACACACACACACACACACGGACCTTATCTGTCGAGCTGTCCTTGACACACAATAGGTGTTCAATAAATACCCAAGGGTGGATGAGGAAGCCCCAGGGCCAAGTGGGTGGAGGAACCCGCCTTCCACAGAGGCCCTCCAAGCTTTGGCTGGCCCCACCCTCCTACAGCTACTGTCCTCGGGGCTGAGCATCATCTATTGACAACTCTGCAGGCTGCAGTTGCCAGGCACTTTGGGAACCAGGAAACTGGGGTTTGGGGCCCTGCCCTCCTCTGCTAAGTTCTGACACCTCACGGAAGCCTGTGGACGGCTGTGTGACTCAGCACCCCCATCCGTGGAGGGGGAAGGGCGGGAGCTGCCAGCACCCCAGCTCTGCTGTGCAAGGATGCCAGAATCTGAAGGCTCTCCATGTGAAACGGAGAGACTGTCCACTGTGTCAGGAGAGGTGATTCCCATAGCCAAGAAAGCAATGGGCGCGGCCTCATAGACGCCATGTGGAGAGGTCAGAACTCCAGGAGGGCAGCCCATGCTTCAGAGCATCCTGCGTGTGCCTGTGCCTGCAATCTCCATCTCCTGACTATGGTAAAACACTATTGGCCCTTGGGAAACTGAGTCCCAAGGACGCAGAAGAGGACATATTTTGATAGACACTAACCAGCTAAGCCGCTGACCAGCAGGGCGGCTCACAGAGATGGTTGGCCTTAAGGATTTTTTTTTTTCTTGGTCTTTGTGTTTTCTTATTATGTGTTTTCCATTTTTGATATTTTTGGGTAGGGTATCATGGAGCCCAAAAAGCCTAGAACTTGCTTCATAGCTAAGGGTAACCTTGAACTTCTGACCTTCTTACGTTTGCCTTCAAAGGGCTAGCATTACAGGTGTTACCGACATGCCTGCATTAGCGGTTAGCCAGCTCTGGGGATGGAACTCAGAGCTTCATGCATGTTAAGCAAGCGCTCTACCAACTCAGCCACATCCGGTTCCCTCTTCCCAAGCACTGGGAGGAGAGGCATGTACCCTTCAACTCAAGTTAACCAGGAAACTCCTTCCAAGATTCCACACAGGCTGAGGGTGCACGGGTGGGGACGCATCTCAGGGAAAGTGGCCCAAGTGGGAGAAGGGACAGTTTAATTCCCTCAAGAGGCTGGTCTGCAGGGGGAGACAGGAGGCGCGGGCACACACGCAGCTGTCTGAAAAACGCGCTTTCTGTCTCCGGCGAGGCTTCAGGACTGCTGTCTGGCCTCTGTCTTTGGAGGGGTTGAGAGTGTTTGACACTGGCCTCGAGTGAGTCACCGAGGCAAAGGCCTCCTGAGCCTTAGTCATGCCATCCAGAATGGAGTCTGGCCTCCTCCCAGCCTGGGGTCAGTCCTGTTCAGAGTAGCCCACCCTGGCCCCAGGGCCACCGTCCAGGGAGAACAGGTGCACAAAGGATTGTTGATAAACTCCCTCGGAGTCCCGCATCGTGCTCATCCCAGAAAAATATTTTCTGAGCAAAGATGTTTCAAAATGTATTTTAAGCACATACATAATTCTATTTATTAAACAAAGCCCAAACGACAGAGCCTTTGGGAACCTGGGAGCAATAAAGTGAGTCACGCTGGCTTCAGTGACTCAGTGGGAACGAGGGGATTCCACCACCTACGCCTCCTCTTGAAAAAAAAACAAAAACAGAAAAAAAACAATAATTTGCCTTCTCGACAGGTGACGGGAGTCTCTGCCATCAGACTGGGCCAAGAAAACCATCCAACAAAACAAGAAACCCGTTTCAAAAAATTCTAGTTGTAGAGCTGAGTAATTCGATGTGGGCCCGTGTCCAGCCTACACCCCCGCAGGACACAGAGAGTCCGGGAGTGGCTTGGCTGGGGCCAGGGGCCTGAATTAAGAAGGACCTACCAGCTAAAGAATTCCAAAACCCTGTGTCACATGGAGGAACCTTCCAAAACACTGGACCGTGCCAGCCTTGAGAGTCTCTGGGAGCCATGGCAACCCTGTCTCCTCAACCAGGGCCATTTGTGTTTTGGTGTCCTTAGATTTTTTCCTGTTTTGCAATGTTTTGCCGGGACCCCCGACTCTGCCCAAGGCCAGAGGCCAGGGGCCAGGGTTCCCAGTGAGGGCAGGAACAGCCTGCCTCCCAGCCTGGCCTTCCCTGGAAGGCTGTGTGTCTTTTATTTTGCAGAGCACATGGGAACAGAACTGCCCCTGGTCAATCTCTTGACCTCTCTCTGACATGACAGGAGAAGTCACTCCAGAGCTCAGGTAAATGCCACTCTAGAGTTCCAGATCTTTCCCCACTTGGCTAACCCAAGGTCCCCAATTTGATATCTTTGAGCCTCAGTCACCTTGTCTTTAAAATGGGCATAGCTCGGGCACTTTTCCCTCAGCATGACATGCACACACACTTACTATTCAGAGACTATTCTAGAAGTTGAGAGAGCAGCGGGAAACAGCGAGTGCCTGCCCCCAAGGAGCCAACAGTCTAGTGTGGGGACCGGTGGATCCCAGAGACAGCAGACAGACAAAGGAAGCACACTGGGTACCACCTGGGGGGTCAAAGCATGTCATTGGATCAGGACAAGGTGACAGTGGGCTAGGGTTTGAGCCATGAAGGTTTGAGCAAAAATGCTTCTCAGGGAAAGTGGCTTCTGAGTAAGAAATAGGAGACACCACGGGTAAAGGAACGGGAAGAATATTACAAAGCCAGCAGCACATGCCAAGGTCCTGGGACATGAAGAAGCATGGAGCATCCGGAGACAGAATGGAGAGGGTTTCTCTGCAGCCAGGAAAACCAGGGGGAGAGGTGATCAGCTGAGATCAGAGGGATGGGCAAATGCAGTCTCACGGGTCCCTGCAAGTCCTATGAGGAATTAAAAATAGTACAAAACTCATAATAATCCTTATTAAGACTGCCGCTATAAATAGAACCACACTTTCCAAAACATGGGCTCTCCTAACCCAAGCATCCACAGCCCCTCTGCTCACTGTTTTTCCACCTCCTCAGCCTGTCCCTCTTGATGGAGTGCAAAGTGCCAAGCCTGTTTTAGCGGACAGCTATAAAAAGCACGCTGAGGTTCCCGGTGCCGATGACCAAACCCTGCTGCTAAGATTAGCCCGAAGCTGTCACCTTTCCTAATGAGAACAGCAGCTGGGATTCCCCTGCCTTGGAAAACTTCAGCCGTCCCACCCTGCATGCTGTGCCTACTGGCCAAGTGTCCATGGAGATGGACACAGGACCAGTTTTGGAAAAACCAACTTCGGTTACATGGATCTCTCTTGCAGGCGGTGAACCCTCGGGGTCAAAAGAGCAAGCTCTGCACCTTGCAGATTATCAAGGTCCCCCTGCCAGGGATGACAGGAGCCTCGCAGCCCACGTCTTGGGGAGTACTCAGGGTGCCTCAGAAGGCCTCCCTGGTGCCTGGGATCCTGGAGTTGGTGTGGAGGACTCTTGGCAATGATATCGTACCAACAACTCTGCAGAACTCAGGGCTCTCCATGTCCACAACCCGGCTCAAGTCCATGCTCCGGGAGACAGAGATCTCAGACAAATCACCCCAGGTCTGGGTTTCTATAGACTCTGCAGCCACGCTGCCTGGTGCCAGCCGTGTCTCTGTGCTTAGTCTCACTGTAGAACTTGGGGAGGAGTAGCTCACTTGGAGGGCTATCATGGGAAGCAGATTGGCTAGCCTTGGCAAACGCTTAGACCAGAGCTCGGCTCAGGACTAGGGAATGTTGCTTTTGAGTGTCTCCTGGCTCTCTGGGGGAACTCTTTGTTCCTCCCTTGCAACGTGCAATAACAAAAGGAAAGAACGGTTTACTCGGCTTCCAGTCACGGGTCAGAGCCCCTCCTTTCACGGAGGTCACAGAGGCAGGCACCTGAGACAGCTGGTCACCCAGCATCCGTAATCAAGGACAAAGACTAAGTACACCATGCTGCCTATTTGCTTCTTACGTGCAGCTAGGTGTTTTCATTTCACTCCTGCGCCATTCATAATGGTCGTATTCTTCCACAGACATGTCACTCAACCTGACCTAGAGAATTCCTCATTAAAACTCTTCCTGCCTGGCCATGGTGGCACGGGTCTTTAATGTCAGCACTCAGGAGGCAGAGGCAGGTAGATCTCTGAGTTCCAGGACAGCCTGGTCTACACAGTGAGTTCTAGGACAGCCAGGGCTACAGAGTGAAACCCTGTCTTGAAAAACCAAACTCAAACAAACAAAAACCCTCTTCCCAGGTGACTCTAGGTTGTGACAAGGTGACACTAATAACCAACCGTCACACAGTCTGACCTCAAAGCCTGGGCTTGGGACCAGGCAGCTGAAAGCCCCACCCCCATCTCCCAAGCCTGTCTAACTCAAACCCACATACAGACAACATGTGTCTCACACGAGGCATGTGGCCAGAGCTCTGAGGAGGCTGGAGGGCCACAAAGACAGCCACAGGTGTTCAATGACCACAAGCTGTGATCTCAGGGCACATGACTCCAGGGACAGGAGTGATGTGCCAGCTTACGGTGGGAGGCCAAACCACAGACGGAGGCTATATACTATAGGTGATGACCTTTGATTGTCACTTAATAATGACAGCATAATAATAACTCAGCACTCTGAGTTAGATGGGAAATGTGCCATTACAATTGTTCCCACTGGCTCGACTTGACTTTTGAAGGCCAAATGCTTCCCATGGTGAGGTCAAGGTGTGGCTGGCCCTGGAAACCAAGAGGGCTGCACAGCAGCCAACTGTTGTTGGATAGTACTGTTGTACACTGTGAAGAAGTGTCTCTGTTTAACTTCATCTGCCAAGGCACCTTCTGACTGGTTTAATAAAGAGCTGAATGGCCAATAGCTAGGCAGGAGAGGATAGGCAGCTCTTCCAGGAAGAAAAGGAACTCAGGGTAGAATATGAGAGGCTAGAGATTTGCCAGCCAGACACAGAGGAAGTGTGTACAGTATGGAGGAGAGGTAATGAGCCATGTGGCAGAATACAGATTAATATAAGTGGGTGAATTTAAGTTATAAGAGCTAGTTGGGAGCATGCAGAAGCTAAGGCCAAGCTTTCATAATTAATAGTCTCTGTGTCATTATTTGGAAGCTGGTGACACTCAGTCAGCACTCACTCACTCATTCTGGAAGCAGTTTATCAAAGCTATTGACCCAGACACTTGGAACTCGCTGGCAGCCCCCAGCAAGAGGAACTCAGTAGGCTCCGTTGTCTGGTCCTTTCTTAGATGTTCCTGTTGCCACAGAGGGTCTGTCACTCTGGACATGAGAAACAAATCATTTGTATCTTATTAGCTTTCTCCCCTTGGGGTGCTGTAAAGCCACGTTTGTGTTGTCAGTATTCACAGCAGGCCTGAGAGCAGCAGCCTGATCGTGGAGATGCATCCAACCTGGGGAATGCACGGTTACCTGGGTGTCCGCTGTCACTTGCACCCACTAAGGCAGCCTATCACCTCACTGTGCTGTGAAGGTTAATACTGTCAGCTTGACAAGACCTAGAATCAACTAAGAGGCCCGTCTGCAGCTGTGTCTGTGAGGGGTGATCTAGACAAGAGTAAATGGGGTAGGAGACCCACTCCAACTGCCTGACCAAATTAAGAGAAGATGGAGCTGAGCACCCGCCTCAGGACTCTCCATTTCCTGACTGCAGGTGCAGTGCGATGAGCTGCAGGCTGGACCCTTTAACATGAGCCAAGCAAACCCATCCTTCAGTTGTCTTTGCTAAGGTAGCCATTACTGCAAAGGGGAAAGTGACTAACCCTTGGGCCCAGACCAAATAGAACCATGTCTCTACCTGGGTTACACACTCTCCATATAGAGGAAATGGGCTGATAACACACTATAAGACCCTACGGTGGGACGGACCCCATCTGTTTATAGCCAGGCTCTGAGAGACCAGGGACATCGGCACAAATGTCCATGCAGCAAAACACCATGAATGAAAATAAGGACACGGAATTGTGTCTGTGTAAGCAGAGAGACTTGACCAGCGGAGTCCTGTGGGTCAGCCCCTGCCTCCTGCCTGCCCCTGCTCTGAAAGAGAACTCAGTAGGGCGCGTGGGTTTGTGACAGGCAGCAGGCCATGTTGGAGACTCCCTGACACTCACTTCTGCTCTTTTCCTACCTTCCCACCGACCTCTAAGCCACATGTTGCCACCAGGGTCAGTTCTGCCTGTCAGGCCAAACTGGGCAATGACAGCAGGCAGAGCTCAGAGCACCAGGTGGGGAGCGGGGATGCTGGGAACACGCTCCGCTCTGCTCACAGAGGGCCCTGCCACTCTTATCCAGCAGTGGCGTCAGCTGTGTCTGGGAAAGGACAGGCTATGTTGTCACTTTTACTGTCACTTCCTACCCCAGTGTGTCTTCTGTCCCCAGGACCACCTATACACAGATGCCTAGGAAGGCACACCCAGACCTGAGGCTTTTCACAGAATTTGCTCTGCTGTCCCCTTCTGCTGCTGTGATAGCAATGGGGCTTCCCACATCTGTTTGCTGCTATCCCTGTCCCCACTGGAGGCAATCCCATGAGTCATCTAATCACAAGATTATAACCTCAATGCTACCCTTAGCGCAGCTCTGCCTCCATCTAGGCCCCATGGCTGTCCACTCCTAGACACCTTGCCTTCGATAGATGAGACTTGGTTTGTCTAAGGAGATCCAGAGTCCATCAGACCCAACACTCCCATTTCCAAAAGGAGACCCACATTCCAACTCAGCCTCCTCCCAAGATGCTCTTCCTATGCAACAAACCTCAGTGACAAAGTGCCCACTTTGCAATGGCCTAGATACCCATCTGCCACCTTAGAGCAGCAAAGCACTTGGTTTCTCCTCTTAGAAATAGGAAAAGGTATTTTTTTTAAATGTTTGCCTATGTGAGGAAGATATATCAAAGCAAAAACAAGGGTGATGAAAGCAGACCGGTTTAGTCTCCACGGAATATCCAAGGACCAATTCAAGCATGTCAGCCACATCAATGGTGACCTGTGTGGCTGTGGGTCACTGGAGAGTCAGCCAGAAGAACAGGAAGTTACCCAACAGGCTGAGCGTGGTGTGCGGCTCACTTCTGTCTGGCTCAGAGAAGCAAGACAAAGCGAGGAAGTAACTGACCTGTGGTCTTCTCCATGAACACAACCTTGGACTCAGCCGTAAAGTTCTGGCCCGTGAGGATCATCTGCTGGCCCCCGTAGACCAGGCAGCTATCCACATCTTGTCTCTCCACCATGGGCAGCTCGTGGGCAGAGCGCTGAGCTGAGGGCAAGAGGGAAAGAACATCATGACCCGGAGAAATCTGTTCCAGAGACGCAGCAGAAAGGGTGGGAATGGAGACCCAAGCGGGGGCCTCCAAACATCGCACCCTTGGGAGAGCCGCAAGCCACTCAAGCCCTTTGCCCTCAGGATGCACTATTTGCTTGACTACAGGCTGCCTTCCCTGCAGGAGAGGCAGGAACAGGATGGCATGGGTCTTTATTCTCCTTTGTGCAGGGACAGGACAGGCCACGCCCTAAACATGGTCTCCAGTACTCAAGTTGCTTAATTTTTTATTTACACTTTTTGACCCAGACTCACGGCCCTGTGTGAGCTCGGGGCACAGCCAACTGAAGTTTGTAAGCATTCTTACTGTAAGCTGCATGTGCCAGGATCTGCCCCTAAGGCTTCATTTTCCAGATGTCCCCCTACATTACTATATTCCCCATCGTATTTCTAGAACTTCTAGAACATTCTATTTCTCCCCGTCTTTCTCTCTTAGATATAGATAGATGATAGATAATAGATAGATAGATAGATAGATAGATAGATAGATAGATAGATAGAATGATAGATACACGCATAGACAGATGATAGATACATGATGGATGGATGGATGGATGATGGATGGATGGGTGGATGATGGATGGATGAGTGGATGGATCATGGATGGATGGATGATGGATGGAAGATAGATGGATTATGGATGATGAATGGATGGATAATGAATAGATGGATGATGAATGATGAATGATGGATGGATGATGGATGGATGGATGGATGGGTGGGATGATGGATGGATAATGGATGGATGGATGGGTGGATGATGGATGGATGGATGATGGATGGATGGATGGGTGGGTGGATGGATGGATGGGTGGCTGGGTGGATGGATGGGTGGATGGGTGGATGATGGATGGATGGATGGGTGGATGATGGATGGATAGATGATGGATGGATGGATGATGGATGATGGGTGGATGATGGATGGATGATGGATGGATGGATGATGGATGGATAATGGATGGATAATGGATGGATGATGATGGTGGGTGGATGGGTGGGTGGAAGCATACATGCATGGATGCATGAATAGATAAATACGTAGATAATAGTGTATGCATGCATGTGCATATTTCACAGTGCTGAGGGTGGAACCCAGGTCCCCAGGCATGCTGGGTAAGCACTGTACTTCTAAGCTCCCGTGCTCCCACCTTTGATCATCTGTGCTTTCCTTGGCTCTTCTCCCCCTCCCTCATCACCTCAGGCCCCACTCAGCCTGGCCTCCTCTGGGAGGGTTCCTGGGCCGTACTCCCACTTCTCCCCCCACTCCATCGTCTCTCGTGCTCCCTCCTGCTTAGCCCTTCTCTGGAGAAAGGCTCACTTTCAGATGCCCCAGGAGAGAGGTGCTGAGGTGGCTGAGTTCGGGCAGGCAGGTTTCTTGATCTCTGTGATTCTCTACCCACAGTGAATGAAAGCTGGGCAGGGCAGACCTGCTCTACATTCCCTACCAGCAGCCTTCAGAGGACGTGGCCAGCAGAGACTCATGTACATCTATGGACTGGTCCCCACCTGGCTGAGATAGAAGCCCTCCTCAGCGAGCCCCGCACCCCAGGCCACCCCTCAGCCCTTTACAGAAGGCAGGCTAAAGGAGCCAATGAAGAGACAGGTGCATCACCAGCTAGGTGACAAGAGAATTCTAGTTGCAGTCAGGTCCCTCCCAGTCTCTTAGGCCCCTCCCTCCCTCCCTACTTCCCTCCCTCCACAGCCCTGCCTTCCTGGTGAGTCAGCTTGAGCTTCTGGCTCTTGTCCTAGAGCTTAGGGCTGGGCTCAAGGCCAGGTCTTTCCCATGCCAGGGCCCCCAGACCTCCCCATCCCCTCCCCATCCGGGAGCCAGGAGCCTGAGCAGCAGCCTTGTGAGGCCCAGGCTTAACCCTTTCCTTCCATGTCATGGTACATATCACTCTCTTCCTCTGTCCCCAAGCTGGGGAGCCTTACTGAGTAGCAGGTGCACTTTGGGACTTCCAAGGCTTCCACCCACTTCCCAGTGACCTGACCAGCCCTGTGGTCCCGATGCCTGGCTTGGTGTTCAAAGACAACACTGCACCCCACTGTCTGTGGGCTCCAGGACGTGTTGAGGAGCCAGGGATAAAACTGCTAATTCCTCCCACACGGGCACATTATTAAGCCTGTCGCTCAGTGTGGAAGCCCCTTGATTTTTAATTGAGCTACTGTTAAGGCAGGGTTACTAGCAGTGAAAACGGCAGCCACAGAGGCGGCTTCTCAGACTTGCCTTTGATGGAGTAGGGTGGGGGGTGTGATAGGGGCTGCTGGTGTTGGGGATGCAAGCAAGAGCCACCCCTCCCATTTTACAGGTGGAAAACCTGAGTCATTGCTACTGGGGAGGCCAGCCAAGGGCTTGCAGCCAGCCAGGCCCGGGCCAGGCTGGGCGAGCTCCCCGAGGGGTGGGAGCCTTGTCATGAATCACCATTTACTGTGCAAACACACCGGGCTGTGGCAGCCTCCTCTCTGCACAGCTCCAGGTCTCCTGCAGGCAGCAGCAGCAGCCACCACATCTGCAATGCTACCTCCTTTCCTCTGAAGGGGAAGGTGTCGGACAAAAACGTGAAGAGAGCAAGCCGGCTTCCTGGAGGCCTCTGTGTCACACCCGAGGTGTGGTCAAGCCTTCCCAATGGGATTGAATGGGAAAGGTGAGCCTCTGCTCCTCCCATGCCCTCTGCACAAACGACAGGGGGGCTGAACCGAAAACCAGCCCGACAGCCCACCACTTCCGTAATTAGACCCGCAGCCGCAGCCTCGGTGTCTCGGACCTGGAGTCTGATCCTTCTTTACCTGGGGCGCTCTGGTCCTCCCACTGGGTGCCAGTAGTGCCCACCTACCAGTTGTGATACCCGAAAATGTTTGCACACATGGCCAGTGTCCCTGAGGAAGGAGAGGACACAAAGTCACTCCTAGCTAACAGTGACAGCTGTAGAGATTCTGACTCAGAGTCTAGGGGATGCAGGGTACAGCCCCCAGCTGTGGTTATTTAGAAGACAATCTTAATGGTCCCCCAGGTGGCCACGGTCATCATTGCTGTGTAGAACTGGGGGAGGGGTGGCCCTGCATCTGCCGCTTTTTGGCTTAATGACCCTGGGGACAAGTCATTTCACCTCTCTGAGCCTCCAAGGCCTAATCTGTGGCATCATAACTGTTTGTTTCACCCATAAGCTTCCTACAGATCATATGTACATAGTACACATGGTTAGAACACACCTGGCAAACTCTCTCATCTCAACCTAATGTCCAGGGTGTGTCTGCGAGCAAACAGAAGGTGACATGCCCTTTCAGAATATTACCCAGCCAGGAAAAGGAGCAGAGTACCAACACCTTGACAGTGCTGTTCCACATAAAAAGGATCGGGCACAGAAGGACAAATTTAATGTGACCAGAAACATGTGGCCTGTGGCAGTATGTGATCACCTGTTAACAAGCTGGTGTGTACTCCAGCCCCTATGTGGGACAGTGAGTCCTTTTACAGAGTAGGCCACATCTGTTCAACGCATGCTCAGCACGCGGGAATGTTCAGGGCTAAGCTCAGTGTGGGCTCAGGGTGCGGTTTCCTAGGAGACACCAGTGTGGTGCGGTCCATGTGTTCACACCAATGGTCTGAGGCTTCTCAGAGGTCCCCATCCCTAAGGCAGGTTTGCCGACTCTGAGCACTAGGGCTTTTTAAAGGGGCCTCCCAGAATCTGCAGAGGCGAAAGGTTGAGGCAGCGCTTAGTAACAATACATCCATCTGCATATCTCAGGCAGAGGCCGGAAGTGTCCATTTTACCCATCCTCCCACAAGGCTTCTCACACATGCTTCAGGGCTCGGCTCCATGTGGCAGAGGCCACCTGAGGACGGGGATCTCCTCCCAGGCAGAACCCCAGTCCTTGGAGAACCCCTCAGCAAAGCAAAGCAAAGCAGTCCAATGAGCCCCATAAGAGGAACTGAGGAGAAGTGCGTGGCAGCTTGCAGGGCTCTCCTGAGGCACGCACTCCTGTCTGATGCAACTTCCACCAGCTGCTACGGCTAAGCGGAGCAACATGCGAGACCAGAGAGGCCTCTCAAAGTCCTGGTGTTCCTGGGCTTTCTCCCGCTGCTCCCTCCGATCAGCCCCTGAAGCGCCTGTCCAGCTATGTACAGATTCCAAGCCAACCCAAACTATGGAGAACTATAGTTCCGTAACCAAGCGCTGCCTGGCTCCAGACTCCTGCTTAAGCTTCCAGGTGGTCCCAGGCCTCAATGCTGCTCCGTCCAATTTCTGGCACCTTACAAACTGTCTTGGGGTCCCATATTTTTACAAGTTCTGAATCCACCGGGCGCACTGGCTCCCTCCTCTCAGTGTGGGTGCTAACCTGCAGCCAATCAGTGAACACCTCAGAGCTCTTGAGGGAAAAGCCCATTCCCACACCTACAGGAGTAAGTGGCCAAGCCCATGCTCTGCCCAGGAGCCTCCAAAGGGAGACAGGAAAGGCTGCCTGGGGGAAAGTGTCTCTGCAGAGCCAGATTTCTGTCAGAAAAGGACAATTACTACCACAGAGGGGACCTCAGGTCCTGGCATGTCATAAATGTGTTTTTTTTATACTGTATGATGTATATAACATTAAGAGACGAGGGACCCTTTTCAGTATGAGGATGCTGCAATGTGTCTACAGAGTTCCAAGTTTAGCTTGATGACATCTAGCATTGGGGTCCCAGCAAATCAGTCCCACTCGCTGGGCATTTCTTTCCATGGGCGTTAACTGCATTTACTTCTATTGCTGAATGTCATGCATCCAAAGAGCAGCGTTGGGGACACTGTGTCAAAGGGCACACTTGAAAGCTTGTCGGTAAGAGGGGCAGGTGAAAAGGGTTTGGACCCCGACTGGAGGACTCAGACTGAGCCACTGGGAGGAGGGCCCTGTGGGAAGCTGTCACCAAGCTCAGGCCAGAGGTGCCTCTGCCTCCCCAGAGATAGTCAGCTGGCCCAAACTGACCTCCCCTGACTGCGGGACGGCAGGGTCCTGCCTTCGAATGGTATCCTCATAGTGGATCCAGGCTGGGCCAGAAGGAGCTGTTGTACCCAGCCCCAGGCTCACTGACCACTCACTACATCTTCCCTGAAGGTTTTCCTCTAATGGGGATTGTGCTATCATGAGATCTTGGCGGTCTCAGCCTCCTCGTGTAGAAAGAGGGACAGCGCTTACCCTTTGGGAGGTCCCTGCCTGACCAGACTGGTCCCGTGCACATGGCATCAGCACCACACTGTTCTTTTTATTTCCTCCTGGCCTGACCTCGAGTTCTCTCCTTCCAGTGCCATGGACATTCTCAAACATCTCCACATTTGACAAGATTCTCCCTAGAGGCTGCATGAACCGCATTTGACTGATGGGCTCCCCAGTCACTGAGGGGCCCAGGCTACTGAGGCAGAGACCTAGGGGAGCAATACTCAGCCAGTCTCCCTTAACCTCATCGGCCTTTGAGGATCAGGCGTGCTTGGCTCGCTGGTACATGTCAGTGCTCAGCAAATATGTCCCAGTGCTCAGCAAATATGTCCCAGTGCTCAGCAAGTATTCCTGCATGAGGACGCAGGGGGCCCACGGGGTGATGAGGCTGGAGGGGGGCTGGCATTTGCAAGTCCGTGGGCACACTGTGGCAGCCTGTCAAGGGTGCTTCTGCCCGCCTGTTGTCAGGCGGCTGGATCAGAAAAGGGCGTGTGTGTGTGTGTGTGTGTGTGTGTGTGTGTGTGTGTGTGTGTGTGTGAGCGCGTGCGTGTGTGCTTGCATGCGTGAGTATGTGTGCATGTGTGTTAGTGTGTGCATGTGTGCATGTGTGCACATGTGTGTGCGTGTATGAGTGTGTGTGCATGCGTGATGCGTGTTTGTGTGTGTGCAAGTGTGCGTGTGCGTGTGCGCACGTGTGTGTGCATGTGTGAGTGCGTGTGTGTGCAAGTGTGCGTGCATGTGTGTGTGTGTGTGTGTGTGTGTGTGTGTGTGTGTGTGTGTGTGAGTGAAGACCTCTGGGTCCAGACTCTCAGCACGACAGTTCTCTTGGCAACTTCTGATAACCTGGTTTCTCCTGAGTGGCAAGGTGTGTGGCCTGCTGGCTTCCCCGTGACAACCTGTGCCTGCTGAAGGCTTACACGCACCTGCCGTTTCCCAGGCTGTGGTCTCCCTGTGATGATGTGGCAACAGCCAAAGACATGGCTAAGTCTGCTTTGTAGAGCGACAGGGCCTGTCACAGGTGACCTGACCACCCTGGACCATCACAGGCTGGGAGAGGGTCACAACTGTGATCACAGCCGAGCTATTATATCACAGACATGCACTTAACCACACACCAACAAGTGGGGGGGGGGGACAGAATTACTCCTATTTTACAGATAGGAAAACTGAGGCATGAGTCATTAAGTAACTTCTCTAGGACTAAATGGTCAGTAAGTGGCATTCTCTACATTTGAACCCAGGCCTCTGGGTCCTGAATAGACTCCTAACCATCATTCCAAATTCTTCTCCACCTTCTGTGGCCCCTGGCGTCACTCAAAGTGGCCTCAGGTCACTCAGTCTCTTGGGCAGCAGAGGCTGACAAAGGTCTGGTCTGTGTGCCCTCTCCCAGGGTGGAAAGTTTTTTCTTCATATACAGGGTCTCAAAGGAGGGACTCAAGCACCCTTCAATGGGAAATAAAAATTCACAAACAAGAATGTGTGACAGCCGATGACCCAGCAATACCTTCTCAGGGCATTTACCAGGGAAACTGAAAGCCTTTGTCCACAAAAGAATGCTGATGTCCTCACCCTAACACCTCGACTGTGGGACAGACCAGCACCCATCACTGGTAACTGAGCCATTGTGTTCTTACAGTTGAATACTGCTCAGCCTTCCATAAGGGCAAACCATGAATCAGGCAGCAGGAACAGGTTCAGAAAGGAAGCCCTGGGAGAAAAAGGCAGGACCCTGACGCACAGTTGCAGAGCTGGCAATGTCCATTCTTGGTGACAGCTAGCCAATCGGTGACTGCCTCCCTGTGCAGCTTCAGCTGAGGGTCTGCGAGAGACCTGACAGGGCCAAGTGCTCTGCGCCTTGGCTAAGATGGTGCTGGCATGGGCATCTGTCACTGCCAAAAGTCACTGGACTACAGGGCACCTCTGCGTCCCACTGTTTCTTAGCTACCTTGGTGGAAGGGCATGTGTCAGAGAGACGCCCATACCTCCCTCCCAGTATGCAGAAGGAACAAGTGCGTGCACGTAGCACCCGGGGTGGGCAGGACTTAGTGTGTAATTGCTTTAGGCGTTTCCTGAAGTGTGGTTGTGGGGATGCATCTGCCGGTCACAGAGAAAACCCACAGGGCTTGTGTAGGGCTGCGCTGGGTCACAGATTGGAGGCCCTGCAGGGACTTGTGTCCTGGCTGCCAGCACCCTCAGACACCACCTCTGTTTCATGGCCCACTGGGAAGCCTCTGAAGACACCTTCCCCTCGCTTCCTCAATATCCCAGACCAGTCCTAGTGACACCTACCCTGGCCTTGTAGGAGGGACATGAAAGATTTGGTACTCAGTGCGCAAAGAGGGACCTGAGGCCTTGTGGGCTCAGGGACACTTTCTCTGGCAGGAGCCTGTGCATAAGGAGTTAGCCAACATGCAATGGGCAAGGAGGGAGGGAGCAAGGCCAAAGTTCTCTACGGCCTACTTCAGACACTCGGGGCCTCCCTAAAAGTCTCCATCCCAAGACCACACCCTAGATGGAGACAGAATGTATGTGTGTGTCTATGTGTATGTGTGTATATGTGTACATGTTTATGTGTGTATATGTACATATATATGTATGTGTGTTTGTGTATACATGTGCACATGTATATGCTTATGTGCATATGTATAAATGTAAATGTGTGTATTTATGTATGTATACACATGTATATGTATATATTTATGTATGTGAATATGTGTGTACATGTACATGTATATATGTAAGTACTTACATGTGTGAGTGCATATAGACATGTATATATGTATGTGTGTTTATGTATGCATATATGTATAGTATGGGTATATGTATATTATGTATGTGAATGTTTTTGTGGGTGCATATTGTAAACTGTGTTTATATGTATATGCACATGTATACAAGCATGCATTGTTATGTATGCATATGCACATATATATCAAGTACATATAGGTTTTTATACATGTGTGTGCATTAGTGTTGTTAATGCATGTGTGCATATGTGTTATTTATGTCATTATGTTATTTATACATGTAATGTGTGTTGTTTGTGTATGTATGTGTATGTTATGTGTGTTATTTGTGCATGCATATTGTGTTGTTTATATGTATGCATGCATGTGTACATGGGTTTTTGACACACACAATTCTTAGGGTTCAGTCGGGCCTGAGCACCTGCCTCCTATGCAGAGCAGTCAGCAAAGGAACCAAGAGGGAAGAGGAGGAAGGCCCAGCCCCTTGGGAGCCGTGGAGCATCTGGAAGTGGAGGGTACATGAGAAAGAGCTGTGGCTAACAGTGACCACCTTACCCCACCCCAGGCCTCACCTGACAACCCAGAACGGACTTATTCTCAAGTAGACTCTTTGGGTGTGAACAAGTTAAAAACAGGGTGGGACCAGACCCAGGGCTGGGGTGGCCACATCCTCATCAATAACAGAACTGAGGGGACATCAGCAAATCCCAAGGAGATGGAGGCAGAAACCTGAGCCATGCACACACAGAGGCGAGTGCAGAGACATGTGTGAGGTGTGTCCTCCGTCAGGGCAATTGCCTCATGGCAGGCTTCTGGCCCCACATCTAGGGGAGCAGAAATGTCAGAGGCTTAAGCTGCTGTGTGGCAACTGCTCAGGCAGCCCAAGGAGCTAGTCAAGGGTGAAGCCAACCTTTCCTTCCCTTATGCAGAGGTGCAGTCACAGCTGAGATCATTGAGCAGGAGCCTGGGAAAAGCCTCGATGCTAAGAAACACAGGTGCCAGGCCATGCAGCAGGGATCTGTGACCCCTAAGGAAGGAAGAGACCCAACAGGCAACAGCACCACTATCCAAACAGCGGTGTCCATGGGTAGGTTCACGGACATGCTCTTGTTTCCCAAGCCGGGGCACGGGGGCACTGTTCCAAAATAATTAAGTTAGCCTTGTAAATATGGGCAGCCCACTCTGCTTTTCTTACCAACTCATCCTCCCAGTGTAAATCAATTAGACAATAAATATTTACCCTCTCCTTCTGTGTCCACAGCTCTGAGTCACTAATTGTCAATACGTATTCATTATCTCCCTACAGGCTATAAGCCAAGCCAACCAGCCAAAGCAACACGTATGGAGTGTCCTTGCTTGGCAGTAAAAACCAACAGAGGACTAGAAGTGAGGCACAGTGGCTGGCCAGCAGCTGAGGGTGGCCCTACCAGAAAAACTGCATTATAGAAGCTGAAAGAAGGCCTTTCACGGAACTGGAGAGTTTGGGACCTCAGCTTTGCTACTGAGTGAAATGGTGAATCACTTTACCAAGAAAGGCTGCTCTCCTTATCTGTCAAAAAGAGAAGATGCGGTGGCCGAGAGGGGCGGGGAACCAACAGATTTGCAAGGTTCAAAGGATTTTCAGATGCGTAACAACTTTGCTGAAGACACGTGGGTGGTTCACCAAGGCTCCAGAAGGCTTCAGGGTGACATTGGACACACTGGCTTGAGGAGCCCAGAGAAGCTGGCGGGAACTGACAGACATCCTCCGCCCTACCCTGCAGCTACCACCCAGCCTGCCTGCTCAGCACCTCCAAAAATCTCAAAGGAGCAGTCTGTGTTTCCTTCTAGAACAATCCTGAGGCATCAAAACCGAACAGGACAGGGGCACCGCGGAGGCCAGAGAACAGGGCTGAGAAGGTGGCTGTCACCCTGTGTCTTTCCTTCCGTTGGTGGCTATGGCCGCCCAACTCTGACTCCAGGTTCACCAGCACCCCAGCTTTGCCCGGCTAAGCCGCGCTCCCGCTGGCCCTTTGCTGGTTCCCATTAGTGCTGCCCACGCCCTCTGCCCTTGCTTCCAGCCCTGGTGGTCAGCCCTCCTATGGCACACGCTTCTTCACTCTCTCCACTCTGTGTATTCACCGCTCAAGACCGCGCAGATGAGCAGCGGCCCCTCAGAGGTTTTGCCGAGCTCTCCGAGCCTCTTGAATTTACTGCCATTTAATCAGTGCTGCAAGTGAATGTTCCAGGAAGCCGGAACCAGCTTTCTGCATGCTGAGAGCACACTCTACCTTTGAGCCTAAGCCTTCCTCAATTGCCATTTTTAAGCCTGAATTTTTTTTTTTGTTTTGTTCCTGTTTAATCTTTTAAAATCAGCTTTGGCCATACAGACCATGTTTCCACATGGGAACACGGGCTGCTGTCAGTTCATGGCTGCCTACTGAGAAGGTCAGGGTACCCTCTGGTCCCCAGTCTCCACTGCACCCTACTGTCTTCTCCCACTCAGCCACGTCTCTCGTTCCTGGAGGAAACTGACAAAGTCAGCCTCTACAAATAACAAATGAGATGGCCTTGAAAGCAATTTAATGCAAAACATGTTTATAACATAAAGTTACCTTAAAGACAGACAGGAAGAGCCGAATAAACAGTTTTTATCCCTGAAACAATGTTTGCTTCCCTCTCCTTTATTCTTAAAAAAAAAAAAAAACTGACTAAACTTTCAAAAACGTAACAGATATCTGACCCTGTGCATGTCATAGGCCTATAACCCCAGCTGCTCAGAAGGCTAAGGCAAGAAGGTTGAGAGTTCAAATCCAGACTAGGTAACTTAGCAAAACCCTCTCTTCATTTAAAAAAAAAAAATTGTTTTAAAACTGTTGGAGATGAGCCAGGTGGTGGTGGCGCACACCTTTGATCTCAGTAGTAGGGAGGCAGAAGCAGGCGGATCTCTGTGGGTTCAAGGCCAGCCTTGTCTATAAAGCAAGTGCCAGGGCAGCCAAGGCTCAAAGGGGGAAAACCCTGTTAGAGAGGTAGTTTGGTGGCAGAGCAGTTGCCTGCATGCATGAGGCTCTGGGTTCAACAGCCAGTACTACACACGTGTAGACATACATGCACATGTGAAGGCTAGCAGGACCCAGCCATGTGCCGTGCTCAGTAACTTTCCCAAGGGAAGTTCTTAAAAACTTCATACCAGGCTTGAAATTTTTCCCTAACTGTACAACCATCTTTGGAGGCAGGGCCTTCACCCTCGCTAGACTATAAGCTTCTTGGGACAGAGACTATCTTACTGTTCGATGGATGCCCAGCACTTGGCATGACCCCGACCTCGACTCCAGACAGACCTCAGTCAGCAGGAAGGGATGGGAGGAAGACGAGCACCACTACTGACTGCAAGGCTCTAGAGTTCCAGTCCCAGCCCCGCCTCTTCCGGGCACAGGCACTGGAAACTCAGTCTTCTAACCTGTGGAACGGGTACAATGGCCCCAGCCAGTGACCTGAGGCTGCTGTCATGGCGAGGTGCTTGCCACGGCATCTGCGGGGCCACAGCTCACTATGGAGAGTCTTGTTGAGTGGAGAGAGGATGAAAAGAAAGAAGAGGATGCATGTTCCAGGAACTTAATTGCAAATGCGTCTGCACTTCAGAAGACCAAAGCAATATTTAAACTTTTCGAAACTTCTAAACAAAGCCTACAGCTCCTCTCAGCCCCCATTAGCTGTCCTTACATTTCATTTCCCATGAGGCCACAGAAGCCTCCACAAAAGCAGATAGAAGTAAAGACCAATACCTCCCTGGGTAGAGTTCCTGCCCTTCTGGTCACCACAGACCAACTAAATGTCCGTGTCCTTGCAAGTCCCACGGATCCCTGCAGGCTCCCTGCCCAGGGTGGATGCTCACGTGTGACCCCTTACCCCAGAAAGACACAGCCCTGAGGCCTGACTTACAGCATTCAATGGGGTTGGACGCTGCCTGCAGGGAGATGATTCGGCCACTGGGCTCGGGGACGTGCACACGGAACACCAGACGCACCCGCGTGTTCTTCCTGCCGATGTCTGTCTCGCCCTTCCGCAGCTCGATGTCGGCGTTTCGAAGCTTCAGGATGCCTGCACAGTCGATGCTGCACGGGGAACAGCCAGGGTCATAAGAACCATCTCACTAGCAAAAAAGATCACCCACAAACCTGCCTGAGGTGACCAACCAAATGCGTCCTCCTAACAGCCACTGGGGATTGCGTGTCCCCACTGTGTGTTATAACCAGGACGAAGAGGCTGGATTTTTATAAAGAAAAAAATTATAGGGTACTTAGACCATCTCCTGAGTGGAGACTGATTCTCTAGGGAAATTTTCCTCATCCAGGTTTCTATTCTCAAAAGCACCAGGAAATGGAGATCTGCCCAGGGCTTGGTCACCAATATCACAGGATCACGGTCTCTTGAATCCAACAAACACAAAGCACCCTTGCTCTTTGGAAACGCACACGGGAATGATGGACAGTCTCTCAAAGGGCTCGGGGCTATGGTGAGAGGGAGGAGAGGAAGGAATGTGGACCCTGTGAGCACTGGGCACACCCTCCCTCCCACGGCCTTCCTGGAGAAGGTTCTTTGATGCTGACACGCGTGTGGCACGTGGCCGGCTTTAGCCATGGGTGGAAGTGCTACACGAGTGATCGGCGTTGTCACTGAAAAAGTTCTTTAGGTCCCATCGGTCTTTGTTTTTGTTTTACTTTTTGAGACAGGGCCTCATGTAGCCCAGGCTGGTCTGGTTTTATCTACAAACTCCAGAGCTTTCTGCCTCCACCACACTCCCAAATGCTAGGGTTACAGGTGTGTGCCACCATGCCCAGCTTCGTGTACTGCCTCTTAAAAAGAAAAACAGATGGGCGGCTCCAAGACAGGGCAGTACCAGCAATGGCTGTTGTGGTGCCCACACTGGGATGCCCCCAATCCTATCGCTCGGGCCCTGCTCACTCCCCAGGAAGCCCTGCCCCCAGCCTTATGTGGCCCTGCCCCCCCAGCCTACGTGGCCCTGCCCCCAGCCTTACGTGGCCCGCATGTTGTTCTTTGGCTCCAGGGGGATCTCCAGGACCTTGGTGTTGCCCACAATCTTCTCGTAGCTGGTGGTGGTCACGGTTTTGCCCGTGATCCTGTGTACTTGGTAGAAGGCGTGCGGCTTAAGGATCCTCTCATCGGCTGTCCCGATGAAGATCTGAAGCCCCAGAGGCTTGTTCTCCATGTAGCCGTGGAGCTAAGGGAGGAGGGAGAAGACTTTGTTATTTATTTACTTACTTTCTCACTTATTTATGAGTCTGACCACCAGAGAAACATGTCGGGGGTGAAAGAGTGTGGGTTACTGTGCGGCCTGGACGGATGTATGACCAGAAGCAGCCTCAGTGTTCAACCAGGACTGTTCCAACGAGTTACAGGGATCTCCTCCAAAATGGATACTGAGGCGCTGGAGAGACAGCTCAGCAGTTAAGAGCCTCCACAGGTACCAGGTACCAGGTACACATGTGGTAGACACAAGCAAATACTCATATACATAAAATTTTATATGTGTGTGTGTATATATATACATGTATATGTACGCACACACACACACACACACACACACACACACACACACACACACACACACACCCCTTAAGCAGCTACAAGAAACAATATACAATATAGATCAGTACTTAGTCACAGGCAAAGGGTTGGGAAAGTGAGGACAGAAAACACCAACCACCCTCAGGATCCAGTAACGGCAGCTATGGGGCAGGGACTCATGAGGCCAGGTCCCTCTTTGAGAATCTGTAGGAAGTTAATGGTAGTTGTGAGCAGAGAAGCATTTCTTCATCATTGTAGATGCTATAAGGCGCCCGTGTTCCATATACACAGCACTAACAACACTGAGTCATCAAAATAAATAAGCAATAAGTAAAGAGATGTGAAAGCAGGAGGGGGACTAAGTGGGAAGAGGGACGGGAGGACATAGCGAGGACTGATGTGATAAAAATTCACTGTATAGCTGTAAAGATGCTGTAATGAAACCAGCTATGCAAATGAAAATAAAATGTTAGAGAAGAACCAAGCAACGTGAAAATAATACAATGAGAATCACGACTCCAGTGATGAGACAGACAGACAACAGACAGACAAACATCACAACTCCAGTGATGAGAGACAGATAGACAGACAGACAGAGGAAAAGCACAACTCCAATGATTATTGAGAGAGGTGATGGTGGTGCACACCTTTAATTCCAGCACTTGGGAGGCAGGTGGATCTCTGTGAGTTTGAGGCCGTCCTGGTCCACAGAGCAAGTTCCAGGACAGCCAGAGCCAAACAGAGAAACCCTGTCTCCAAGAGGCAGAGAGGGAAAGCAAGAGAGAAAGCAGGGAGGGAGTGTAAACACACTCACACAGCCCTTGCTGACCAAAGCCACCTAAGAAGGTCTGTAGACACAACTCACTTTTCACAGGACAACATCCTAGTTTACACAGATTGTAAGTTTTATACTTAAAAAAAAAAGGAGCAATTCAACAGTGCAATCAACCAAGTCAAAATTAATTAAGGCCCAGAAGAACATGCACGTCATGCTTAGCAGGTCAGCCTGTGGAGCATATGAAGACTCCTGAAGAGTTGTCCACAAGGAAGGGTGCCGAGGCTGAGCCCACCTCTAACAGGCACCCCTACCCATGCTACTACCATAAGAGCCTGAGTTACACTGGGCGGTGGTGGCACTCACCTGTAATCCCAGCACTCAGGAGGCAGAAACAGGCAGAATTTTGTGAGTTTAAGGCCAGCCTGGTCTACAGAGCAAGTTCCAGGACAGCCAGAGCTACACAGAGAAACTTTGTATCAAATAATAATAATAATAATAATAATAATAATTAAAAATAAAAGCAGCTTTGGAGTTGCAGCACACAACTTTGACAACAGACACCCCATGACCCAGTCATGCATTCATCAATGTGCAGCCTGGAGAAGCCTCACACAGATTTGCAAATTGAAGAGGCCTATGACAAGGGACAAGTTCCACAGAACTTCAGCAAGATCTCCGGTCACTTTCCAACCAAACAAAACAAAACAAAACAATCCACAGGAAGGCTCTGGGGTGATGGGCATGGTCTAGAATAGCGCTGCTCAGTGCTGAGCCACCAGCGTCACACATGCACTATGACAATGGGCCTGAGTCTCCCTAGAAGGGAGTCTCCGTTGAGGGGTTGCTGTAGAGGACTCAGCCTCCTATGAATACCACCATTCCCTAGGCAGGTGACTGGACTATATAGGAAAGCTGGATAAGCACAAGCCTGAGAGGCAGCAAGCAATGTTCCGCCAAGGTTTCTGCTTCAAGTTCCTGCCCTGGCTTCCCTCAATAAGGGGCCATGTGACCCGGAGGCTGAGAGAGAAACCCCTATCTTGCTTTGGTTGGAGCATTTTATCACAGCAACGGAGTAAAACTAGAAGAGTCTCTGAGTCCCACTCAGCACAGGTTAAATGTCCTCTGGCCACAGGTGGCTAGCAGCCACCACAGTGGACAGTGTAACCATCGGTTTCTATCCATCTTCCCAGAACATTCTATTGGGTGCCCCTGTCAGAAGCCACACAGAGACAGGCTGGACGTGAGAGCTGAGCTGGAGGACGACCTGCCTGCCAGGCTGACCCCACAGCACTCACAGGAGTGGCAGCCTCAAGCAAAGGTGACATCCAAGTCTAAGCCACTCATCTGAAGATCACCCGCTGCTCTCGGTGCCACAGATCAAACAGGCGGAAGGCTGCATGGAGAGGAGACTCTTCTTTTCGTGAGGGCTTTGCGTGGGGGCCCAGATACGTGTTTTCCTAATTGGATCCCTGGTTCATCGGAGGTGATAAACTCGGTCCGCAGTGCCAGAAGAAAGGCAGGCAGGACTGCAGTGAGTGTTAACGTGGGCTGCTTCCTCCTCCGTGACAAGAGCGGAGTGTTCAGTGAAGGACACATGGGGAACAGCTGGCGGACATGTGCTAATCAAGGCCAGCCACTCCAGCCCTCCCTTGTTGGCATTCCAAACCAAGCCGCCATTGCATTGCCTCTCATTTGGGCGGCTGTCAACAGGCTGCTTGCCTCTTCCAGTCTTTCAGAGACTGTCTGAGTAATCTTTTAAAAATGCAAATCAGATCCGGGCACTCCCCTGCTTACAACCCCTCTGAAGACTTCCTGTGGCCTCCCAACTTAGCTGCTGCCTGTAGTCACTGAATGTCCCCAAAGCCCAGCCTCAGCCCAGCCCCTGCCTTCTCTTTCCATCCTGCTAGGCTTTCGATTCCTCCCTTAGCTCAACACACCACGTTCATTTTGACCTCAGGGCCTTTGCAAAGCCAATGTCTCTGTCTGGATGCAGATTTTCACCCCCATTTCCATATAAAACCTAAGTTGTCCCCATGCCCAGGGCTCATTCAGCCTTGTGAAAAGCAACCACCAAATGCGTAGGATTTCAAAAGCCAGTGGGCACCACGCGTCTCCAGCCTTGATAGGAAGAGTTTCACAACAAAATTGGCACATGCTAAATGGAAATGTATGTGCATGTGTGTATGTGTGTGTGTGGTGTGTGTGTGCTGTGTGTGTGTGCTGTGTGTGTGCTGTGTGTGTGTGTGTGTGGTGCATTTGTGTGAGTGTGTGTGTGTGTATGTGCATTTGTGTGTGTGTGTGTGGTGTGTGTGTGTGTATGTGCATTTGTGTGTGTGTTATGTGCATTTGTGTGAGTGTGTGTGTGTATGTGCATTTGTGTGTGTGTGTGGTGTGTGTGTGTGTGTATGTGCATGTGTGTGTGTGTGTGCATTTGTGTGTGTGTGTATGTGCATTTGTGTGTGTGTGTGTGCTGTGTGTGTGTGTGTGCTGTGTATGTGTGTCTGTGTGTGTGTGTATGTGCATTTGTGTGTGTGTGTGTGTGTGTGTGTGTGTGTGTGTGTGTTTATAAGTGGGTGCTACTATACCCTGATTTCATTTTTCATGGGTTCTGGGGATCCAAACCCAGGTCTTCTTGCACACAAAACACACTTTACCCACTAAGCCATCTCCTCAGTCTCCAAGAGATATTTGTTTAAGAACCAGAGATTACACACTTTTTATCCTGTCCCCAAACAGTGACCATCTTTACCATTGTCCCCTTTAGTCACACACTCAGCTGCCCTTTCATCTCCCCATTTGGCTCACACATCGGAGCCTGTAGCGGGGACCTCACAACTCCCTGTTCTGATGACTAGCAAATGTTTGTTCACCTTCAGCAATGACATAGCAGTTGCTGGTGCCACCTCCCTCGAACCAGACACGGCACACATCGTATGTCTCTACTGAAGTTGGTCAGTGCGCCCAGTCAGCAGAGCCAACGTGTGAATCCACACCTCTGGCCCCACAGCTACCCTTCCACCAGCCAAACTCTCCACACAGTGGCTTCTGGTGGACTCATTCTCTCATGTAAGGCTCCAAGTAGGGCGGCACAGGCCCTCAAGGGAGACACAAGCTGGCACCAGTGACATCATCAATTGTGATCTCCTTGTCTAATGAGAGGAGGTGGAAAGAGAATGAAGGGAGATTCCAGCAGAAGGCAGGGACCAAAGCAGCCAGAATGGCTCAAATAGTTGCTCCTTAAGAGAGAGACAGCCGAGCAGGGCATGGAAACTGTTGCCTGTGATCCCTGCACTCAGAGGGAATGGGATCAAAAACTTGAGGCTAGCCTGGGCTGCCTAGAGGTATGCCACTTTTTAAAAAAGAGGCTGGGAGATGGCTCAGGCGGTAAAGTACTTGCTGTACAGGCAAGAGAACCTGAGAAGTGCAATCCCCCATACCGTGTGTGGAGGCATGCGTGTGTAATCACAGTGCCATGTGCAACAGCATGCTTGTGCAAGCTCAGCAGCATGTGCGGTGGCATACATGTGTGGTGACAGCACCATGTACAGTGGCATGCACGTGGCATGCATGAGCCCAGGGAAGCAGAGACAGGAAGACCCCTGGGAATCCCTGGCTAGCCAGGATAACTGAATTGGAGAGCTTCAGATACAGGAGAGACCTGTCTCAATGAAACGAGAGCAACTGAGATGCCAGGCAGTGTTGACCTCTGACCTTCACACCCCTGGGCAAACACATGTACCCTGCCTTCCACAGGCACAAAAGAGATATATCCCTCGCCTTTTCGGAAGCCATGGAAATCTCTAGGAGTGAAGAGAAGCACTCAGGCTGAGCTGGAAACTGCCACCTTGGTGGTGGGAAGGCTGTTGCAACAGACAGAGCAGGACGCCCCATGGTGTCAGAACCATATGGGTGTCAACCCCAGCCCACTCTTAGAGCGTGGGACTATACAATAGTGACTCAGTGCTCAAATTAGTGAAGGGTGCACTCACTCCCCACATGCCTTCTAAAGGTCTACTGGTGGCCTTCACAGGTGTCGAACTCACAGGCACCACGGATGGATAATTCCTGGAGTCTGTAGAGGACGGCACTGATGGCTCAATTACAGACCCCAATGGAGGAGCCATCCCCGGCTTCTCCAAAGGTGAGGTCTCATGGGTGGCACGAGCCACCTCTAACTCGAAGATGGAAAGCTCTGGGGGCCCTGGTGGGAAAGGAAGACCCACGCCCTACAGCCGATATTTCTACTGCATGTGACACCCCAGGGACAACCAGCTCTGGGATGGAGTGTGTCCATGCACACTTCACAAGGGTTTAGTGTATGGGGGACACTTGCCTGTGACGCACCCTGTGTGGCTCCATAGTGCACTCTCCCATTAAAATGATAGGACCAGCAAACTTCAGGGGAAGGCACTCGGGATCAATAATCTGCCCCACCCTCACCTTGCTCACTCTGCTACTTGACAATCGGACCAAAGGAAGGAGGGTTTTCAGAGGCTGCACTGCCCTCCACCTGTTCCCTGTAGCAGCTCCTAGATGAAGCAGCCCAGCTCAAGCCAAGGAAAGTCAGCGGTACACTGGACGACAGCCGTTCTGCACGTGCTTGCAGGAGCTGCTGGCTGAACAGTGCTTGGGGGAAGGCAGTGACCCTGCTATGAGGGACCAGCCCACAACCCTGGGGAGCAGAAGCCGTGTGTTGGGGAGTCCCCCACTACTATGCAGCAAGACTGGGTCTCCTATAATCCACACTGGCTATGCGGCTGAGGCTAGCTTTGAACTCTTAATCCTCCCATCTCCACCTGCCAAGTGCTGGAAGGGCAGGCATGTACCACCACACCCAGCCTCCTGGCAACTTTAAAACGTACAATGTTTTTTTATCAATCAGTCGTCACTCTACTCAGCAGTCTAAAGACTTTCCTCTTGCCTCGCTGGAGATGTGTGCCCTCTGGTCCTTTGTCCTAGGTACACAGATCCATTTTGGGGGGGCTGTATCTTACATATCATTTTATCTAATGATACAGCATGCCCATTCCCTCTCATCACTGGGTCTCGTTTCATGAGGAGCCAAATGGCTGTGTAGAGCGGATGTCTAACAGGTAGTCAGAGAAAATGAAGTCACTATGACAGGCGGATGCATTGGGGACATCCACCCCACCTGGGCCCCAGCTCAGCCGATAGCACGCGCAAAGCCAGGGTGCAGCTGGAACCTGCACCTCACCATTGCTGCCCGTCATCAAGAGAGGGTAAGAGCACACACTGGCAGCCTGAGGAAAGATCCATGCTCAAGCCCAAAGTCCCCCATCGAGAGTCTTCATATTGCTTTTATGGTTCCATCAGGCTGAGGTGTTGCAGCCAGAGCTGGGACACGGAGGCCCACTTCTGTGCTGGGAGCTGGGTGACTCAGCCCTGAAGTGTGGGGTTGGTTTGCAAACTGGCAACCAGCCAAAGAGACTGGTTTGAATTTGCCTCCAATCAAACGTGAACAACATTAAGTAGCGTTTTGTGTGTGTGTGTTGAATCGGGACGATTAGGAAAATGGTATCGTCCTCAAAGCTCGCACGCATGAGGAGAGGCCCCTGGGTTGCTTTATTGCAGTTCTCAGCCACAGGGCATGTGGGCAGGAGATTTTTGCCAGCACAGACAGACCCCAGTTCTGAATTTCATTTTGGAAATGGAAGCTCTTATCTGCCACCCTAACCGCACTCCACCCTCGGCTCACAAGCACACATTGGAATAGACAGGCAGGCAGGCACAAATGCATGCATGCACACGTGCGCCACACACACACACACACACACACATCATGTGCACACACACGCATACACACACTCATGCAAGTGTGCACACACATGTGCATATGTACGTACACACACGCACACACACACGCACGCACACATGCACACGCGCACACACGCACGCACATGCGCACACACTGGGCACTCTTCCCCCTACCTTCCAACGAGCCCCGCATGCTCATTTAATGCCCACTATTCTAACTTCCATAAAGCCTCTTCCCCTTCCATCCCATTGGATCACCTCAGAGTCCTGCCCATCGTTTCCTAAATGCCACTCAAATCTGCCACCTGGTTCTCCAATCAAAGACGCTGGCTGGCCACCTTCCTTCCATCTTAGCTACCACATGGTGGCTAGAATGACCTCCACTACCTTTGGGGCAGAACCTGCTACACTGCCACTTGGATCTTTGAAGAGCGGACAACTCACGCCCTTGGAAAACCAAAGTCCTAGGCTGAGGAGCCCCACAGTCTTGCTGCATATAAACTTGAGGATCTGAGTGTAATAACAAGAATTATTCACCATTAAACAAAATCCAGGTGTAGTGCTGAGTGCTGGAGACCCCAGTGCCAGAGAGGCAGGGAGCAGATCCCGGGACCCTCCAGGACAATGAAAGACCTGTCGCAAACAGGGGACATTGTTTTATTTTGTCCTCAGGCTTAAATGTTCACCTGCCTACACAGGAACATGCCCATCCTGATGCAGACACACACCATGTACACATGGGGTGGGGTGGGGTGGGTGGGGCAGGCCAAATCTTCATTGTGATTCAGGGTTATTCAGGGTTATCCCTCATATCCTCCCTCCTTCCCCACAGCCACGGTGATCTTGGAACAAGCTAGGCACACTCCCGCCCAGGACGTCCATAGTAACCTCTCCCTCGCTCTGCTGGGATGGCTGTCCTTACAGGCACGGGGCTGTCCCTCACTGCTCTCGACCTCGCCCCACAGGACACCACACCCTCGGCTCTCTCTACCTGCCTGTCTGGTGTCTCCTCACCCACCACCCACCTGCGTCTATCACCACTCCACAAGGCAGGGTGTGTTCATTTCATCTCCTTGCCTCCCCCACAAGGAAACTATCCCCACGGGTGGCGGCGGCTTAGCTGTCCTGTCTGTCTGATCCTCCACAGTACGTCCGTCCGTCCGTCCGCTCCTCGGCAGTCAGGTGTGACCAGGGTAGCAGGTGGGTGCAGGTGGTAACAGCTTCCCTGCCCTCCCTTTTCCGTAAACAATAGCTGGGCCGGCCACTGCCACCATTGTGTCCCACAACGCATCTTGCTCAGCATGGGCAGAACCAGGCTAGTTGGATGGCTGGTACCCGACCTGCCCTGTTCCCAGCAGGGGTGACAGCATGCTCAGAGTACAATGAAAACAGACCCCGATCCACAATGGATGTCACAGACCATGGACACGCTGAAGCTGGCAGGAGACCCCAGGGGCTGGTGGCCTTGGGAAGGGGTCCATTTTGAAACCAGGAATGTGAAAGGGAGAATGAGATGGTCGGCATGGGCTTGAAAACAGCCCGTGTCCGTTTCTGTTCATAGTCTAAATTAAGAGTCAAGTTCTACATTTCTCACACTGGCGGAAATTAGAAGCAGACTCCGCTGCACAGGGGCGGGAAGCCGAGGTGGCGAGATTTGCTTCCAATCACCAAGTGCACAATCAGTGGCGACCTGAGCAGGGTATTCGAATGTCAGGGCTGTTCCCTTGCCCCATTGTATACGGCCTCCCGGGGGCCTCTGGGTATAGCCGCAGGTGTGTGTGAGGCGGGGTCTGTACCCTCCCCTCCAGAGTCCTCTTGACCAGCTGTCCTCCAGGCCAGGGGTGGCTTATTCTGCAACCAACCTCCGGGCGCCCTTGGGTTTGTGCTGTTTTTAAAGCAAAGCATGCTTTTCCCCACTGCTCTCTGTGCCTGTGCCTCCCCTTGTACAGAGCCCACAGTGGTCCATGAAGCGTCAACTGTGCCTAGCCATGTGCACTGGTTTACTGCCAAGCACCTGACGGCTGAGATCAGAAAGTCGGTTTCCGTCTCCTGGGCTCAGTTTCTTCACCTGTGTGTGTGTGGGGGGCTGGTATAAGAGCTCAGGGAGGTTCATAGGAAGCTCCTACCCGACACGCAACACATGTGATGTTCTGCTCCTACCCGACACACAACACATGTGATGTTCTGTTCCTACCCGACACGCAACACATGTGATGTTCTGCTCAAACCCTGTTCAAACTTCCCCCCGCCGTCAGTGGGAGACCACGAGCCATCAAATTTCATCTTCTCTGGCCTCTGTCAACTTGAAGATCATCCCTCAGTTCTAAAACACACTACTCTTCGGGTGCGTTTAGAAGAAATTCCAAGACCTGGGCACTACAGAAGCCTGTCTGACTCAGTCATGGCGGCCATCCCCAGCTTCAGCTCCCTGTGTCCTGGCCCACATGATTTCTTCGAGGCTCCTTCAACAGGTTGAACTTTGTACACATTCTTCTCACAGCCTGGTGTATTCTTCCTCTGTGTCTCCCCATGGCTGCCCCCCACCCCTTTCCTGCATCCTTCAGGGTCCACCCAAACACAGAGATCCCTTGCTTCCTTTCTGTTGCTATGATAAAAACGCTCTGACAGAAAGCAACACGGGAGGAAAGGGTCCATTGGTTTTCAGTCTGTCTCCAGAGGCAGTCAAGGCAGGAACCTGGAGGCAGGTCCTTGCTTGCTCCCACCCGGCATTGCGTCTGCCCAAGGAACTCAGTCACAGCCAAGGAAGCACAGTAGAAACCACAGGACGTTGCGTGCTGGTCCACAGCTCAGCTAGCTTTCTTAAACAGCTCAGGACCACCTACCTAGGGAATGATGCCACCAACAATGGGTCCTCCTATATCAACTAACCATCAAGGCGGTCTCTGGCAAGCATACCCACAGGCCAGTCTTCTCTAGACAATTCCTCAACGGAAGCTCTCCCCACAGACAACTCTAAGCTGTGTCAAGTTACCAGTTAAAGCTAACCAGAGCACAGGGCCTTCTGTGAGGAGCCCGGCTAAAGCAGCCAGTGTCAGCATCTCACAGGTTAGTCCCTTCCTGACAGCAGCAACTGTCAATCATGCATTCCCTCTCTTCCCTAGGTCCCCGCACTTGAGTGGCTTCTGGAACATGCAGATATGCACTAGGCAACAGCTGAGCGACTGAGCAGAGGGACCCTATGTGGAGCCATGTATCGGGCCTGTGGTGAGTACTCTTGACTAATACAGGGAGTGACTCATCTTCCCAAAGCCCTGAGAAGAGAGGCTTATTCACGTCTGGGATAGTCCCCACATTTGCAAACTCTAATGAAATCCCCTGCTCTTCAGGCCGGTCTGCAGGGATGTGTCTCTCCCGGTGAAAGAGACGTATCATACCAAGCCAGTTATACCAGGGGTCAGAAGAGGGGTCAGACTTGAGACTGGAAAAATGAACTTTACAACCTGGAGCCTGAGTTGAAAAGACAGCAATTTGGCAGCGCCGTGGAAGAGGTGAGGGAAAGGGAGACCCAAGTCATGCCTGTGGCCACAGTCACCAGAGAGCCAGAAGGCGGGGGATGCACCCTCCAATGCAGCTCTCTGGTGGTCCCCTGCACAGGCCTGGCGTCAAAGGACAAGGTGACAACTATCTGCATAAGTGGCCTGGGCCCTGAGAAGCTAAGAAGAATGCATCCCAGGAGGGGAAACTGAGGAATGAAGAGGGCTTCGGGAACCCATGAATACCAGACACGGTGGCCCACGCCCATAATCCCAGCACCCTGGGAAGCCAAGGCAGGAGTTCAAAACCAACCTGGGCTACATAGCCAGACCCTTTCTCAACCTCTTTCCCTTCACAGACACAAAAAGAACAGCACACAATAATCTGAGCATGTGCTAGTGAGAAAGACTGAGTACCCTGTAGGGTGTCCTATGGCAGCTCTGTACCTCCCCCACCCCAATGGCATAGCACCCCCCTAATACCACATAAACACTTCAGCAAAGACAGACATCTGGGTGAGCCATAAGAGCTGGCCTATCATCTTTCATTGCAACGAAAGCTGAAGATTCCTCCCAAGCTGCTGGAGCAGCAGAGGGCCGGACTCGTGAAGTGCAAACCAGGGCTGAACTAGCTGACCCCTCCCCTACGCTAAGGTGAGCTGTTCCCATCCCTTGCCCCTTGCTCCCACCAAGCGACCAGGCAGGTCTCTCTGGAGCTGGACCAAGAATTCTGACTCATTTTTGCCGCAGGAGGGGGGAAGGCAGACGTGATGTGTAACTTTCTGTACTCTATTTTGGGATTTTAAGATCCAATTTCTTGGGTTGCAAAGGGTGGGTTTTTGGAGGGCTCTGCACAGGACACAGCTCCTCTCTGGAGCTGGCTAGACAGGCTGGGACGCTTGTGTTGCAGACCTGGCAAGGCGGGGCCCCTGGAAGATCAACAGATCGCATCAGCCTGGAACAAGGCGCTGGTTCTTATACAGCCCTGTGGCCTGGCGCTCATTCACCAGGGATGGAGGCTGGGGTCTGGCTGGTGTGAGTCACCGCTCTACTGGAGGCAGCTCAGTCCATTCACTCGTTCCTTCATTCAGCAGAGGCAGACAGAGAGAGGAAGGGACCACCTGCTGCACTACAGGGCTAATCACAAGGCCTTTGGGGGTGGGCGGGCCCTCAGTCCGTTTTATGCTGGAATTTGTGCTGCTCTGTCACCTGGGAAGTTCACAGCCAAGGGACTGTCAAGTCCCATCTCTGGTTGCTAACCCCCTGGCAGAGGTGACAGGCAACTGAACAAGGGGAGACAGGGAAAGGGCATGCTTTCCACAGGAACCCACTCCAGAAATATCACGCAGTCTTCAGCGATCCCTGCGGGAGAAATCCCGTCAGCAAAGTGTTATTTCCCAACAGCATCCAGCATGGAACCCTGAGGAGTGCATTAAAGCATGGCAGACGGGGACACAGATGATCACATCTGCATTTAGGGCCTGGAAGACTCCTCCACCTCCTTACTGGGGACCAACCACCTCTGCTGTGGGGCACAGGTCCAAGTGTGGCATCACCGTAAGCTTCTTGACACTTTAGGTGCCAATGAGTCTTCCCCAACTATGACAAACAAAATATCTCGAGATGCTACCAAATGTCCTTAGGGGGACAAAGCCATCCTAGTGAGAGCTTATGTGGGGAGGACAGGACACTGCGGGAGCCACAGCCACGGCCCACCGACAGAGCCCTTACGCCACACTGCCTATCTTCTCTCTGACTTGGCCTCCCACCCCCACTCCTGGGTCCCGCTGCACCGGCCCCACGGAGAATATCTCTGCCTCCTTCCATGCCTCCTCCATCCTCAAGAGAGTCTCCACAGCCTCCAGAGGGGCCTTCTTAAAGTAAATGAGATCATGTGATTCCCTACTTAAAACTGGCCAATGCTGCCTTGCGAATAGAGAATCCAGTTCGAATCCCATGCCCAGCAAAGGCCTGCTGCTGTTGCTGCTCTCTCCAGGCCTGCCTACCACTGCTCCTTCTCTGTTCCTCCCAAAGGCAGCCGTGTGCTCCTCCTGGCTATTTCTGAAACATCCTTGTCCCCTGCCTCAGGGCCTTGGCACCCCCAGTGCCTACTGTGTGGACCAACCCCAGCCTGATTTCTCGTCATCATCTCCCTAAGTGAACACATCCCCGGCAGAGATTCTCCCAAGAACCACAAGAAAAAAGACCCCTCATGTTTCCTGAAATGCTGCAAACAATGTGCACTTCCCTTCGGCATAAGAAAATCTGAAAAGCAACCCAGGCACCTCCCGGGCTCTTGGGCTCCAGCCTCACGAGCCTCAAATCTTTCTCCTGTGTTTCCCCGGCTCCCACTCCGCCTGCAAAGTGCAGAGGGGAAAGAGCCTCCCCGTGGGCTGGAGAGGAGGCCAGGGCTCAGCTCTGATACTTCCCTGAGGGCCGTGCCCATACCACGATGGCCAGGGCCATCCATCACCAGGGTCTTTCCCTGAGCCTATCCTGCATGCTTAACAAGGCCCTGTGTAGACGCTGACGGTGGGAAACAGTAAGACTTCGGCCTAAAAGGGCCCTGGCCCCTGGGCCATTAGACCACCCACTGCGCTGGTCATCTCTTGTCTCTTTCTCCTCCCTGACAATAGCATTCTGAATAACCCAGGTGTCCAGGGCCACGCTAAGACCCTACACTGCTCAGCTTTCTTGGTAGATGAAGGAGGCCCAAGCCACTTAGCAGACATGCATGGATGGCTTGTCAAAGGAAGCTGACCGAAGCTGGGAGTGGAACTCTCTCTATCTCCCTTCCATTACTTGGAATGCAAGTGCGATGGCTGCAGCCACAGCAGTTGTTTTGGCCCTGTGAGGCGACCATTGGTAGATCAGGGTTCCTGACAACTTCGTGGTACTTTGGACTACCCAGCTCTGGACTTGCTATGTCTTCTTGGGCATTGAACCAGCTGTTATTTGTGGCTTCTGGTTGATGCAGCTAAACCTAAGCCCTATATCACCATGGCAACATGTCCTCCAGGCTGAGACGGGCTTGCACTTAAAGACACCCTATGCACACAGAGCATACGCCTGAATGCTGTGCTCAGCGATGCCCGTGCACAACAGCCTGCTCCACAAAGGGCTTTTATTTCACTTCGCTTTTGATTTTGAGAAAGTGTCTCATGTAGCCCAGGCTGGCCTCAAACTCACTATGTAGCGGAGGCTGCCTTTGAACCCCTGATCCTCCTGCCTCTATCTCCCAAGCGCTATGAGTACAGGGTGTAGAGCACCATCCCTAGCTTTCGCACTGCTGGAACCCGGGGCCTCGAGCTCGCTAGGCCACAAGCCCACAAAGGTCTTTTCAAAACTGCTTCCTCTAAAAAGCTGCCATAAACAGCATCATGCGTGTGCCTGTGCCCAGAACCGCAGTGGGAGCTGACCCCTTCTCCCTGCTGTCTTACTAGAACTCTTCCCACAGGGGTGCGACGTGGGGAGAAGGTGGCTGCCTGACCCCCACAGGGGCGACGGTGGCACTCACTGGAAATAAAATCCCTGCTTACTTTCTGTCTGGTTTCCGAATTGCTTTTTCCTGGTCCTACAGTGCCAAGCCTGGCAGCTTTGAGCCGATTTAAAATTCAGGGCAACTAATGTTTGCTGAGCAGCGTCTCGCCAACAGAAGGGCCATGCTGGGGGGAAATGTGTACAACGGGGGGTGGAGTCTATAATTAACCGTAATTAAGAGCAACAGTTCGTCACGTTCTGGTCAAAGCTACCTACCCCAGTAGGGACACTATAAATTTACATGAGAAGTGACTGAGACACAGAGAGGGTGGGCAATTTGCTCAAGATCACACAGCTAGGAAAAGAGTGACCAGGCTTTGAACCAGATAGGCCTAGCTCCACACCCCATTCAATGACAGTTATCTTGGCAACAGGGTCAAAGTTCATCCACAAAAGCCAGGACCTCGATTCCCAGGTGTTCAATAATCTCCAGCCATTTTGCTGGGGTATCCATTATTCACATTTTAACACTTACTTCCTATCTTGATTTACAGAAGTTATTCCAAAAGAAAACTGCCACTACTGTGAACAGGCTAACCTGTCACAAATCAAAGGTGTCAGCTGGATGGTGGTGGCGCAAGCCTTTAATCCCAGCACTCGGGAGACAGAGGCAGGTGGGTCTCTGTGAGTTCCAGGCCGGCCTGGTCTACAAGAGCTAATTCCAGGACAGGCTCCAAAGCCACAGAGACACCCTGTCTCGTAAAACAAAAACAAACAAACAAAAAAATCAAAGGTGTCCACAAAACAGAGGCGCCAGGGCCAGCAAGATGGCTCAGCCGGTAAAGGAGCTTGCAGCCAAGCTTGAAGACCCAAGTTTAATCCCCAGAGCCCAGATGATAAAAGGAAAAAACCATCTCCTATAAGCTACGCTCTGACCTCCATACATCCATACATGTGCTGAGGCATGTGTGCACTCCCACAAACATATATACACATGCCCCAAATAAACAGAAAAGTCATACACCCTTTTCAAAAGCAACGATAAAGGTGTCATGGACTATAATGGGTAAAAATGGTGACTGGCGATTTAACTAGCATCAGCTCTACCCAGTTGGTAGAACACTGAGTTGGACACGTGTCTGAGAAAGCACTTCATTCCAGTGCATGCGGGGTTGTAGGGCTACACGGTAGGAAGCCACCATCAGTCGCCAAGAGAGTTAAGAAAGCTGCCCAGCCTGCACCTCGCACTGGGGTGGGTGGCAAACCTGTGCAGGGACTCGGAGGGACTCGGAGGGACTCGGAGGGACTCGGAGGGACTCGGAGGGACTCGGAGGGACTCGGAGGGACTCGGAGGCTGTGCCACTTGGCTGTGACCACAAGAAAAGGATCACACGGTCCAAGATGGACTAGAGGACGTCAGAGGGGCTAGAAGAGGGAACGCTCAACAGAACAGTTAATGCGCTCTCCAGAAACTGGTGGCGCATTGCTCCTGTCTGTGTCTGTCTGTCCGTCTGTGTGTGTGGACCCCGGGGCTGGGGCAGGGTTGAGATGTGGAGGAGCTTGCCTGCTTCTGTGAGGCTTGAGTCACTGCCCTACCTGTGGAGCAGGAAGTAAGCATGGCTGCCACCGCTGTCTCTGATTACACCATTCCTCCGTGGACGGGGATCGACTCTGCAGTATGAGATGGTGAGATACAGAAGGGGACCCAGACAGTGGACACGGCCTGACTGATGCTCACACAGCCTCTCATACCTCCTCACAGAGCGTGTGGGAGGGACCTACTGTAGCCTGATCCCCTCCCCATCTGCCACCTTAGTGTCACTAATGTCACCTGTTCCCACTGTCATGCTGTGATCACTTGGCAAAAAAAAAAAAAAAAAAAGAGTGGGGAGGGAGAGGCTGCAATCATAAGCCAGACATGGTGATTCGCATCTGCAATCCCAGTCCTGGGTTGGAAGAGCTGAGACAGGAGGATTGCTGCAAGTTCAAGTTCAGCCTGAGCTACAGCACAAGACCCAGTCTGAAAAGAACAAGGTGGTTCTGCTTACCAGGCCACCCAGATGGTGCTCCTTACTGTCCCCGCCCCCAGGAGCCCCGCCTGGCTCATTACCAGTGCAGACACAGACCTGTGGATCAGTCCACAGCCCTGAGCAGAGGACAATGAGAGGGTGAGTGTGCGTGAGTGAGGCCTGGCATGCGGCAGACCCGGAGACACAGTCATCCATCACCCTTCTCGTTGAAAAGCGGGAAAACAAACAACAGAGCCAGGCCGACCCTGTTAACGAGAACCAAACACAAAGCCCAGCACAGAGCCTTCCTCTCCCCACGTTTCCCTTTTCCCTTTCCGGCCGGGAACCAGGCACAGGCCAAGATAAGGGTCCATGGTAGCAGAGGGTTTCAAAGGCACCCAGAGCCCAAGGGCCGGGCCAGGCACTTGGAAGAGCTTTAAACTCAGTAAAATCACGCAACCCAGGGAGGAAGCGCCTGGCCAGAGGGTGATCTGCTTCCTTAGGAGGGTTGCTTTCAACTGGCTCCAACTGGCATCCGCACGGTCAGCTGCCCGTCAAGGCCAGGGAGCGCCTTTCATGTCCCCACCACACACACACACACACACACACACACACACACACACACACACACACACACACACACCACACACCACACACACACACACACACACACACACACACACACACACACACACACACACACACATCTCCCACAGTGCCTAGCATGCATGGCATTGCAGCATCCATGCTGGAGGTTGCAGCCTGGCATTCTGGTCACACAGGGTGTGGACTGCTGGGCCTCTGGTAACCCACTCAATTTTTCTGAAGCTCTGAACTCATCTGGCCCCAGCTCTGTCACCTCGAAACTAGAAGAGAACCTAATTGGACCATAGCACACCACACATGCGTACCCCAACTGCAAACCAGCGGCACAGGCTGCAGGCCTGGGCCATCACATGGGTGTTCAGGCTGCTTGCGTGTCACACGAGTCAGCTGAGGAGGGGCACAGAGTTTTATTCACAGGGTAAGCAGGATTCAGTGCACCCGTGCAGACATGGCTTGCACAACCAATGCTCGCATACCAAAGGCGCTCAATAAGTGCTCTTCACCTTCTACATTGCCACCCCTGCTCTGCTTGGGACACCGTGGCATCCGGTCATGTCAGAGATGTGAAACAGGGAAGAGTCGGGAAAAATGGCTTTGTCTTCGCAGATGGGGACCTGAGAGTACCTTGGGGGAATGCGGTACTTCTCTTGTCCTCTTGGAGTGACAGGCCTCTCACCACTCCAGCAGCTCTCTATCCAGTGACGATGCCCCACTGGCACAGACAGCCACAGCCCAGGCTGTGCAGAGCCGTGGTCTCCACGCCTAATGCCACCACCAACCAGAAGGCTGTCCAGGCTGCTTCTCCCGCAGAAGGAGTGTCCGTGACAGGACAGCACAGGACATGTACCATTCTGTCACCTGCAATGACCTCAGCCCCAGCCCCCAGCAGGAATCTCCCCGCCGTAGAAGAGATTGGTACAGAGTGGACCCAGGGCACACTGTTGGCAATGTCAGGCCTGACCCACACCCCAGTCCTCAGATTAAAAGGCTAGCAAACACCAGCCACACCACTGGACTGCAGTATATGAGGGTGACACAGACTCTGCCTTGTGGGCTGTGGGGACAGCTAGCATGGACTCTTAGAGAGAATCCCAAAACTCAGTCATCTTCATCCCCAGAACCATCATCAACTTAAACTCCTCCAAGACACCAATGTCCCTCAGTGTCCCCACCAGTCCTGCTGGAGGTCCTGGCATTTAGTCGTAGAAGAAGCCCAAAGCCACTGCTCCCCTCCCTCACCCAGGATGAGCCCTATGCTACATACCACATTTCTACCGTAGCCCAGAGAGGCTGAGGGAGCTGCCCGGGACACCACAAAAGGGATCAATGAGCAATCCGCCTGTCAAGGGCAAGTCCGGGCATTGATGCTGCTACAGCTTCTTCTGCATGCTCAGTGTGGGGTTCTCCTCCTCCTTAGCAGTGGAAATCAACCCCCAGGAAGACCCCCTCAGCTGCCAACTTTTTCACTGAACTACCCATGTGACCCACTCACCCCATTTCTTTCTCAAGTGGCCCACAAGCTCCTGCATGCAGCTGGCCACTGGTAAATGCTCCTCTGACTAAATAAAAATGTTGCTGCCCCAACCTGAGCTGGGATGGAAAGACCATGGAGTGAAAGGAGAGTGGCATCACGGTCCTCTGCAGCTCGGCTACAGTTTGAGAAAAGGCGAAGGGGGATGGAAAGACCATGGAGTGAAAGGAGAGTGGCATCACGGTCCTCTGCAGCTCGGCTACAGTTTGAGAAAAGGCGAAGGGGGATGGAAAGACCATGGAGTGAAAGGAGAGTGGCATCACGGTCCTCTGCAGCTCGGCTACAGTTTGAGAAAAGGCGAAGGGTCTCCCACTGAGATGCATCATTCCAGCCCAGCTCCCACAGGGAATGGGAACTGCCCATGCCAAGATCCACAACCAGGTCCCCAACAAGTCATATCAACTTCCTCCTTGACTGCTACACTTCCCAAGACACAGCATCCTACAAAGCACTTGTTGGGATCCAAGGCAGGGCAAGCCTGCCCTCAACAAGAAACCTGACAGACCCAAGGAAAATAGATCCAAAAAGAGCATGCAGTGGAGAAAAAGGCCGCAGCCAAGATGGTGTGCGCATATGAGAGAGTTGCTTTGGGAACACTCAGACTTTGCTTTGCTTTGGTTTTCTGAAATACACTATTACTACATAGTCCAGATGAGCCTCAAACTCACAGCAATCCTCCTGCCTCAGTCTCCCATGTATTGCATCAGAGTTGAGCACACCATGCCAGCATAATACGAGACTGTGATGTTTCCTCCCCAAGATTCCCGCTGAAAATCCCTGACCTGGCGTCTGTCCTTCCTCTTGGTCCCTGGTCACCAGCCCACAATCCTGTTCCCTATGGACAGTCACTATGGCCAGCTCCACTGTGCCCTGTGTTCGCAGAGGAAAAGAGGAGAGGGTGCCTCAGAGCAGGAAGGAGAGACGAGATGGGGCAGCCTGCTCACTTGACACAATGAACAAGCCTTGTTCAGAGCCAGGCTTGGGACCCCAACCCGAGCCCAGCCCTAAAAGCATCAGTTCAAAGTTAAAGTTAGCCACACGCAACATCGAAGCCCCAAGGGGAACTTGGAGCTCAAAGACAATGTTCTCTTTGACTGCGAGCCGCAAAGGAACACCCACGGCATACTTCTCGATTAAAAAAGGAAAGTGAAAAAGAAGGTTTTCTTCCGTCTTCTCCGTCTTATAAAACTAACTTGTGCTTACTCCATGAAGTCACAGCTTCTATTACCCTTAGGCCAGCCCAAGGCACACTGGCCACGTAGACAAGGGCCCTGCAAAGCCTGGGTACGGCCTGGTGACCCAAAGTGCCCTCTGTGACTCATCGCTGCTTCCTTCCTCCTTTCAGCTCAGGAAAGCCACCGAGGGGCAGCCAGCCTCGCACACCCACTGCCCAAAGCCCAGGCCATGTGCATCTGTGAGGCCAGGGCAAGTGGGGTCCCCAGGGCCCCAAAGAAACAAGGGGGACCCTGCTCTGTCTGTGGTTCACACAGCAGGTCAAATGCCTACCGTGTGACAGGTGGATGGGTAGAAGGGAGGGCCAGCCTGCAGAGAAGTGCACAAAGACACAGAGGGTGACAGGGGAAAGGGCGGCTGCTGACAGAGGGAGCCAATGACGCAGCCACCGAAAGGTGCAGACAAGGGCTGGGGCGCGTGCCTCCCTCTGCATCTAATGCCTGCTGGTCGGGTGGTGACATGAAGTTAGACAGCAGCTGGGTCCCTCATCTACGCCCATTAAAAACACACGATTTTGTGCCTCTTAAGTCACTACCCAGCATAATCGCTGCTAGCCTGTCTCCACCTTTATACCAGCCAAAATGCCTTTCTCCATGAGTGCAGCAAGCACCAGCCAGAGCACCGTCTTAACATTCACAAAGAGGCCAGACTCCCAAATGACGAGGCACAAGCCGTGCAACCGAGAACCCAGCGGCACAGGTTCACCAAGGAGTTTCTCGGGCTGCTGGGAATGTCCCTCTTCCAGGGTCTTAGAAAAATCTCTGAAACGCCACAGCCGGATCCACATGGAACCAAAATCCTAAATCCGCCTCAGAGGCGGGGGAGGGGCTCCGCTCTCTGCTCTGCCGTCCGAGATGGACACCGAGTGAGGAGTGGCCTTTGGGCCTCTTCTTTTCAACAGTGTATTTTCTTTCAAGATAACGACACCAATTGGTCCCACCATGCTCCAATTCTACCTAAATGTCAAGATGGCAGGAAGCTGCCAAGTAGCATCCTCACAGGCCCACAGCCACCCCTCCCCCACTTTTTTCTTTCTCTTTTTCACACTGACAGGCATCTCCCTCCATCAGAAGTGAAAATCTGCTTAATCCATCCCCCCACCACTCCTTGTTCTGCTGATGACAAAATCAGGCACTTTCAGGTTCTGCAGGCCACACCGTCTCTGTCAACCTCTGTCATACAGTACCAAAGCTACAACAGATGTTCTTTAAGTGAGGGGCGTCACCGTGTGCCACTTTGTTTGGAAAGGCAAGTGGGGATCATACTTGGCTACCTGATCTGAAGACCTCTCGCCCAGAAGCACACATCTCAGGCTCTGACAGGCACATGGGCACTGGGGGACCCTGGGCTCTCCCTCTGCCGCCCACTCCTCTTCCAAGCTCTCAGGGAATGCCTGCGGCCCACCTATTGTGAGCATACAGAGTATCCAGCACAAGGCTGGGGACATGCTCAGGATGAAACAACATCGATAAGTAGCAGAAGCTGGCAAGGAAACAGCCCTTGCCTGCACAATGGTGAGCTGCTACACTGCACCCACACACCACCCTCTGGTCACTCTGTGTCCCTGTGCCACTTTCTGACAAACAAAAGAGAGGTGAGCAGTCATATGGCTCGGCCTGGGAACAGGCAGAGGCTGTTTTTCCTGAATGCTCCTGGTGCAGTTTCTAATGTGGCCTTCACCAGCTGGCATGCATGCTCCACCATGGCTGCATGATGCAAAGATGGGACTCCAGCAGAAGAGTCATGAGGAAACAGTCACCCACGTTGCAGGGGAAGCTGCCTTGGGCTGAACCCTCAGTGCTGAGATTATCACCATGGTCATGTGATGCTTTTGCATAGAAACCAGAGTGGCCTGTGCTTAGAGAGCCCTATGTGACTCCAAGTTCATTCTCTCTAACTAGCTGTTGGGGAAACTGAGGCCTCAAGAGGCCTGATTCTCCTCGTCACAATGGGCTGAGATCAACATAGGCAACTCCCGCATGTGTTAAGGCACAAGTCTGTGACAACCATTGGAAATTGGGACAGCATATCATTGGAAGGTGGGAATTCCAGAGCCAAGCACAAGCTGTGTAGAGTCCCCATGTTCTGTTCCCAGGCCTAGACATGCTGGGATCACCCCTGCCACCCACACCCAGGAACCTGCATTGCCTCGAGGTTCCGTATTGTCCCACTATGCTGGTTGGTGTTCGTCAACTTGATGCAAACCTAGATGTCCCCCGGAAAAGGGACTCTTGAGAAAATGCCTCCCTCAGATTAGCCCCTGTCCATGTTTGTCTGTGGGGAATTTCTTGATTAATGTTGGATGTGGGAGGGCCCAGCTCGCTGTGGGCAGAGTCACCGCTGTACCGGGGTGGTCCTGAGTTCCATAAGAAAACAGTGGAGCAGGCCATAGGGTGCAGAGCAGTCTGCAGAGTGGCTTTGTGGTGTCTCCTCAGAGCCTGCCGCCAGGTCTCTGCCCTGAGTCCACACACACACACACACACACACACAAAGCTGGTTTGGGCTGGTATTTAATCACAGCAATATAAACCTAAGACATGCACCTACACTTGGGAGCAGCCTCTGGCCAGATCACCCAATACAGTCAGAGAAGGAAGCAGGAATGGGGGGGGGGCAGCAGCCTCCATCCCAACATCCTGCCAAGGACCAAGTATGATTGGAGTGGGCTAGCTTCTTTACTGAACTTTTCAAATACTGAAGCCCTGGAAAATCCTCTCTGGGGCTTTACAGATTTCTATTTCTTCTCTGTGATCCAAGAGAGCTGGCTCCTGGCTTCTGAGCTAGACCACCCAGGGTTCAGCTTGTGGCTCACCCACTTCCTGCCTGACCTTAGGCACGTTACCTAACCTCTCTGTGCCTTCAAGTCCTACCTAGACATACCAAGAGGCTTCTACCCATCTACACAGGGGGAGGTCTCTGGGAAATGCCCAGCCTTATTGATCAAAGATCATCTCCTCCCCACAGTATTATCAAATACCCCGAGAAAGCTGAGGTCAAGCAGAGAGCCAGGCACTAAGCGCAAACACAGGGATTCTGGATGGGGACATCAGCAGCCCCTCCAGTTAGGATGGGCGCCCTGCAGTCCTTCCTGTTCTCCTATGTAAACAAGAAAAAATGAGGGCTAGGGACCGAGCCTAGTGATGTTTGTACCTGCTAACCACACAGGAGCCCCTGGGCTCAAGCTCTACACCAACAAAGCAGGGGGTAAGGAACATGTGTGTGCACATATATGTACATGGTTACAAAAACATTCATATGTGTACACACGTATTTATGTGGGTACAGATACATGTATGCACATGTGTGGTTACAAACAAAACATACCATTTCTGTGCTGCTTATGGCCATGTGTATATGTTCACAATCCTTTCCTACCCTACACAGTGGGCATGGGAACCATCTAGAGCCAAGGTTCCAAATTCAGCACCCGCAAGTTGAGGCTGTATGTCCACTGACATCCTGAGGTAGGGTTCTAAGGGGGCCTGGGATGGTGACAGCAGGGTCACAACATCCTTTTGGGGCAAGTATACCTGAGAGCACAACCTTCGTTCCCGGCTCACATCTGTGTCACCTCTGGATCACACGTATCCCAGTGTTGGGTGGGGAGAAAACTCTAAATGTCTGTGTGAGAGCCAGCACTCGCTCTGGTACTGTGTCATATCATCACTTAATTTCTGCTGGGAGCCTATGAGGACAGTGCTATTGTCACCCCAAAGAGGCCAGCATCAGCAGAGAGCACAGACTCCTGAGAGCTCCTGCATCCTCATCCTCATCTGTAAACGACAGCTACTGGGCTAGGGTGTGGCATGGACAGGGTGCTCCCCAGCTGGGGTGAGGCTCTGGCCCAGCGCGCTGTCCCAGATAAGATACTTCATGGGGAAAGTTCCTCTAAGCTTCTCCCTCCTCAGTAATGAGAAGAAATAGCAATCCTGCCTAAGCCAATGCACACACGAGTCTGCTAGGGTCTGCCAGGGACTCAAAGAGCATTTGTGACATCCATACATCCACGATTATCCCAGAACCCCACTAAGCCATCACTCCCACTGACACACCCAACTCCTACTGTCCAGTTCATAGGAGTTGTTGACAGAGCTGGCACCGCCCAAGTCATCTTGGAGCCTCATTCATGGCACCACTAGAAAATGCTGCCTGTTCAGCCCAGGCCTCAGCCCCACACCCACTAAACCCACGAGCATCTGGAGGCTCACAAAGGCAACATGAAGACAGGGAGCTAGATTTGCAGATAGGGTCACCATCCGTGTGTGTGTGTGTGTGTGTGTGTGTGTGTGTGTGTGTGTACTTGTGTGTGTATGTGTACATGCATGTGTCTGCATGAGTGCATGTGTGTATGTGTGTGCAAATGTGTATTGCAATGGTGCGTGTGTGTACTTGTGCATGTATGCGTGCATGTGTTTATTTGAGAGTGCATTGTGTATATGTATGCAAATGTGTGTGCAATGGTGTGTGTGTGTGCTTGTGTGTATGTATGCATGCATGAGTTTGTGCTCGAGTGTATGTGTGTGTGTGTGTGTGTGCAATGGTGTGTGTGTGTGTGTGTATGTGTACATGCATATGTCTGTGCATGTGTGTATTGTGTGTGCAATGGTGTGTGTGTGTGTGTGTGCGTGCATCTGAGCATACGGGTGTACACTCCATGTGTGTGCATGCAAAGGCCATACATGGCTTTAGTTGTTTTCCTCCATTGCCCTCTACCGTGCTTGAGACAGGCTACTGGACGCTCAGCGAGCTCTCAGGATCCTCTGTCTCTCATCCCCAGCCCTGAGGCCACAGGCATGCATAGATATCCCCAGCTTTTTACGTGGGTGCTGGGGATTTGAACTCAAGTCCTTGTGTCTGCAAAACAAATGCTTTCTTTCCACCGAGCCATCTCCCAGCCAATGGTCACTCTCTTCTGAAGAACTACTTAACCACAGGCACCTTTTCCATGGGCTCCCTGGGGACCCCACATGGGAAAACAGAGGTAAGGGCAGAGCCTGACACCCAGCTCCTGCTACACTGCCCACTACCACAGCCAGCAGAGCACCCCTGTAAGCTGCTGTAGAAGAACCTTCTAGAATTCTATTCCAACTCACTCATGTCAGCCTCACCACCAACTGGAGCTCCCATAAGTAACCAGAGGCCACTCCATGTTTCTCTTCTGTGCCTAGGTCATTTCAGAACCATGAGGGAGCAGCAGACACCACATGAATGACAGCTGAGGAGAATGACAGGTACCACGTGGATGACTGACAGCTGAGGAGACTGATAAAAGCCAAGTCAAAGCTGCGGCCAGGCTCTGGGGCTTCTTGGATTGGGTTTCAAGATCCCTTCACGTCCCAGAGCTGCTTGCTACATCTGCAAACTGGTACTGAGTCTCCCAGTCCTGGTAAGGGTGGAACCTGATCCCTGTGCAATCAGAAACAGCCAGACACAGAGGGAGCCAAGCAGCACTCAGAAAGGCCCAGCAGTGTCCGGGCCCTGGCTCACTGATTACACTAGTCTGCACGTCCAGCAAGCCTCAGGGACCCTCCCGTCTGCCCAGCCCAGGCACGGGGATGGCAAGCTCGCACAACACCATCCTGTTTCCCTGTGGGCACTGGAGATCCAACTCAAGCCTTCAGGCTTACGTGGCACACAATTGACCAGTGAGCGAGCCATCTTCCGGCCTTCACCCATCTTGGGTGTGTGCATGTGGCACTGGGTACCAAACTAAGGGCCTCTCATCCTCCAGGCATACACGCTGTCACGCTGTCACTGAGTCACATCCTGGCCCCATGTCCTCACAGCTCTCAAGACAAAACTAGTCTAAAAAATGAAGCCCCCCCATAAGTTATACCCAGCACCCCAGCTCCAGCAAGAGCTAGAACCCCTACCCCGCCCACCCGGCCCACCCCGCCCCCTTTATCCAGTCAACAGCAGAGCCCTAGGTCTCTGATCACACATGCTCACACCCGGCCATCACCAGAGCCTGGCTGGCATCAGTCAAGTGGCCCTGTGTGCTGTGGCCCAGTTCTGTTGTCTGTAAAATGAGCATAGTAATCCTACCACCTATGCCCCAGGGTGTCTCTGCAGACTAAATGGGTCACTGAGGAAAGAGCACAGTGTCACTCTTAGGATAACACCCGTGCTCGGGGACAGCATGAGAACAGTGCCTTCCACTTCCCCACTCTGGGAACTGGCTTCTCCCACACGCTGGGAGCCCCTGTGCCCTGCCTAGAGCTGAAGGAAATGCCTCACGCGCGGGCACAGCCCTCCTCCCCTGGATGTCCTGGGGAGGGAGAAACATGAGCCCACATCATGACTCCCTTGGTGTCTGCAGCTGGGCTCTGTGTGTCCCTCCCTCTTCCGCTCACCTGAAGCCCCTGGCAGGTCACACAGCCACAGGCGGCCCGCAGATGCCCCTGGCTTGGGCTGTGAACTCTAGGAGGAGAGGACAGAGGGCAGGACATGGGAGGTGGCTTCTACAGGGACACTTCGTTCACATACCGCCCCACCCTACCTTACCCCATCCTTATCTTCTGATATAAGGGTTGGATCGAGTCACATAACAAGCTGCTTCCCACATACACAGAAGATAAAGGAGTCTGCATGGATGAACAGGATGGCATCATCCTACACAGTCAGATGGCAATCAAGGATCCCAGCTCCGGTCAGCCCAACCAGGAAAACGTGCCATGTGGTGCAAATGGGGGACAGAGGACAACTTCTGGAAGTCATTCCTCTCCTCCCAACCCATGACTCTAAGAAACAGAACGCGGCTGTCAGGCTTGGCTGCAAGCACCTGCCAAACCATCTCAACACTTTTCTTTTTAGCAGGCTTGCCATTTTGGTCATCTCTGTGGGGACAGAGATTAAGGAACTGATGAACAAATAGTTCCCAGCCACCTCGGACACCCCCCCCCCAGGATCTTCCTTTCCTGAAGTCTCAGTCAGGGGAGCCCATCCACTCCCCTCCGGGTCCCGGCTGAGTCCACCTCCCTCCCCTCCCCCCACTCCCAGGGCCCCACAAGCCTCTACAGACACCAACACACCAGTTCTACCTCGACAAATGACCATCAGCAAGACCCACTTCCTGTCACACATCTAAAAAGGAAGCGGGGAGGCCCTGAGTTCACAGAGTTATCAGAGCAGACCACACAGGCGGCCGGCTGCCCGAGGGGCACTGTTCCCTAACCTCACCCACCGGGAAAGGGAACCCAGCTGGCTTCAGAGTCAGAGACAAGCTGAAATTCAACAGATGCCTCTAGAGACTTCCAGGAGTCTGGACACTGACAGGCACTTGGGGAATGTGGGGACAGCCAGGGCTATATGACAAAGCCCCGAGAGAGCCCCATGCCTCCTTCCGAATTCTTGAATCTAGATCCAACAGATGTGCTAGAATTGTGGGCGTGCACCACCATGCCCACTGATGTGGCGCCGGGGCTGGAGCCCGAGCTTCCCACCTACAAAGTGAACAGTCTACCAAAAGGACCACACCCCAGCCCCAGAGATCCCAGCTGAGCTCTGCTTCCTGTGATGAAACCCAGGGTGTCCCACATTTCATACTTCAGTGAGCATGGTCCACTCCATACGGTTTTAAATAACGGTCCACCTAGTGTCTCTGGAAGAAAACGAACAGGCTACAGCCTCCGCAAAGCTCACGTTGGGCTTTCAAAGCCACGGGCCGGCCAGAAGAGGGATGTGAACTTTGGGTGCAGAATGGCAGGCTTCCTCTGGACTCAATATCCAGCCCGCTCCCTTTCTGGAACTTTCCATGGCCCAGCCCTAGATGAATGGTGAGAAGGTCTCACTGGGAGCTGGAGTGCAGCCCTCTGTGATCCCAGAAGAGTGGCAGCACCCTCCTCAGGCCAGAGGCTTCCGCTGTCTGTCCCTTGATCTCGGCCACTGTCGTATCTGCTCTTATTTCTGAAGTCGGTCAGCTTCTCACGTGGCCTGTCTCTCGGCCACAGCCTCAGACAACTGCATTCAGTGGTGGTGTGATGCTCAGGCCAGAATCAGTCAGAATTTTCAGGGGAGCAGGACTTGGGCTCCAGTGAGCAGGCAAGAGGTCAGAGCCAGGAGAGTAGGTGAAGCTACGAGGGTAGAGTGTAGGCAGGAAGCATGGGTACCAGCTTCCTCTAGGAGTGGGGAGTCAGGCTGGGCCATCCACGGACACGTGGATGACAAACAAGGCCCTGAAGCAACTAGAACTCTGTCCTCAAAGAGCAGTGACCTCACGCTGATAAAAATGTAATGAGGTCTCCTGCACGGTGAATGCTTCCGCAATGTCCGTCGTGGTCGTCGTCGTCGTCGTGGTGTTAACTGTAAAATCTGGCTGTTGGGTTTTGTCACAATTGGAACCCAGAACCTGGTCCACAGCAGGTGCTCCATAAATACACAGTGAATGAACAGACAGTACAGAGCCCTTTGACGGAGTCCCCCAGCTCCCTTCTTCCTCTCAGCTCTTGCTGCACATGGGCAGTGAGAACCTGAGTCTTCTGTGTCTCCTTCCTGCCCCCTCCACCCAGCCCCTCACCCCCACACCACAGCCTGGTCCCTGCCTGCCCTGGCCCCTCACGCTCCAGTTATATCAGCCTCTTTCTGTTCCTTCCAAGTGCCCTTCCTCCGGGGCTCCTGGGCACAAGCTGTCGCCGACCCGCAGTGTCCTTCCTGTGTCCTCAGCTGCAGCCCCATCCCCAGAGAACTCTATTGGCCTCGTCCACATTCACTCCTGCTTTACACACATCTCCCCTTCACAAACGGAGCACCCACTCCTTACTCTGCCTGTATTCAGAGCCAAAGCCAGCAGATGGCATGGGTGCAGGCTAAGCGCCACAAACACTTGAGCCGCGAATCCCCTTGTTTCCCATCAGGCATCAGGCATTCTGGACTCAACCCTTCTGTCCTCCTCTGCAGTGCCTGTCCCTTCTCCTCATCTCCCTTCAGTGAGTTTCTCTATCGGGACCCAGTCTCCTAGCAACCGTCAGGCCTTGGTCCTTTCCCCTAACAGCTAAGCCTTGTCAATAATAACAGAAGACTAAAAATAATAATAACAATAATAAAGTAATCTTAGGTGTATTGAAATAGCTGGTAACTGAGCAGCCCTCCCGCCACAATGAGAGGTCACAGGACCAATGACTGTGAGAGATGACAGTGCATCGCAAACAGACTGTGGTCCTCAGGGCAGGGTTGCCCATGAAGCAGGCCAAAACATGTTTGCTTCCCTTCCAGGCAGGGGGCTGGAGATCAAACAGTGTGGAGTCCCCACCCCTTCCCTGAGACAGTGGGATAGACTTCAGCCTCCCTGTCTGCTGCAGCTGGGATCCATGGGAGGGACACAGGACAGAAGGCTGTCTCTCAGAAGCCTCAAGGCCTTGGCCAAGGGCTGTGCAAGCACAGAGGGTGACTGTGACTAGGACAGTTGGGGACTTAAGGGGCTGCAAGTAGAATAGCAGTGGCAGCTCAGTTTCCCAGCTCAGTAGGGTGGAGTGTGACCTATCAATCATCCAGAGGTCAGGCCTTGGAGTCAGCATCTTCAGTGCTCCCTACCCAAAGCCAGTGCTCATCTAGACGCACCCGGAGCAGATCGCACAGGGTGGGCCCCAGGCATTGAGAAACAGCACAGGCTTCCCCCCTAACCAGCCAGCTATGCAATCGCAACACATGCTCAGCCCATACTTGGGCTGACCACCTTCAGAGGAAAAGAAAACAAAACCAGTGTGCACCAGTCTGCATGTCTGCACCACATCAGAGCAGAAGTAACAAGATTTAAAGAAACCGGGAGGTGAGGTCAGGGTCTGGGGACAGAAAGAAACCGGCTCTACGGCAGCCAGGTCAGAGCACAGGCTGTGCCGGGATTTTTCCTTCCTTTTGTTTTTCCTTTCTTTTGGCACATGATACATTAATTATACTGAACAATGGCTTAATTATGGCTGTCACGCCTGTGTATCAAGTGCTTTGACCACATTCGGGAGTCCTGAACTAAGGGAACACGCCCATTGACCTTTGGGAGAATTTTAGGGTTGCGGGTTCTGATCATCTGGTCTCTACTCCTGTTTCATACTTTCTAAGGAAGTGTCTTTGTTATTGTTGTTGTTGTTGTTGTTGTTGTTGTTTTGGCCAGCCTGGAACTCAGAGATCCACCCACCTCTGTCTCCTGAACCACCAAACCTAGCAAAAATCTGCATTTTTAAGAATCCCCATCCCCAAGGGTGCTTATGAACACCATATCCAGGTCCCTGCAGTTACAATAACTTAAATGTACAGAAGATTCTGGTTAACTGAACTGTGTGGCTTCACCAGCCAGAACCCGTGGAACTTCTGCATTAACCAGATTACATAATTTGAAGGATGCTTCAATTCACCTGTTTTGGAGGGGAGAAAAATCACACTTCTGTCCTTGAACAAATCTCTGGTTTACCTCCAAGACACAGTTGTAAAGGATGTTGATCAGGAAAAAGCAAGCAGAAACGCTCATAGTTCTAACAGCACTGCTGAGTCCTAGCAAGCTCTCCGTCATAGAGGAAAGGAAGGACCATCTTCTACATGACACCATGTTTCCAAACCCTGCTCTGGAGACTTCCCCCAGACTCTAATTCTCCAGGAAGCTCTTGACACGCACATCATCTCAGTTTCTCTCCTTTCAAAGAGTAAAGAGATGAGACGTCCTTGGCCTCACAGGCAACAGCAAGGCCGAGTGAATCTCCTAGTGACCAGTGTAGGGCACAGAAATAAAAGAATCTGGGTCCATACCTGCACCACAGGGTGGCCCCCTGTCGGGGCTTTGACGGCGCCACGGCTGCCCTCCGTCTCATAGTGGGCCCGGTGATGGGGCTTGGGCTGGACCTCGATCCGTAGCTCATAGGAGCCTGACTGATTGGACAGTGGCCACTCTAGTGGAGGGAGGGATGCAGTCACAGGGATGCTGCATGAAGAAAAGACCAGGTCATGAGGACATGAAGCCAAATCAGCCCATCTGCACACTAAATATAAATGGCCCCTTTTCTAGGAATGGTGCCCGGGGTGGAGGAATAAAATTTGTGGCCCCAGTGTTGAGGGCCACAAATTGCTCAGACATGGTGGGGGATTCTTCATGAGGCAACGGACCTCCCCCTGGCTTTCACTTTCATCCTGGTCAGACAGTGTGGCTGGCTTCATGGGTGATGAAGCTAATTTCATTATGTGTTGGTTCCTACATGTTTCCAATGGCTGTCATGGCTTCTCCTCTAGGAATTGTGAAGAACACAGCATCTATGTCTCAAAACATCCTTTGGCAGAACACTTCCTTTTCCGGAGGGCAAATGTGAGTGCAGGGAAGCTTCAGTGGCAACCCAGAGCATGTCACTACTTCGCTGTGGACTTAAGTACTTCACCTCTCTTAGGCACAGTCATATAGCAAAGAGACCAGGTGACAAGTGAGAGTCTCTGTATGTGGTTCTCTTAATTAGCAGTGCGTTTGGGAGTGAGTTCAGGTCCACCCACAATTCCTAAGTGATGGGCCACTGAGCGATGGGTCCCAGAAGCACAGAGAGGTATCTAGCCTGAGTATGAGTGAACCAAACCATATGACCCCAATGTAAAATGCAAAGGGACAATCAATATCGTGACTAGAGTTCCATACCAAAGTTCAAGTCCCAGCCCTAACACCTACTCCCCTGTGACTCTGAGCAGATACCTGTAACTCCATAGACCTCAGTTTCCTCGATTATAAAGTGGGCATACTGAAATTCTATAAGGATTTTAGCATGAGAATAGTCAATGGCCATTGCACTAATGGTTTTACTTGAAAAATGCACACACATGTATAGGCACACACATATGCACACCACACACATATACATGCATGTACACACATGTACATGTACATACACACATGCATATACAAATGTGTACATGCACACACACCACACACATATACAGACACATACCACACACACATGTGCATATACACGTACCACTACACATACATGTAAATGGACATACATATACCACACATATACATACATACCACATGGACATGGACATGCTATACATATCACATACATAAATACACAACACATGTACATGTGCACACACTTATACATAGGCACACGTTCGTGCACACACATATATACACATATACACACGTGTTACACATACACAACATGTATATGCACATACACTTACACACACACACACACACACATCATTTTCTATGAATTCTCTGATTTGGCTATGGTATCAGGTTAGAGACTACATTTTGAGGGCAGGTTTTAAGTTTCATTTTCCTGGAGTCTCAACACTGCCCAATATATACGATGGCTACTCAACATGGCTTAGTATTATGTCATTAAAGAGTCAACCAAGGTCATGAAAATCTACCCAGTTTCATCCTTCTGTTCCTCAGAAAACATAAAATGTTACCTGAGATCACAGGGTGAGACAGAGGCCAGGCTCCAGCTGTAGTCCCTTGACTCCAAGTCTAAGACACTCTAATCTGCACACTGCTCTTGTCTTACCAACTTATTTTTAAATGGGCCTGAGACAAGTCTCAACATGGAGTGACTTAGAGCAGCTCTAACATTGGGTAGGATCTCAGAAAATATTTAGTGGGTAGATGAGACAGAAGGTGGATGGTCAGATGGATAGATACACGGGTGGGTGGGTGGGTGGATGGGTGGATACGTGGGTAGATGGATGGATGGAGGGATGGGCAGGTAGAAAGATGGATGAATAGGTGGGTGGATAGGCAGACAAGAAATGTATTTCAGACTGACTCAGTCAAAGGATCTCTAAAGTGCACATGCATCCGCATCCTGATTTACACTTATGGCAGAGCCCATCCATCCATCAAGTGTATTCTTTCCCGCTCAGCTCAGCCTGTGAGGTGCTGACAGGCTCACCCAAGCTTCACCTGCTTCATTCAACCCAATGCTTTATCGAGAGAGAGAGAGAGAGAGAGAGAGAGAGAGAGAGAGAGAGAGAGAGAGAGAGAGAGAGTCCATTTGTTAAAGCAAGCACTGGTGGACAGCACATAGATGACAGTGACGGCCCAGGCCAACTGTGCTAAGCTGGCAGATAGGGTAGAGAGGAAAGGGTAGCACATGTCCCCTCTGTCACCTCCTTCTCCACAGCATCCAAATGAACACTTTTTTAATGCCAAAAAACACCAACTCAGGTTCACAGACATCAGCAGTTACTGATGTCTCCACTGTCACTCTACCATGAGATGACTCTCCTGGCACAGGCCTGTCAGCAAAGGGGACCTTCCTAAAGGTCCCCTGTGTAAACTCCAGAGTGATGGTTCACCTCAAGTGTGAACTTGAGACGGAATCACCTGGAGACAGGTTGGTAGGTGTGCCCAGTTCATCTTGATGAGATTAAGGAGGGAAGAGTCACCCACTGTGAGAGGCGCCATTCCCTAGGCTGGGACCCTGGGCTGTATAAAAAGGAAAAAATCAGGATGAACACAAGCATTCATCTTTCTCTGCTCCCTGACTGTGGATGTGACATGGCCAGCCACTTCAAGCTCCTGACACTCTTGCTTTCCCATTATTGTTGTGATTTTTAAAATGCAGCACAGGAGAGGAAGATGCTCAAGTGGAGGTTTTTTTTTAATTAAGGGAAACTGATCATAAAAGGGGAGGGGGAGGAGACTGGCCTCTGGGGAAAGGAGCAGCGGGAGAGAGGAAAGAGAGAGAAAGAGACAGAGAGAGACAGAGAGAGAAAGAGAAACAGAGAGAGAAGAGGGATGGGAAGTGGGCAGGGCCCTTTCAGAAGAGAACGTAGTGAATATGCACAGATGGCGCTCTTAGTGGCGGCAGCTGAGGGTGTATCCTGCCCGTGATACATAAAATAGGAAGAACGTTGGCATTTAGGCATTGTACCGGCCAGCCTTTGGAGCCTTGGTCCATGAGAGAATCGTAATTATTTATCCATGTCTGTCACAGGCCCACACTCACACAGGCAACCACACACACTCAGTCCGCACACACCCCAAAGCCTTGCCCTGAGAGCCACACTCTGCTTCCACGCGCCAGGCTCCTGAGCTGTTTGAGAATGGAGTCCTGTACAGCTTATTGTTCTTTGGGGCTCCTCACCACCGAGCACGGCCCGCGGGCGCCTCCGCACAGCTCTTCTTCCATGCAAACAACAGAAAGCCAGCTCTTAGCGCTCGGACGTGCGCACACTGCTCTCAAAGCCCCACTCACCTGCAGATGGGAATGGCCGGCACCAGCTGCTTGGGCCAGGTGGGTGGTACCAGCAGGATGGACTCGGGAGCAGAATTCCTCCTCTCCTCCTGCTCACAAGGCCCCAGGAACTCCACAGCAGGGTAGATGTGGCGGGCCAGGCCCGCCTTGGACGGGGCGGTGGGCACTGGAGCCGGGTCAGGACTGGTCTTCCATATCTTGGAGGGGATCCCGCAGGGCGAGTCTGTGGCCAGGCTGTTGAGGGCATCCATGAGAACGGCAGAGCCAGCCGTGGCGGGGTACCCAGCGGGGATGCCGTCGTCCTGGGGGGCCACGTGGGGCGAGGGCTGTGGCGAGGGGCTCCGGGAGCGCTGGGGCGAGGCTGCGGGCAGAGGGGCAACCAAGGCCTCCGCGCACGAATGCCTCCGCTTGGCACCGGGTGAGGAGGAGCGGGACGCAGGACGGGGCACGGGCGAGTGTCGGCCCAGGCAGCTGTCCTCGGCGAGGCTGGTTCGAGGTGACATTATTGGAGAGGTTCTGGGGGAATAATGAGCAGGGATGTTTTGAAACTGGGGACACAGGTCGTCGGGCCCGGCGTTATTGGGCGACACGCAGGGCGAGGTGTAGGGGGAGAAGGTGTCAGAAATGAAGCTGGCAGAGGAACCGCTGCTAGCGGGGCTCAAGCAAAGCGGCTCGCGGTAGCCCTCGAAGCCGGGCACGGGCAGCGTGAACCTCGGGCTGGCGGCCACGCCGGCCAGGGCCAGGGCCGGCTGCTCCGGGGGCAGGCCGGCATCTCTCCCACGGAGGGCCCCCCCTGCCTGCATCAGTTCGTGGGACGGAGTGATCTCGATCCGAGGGCTGGGGCCCGAAGCCCCTGCTGGCTTGGCCGGGCTCAGAAAGTTCTGGAACCCTATCCTATCCGGCTCTCCGAACCGGCCTGGGGGCTCGCCAGAGAGACTGGCCAGGGGGTTGAGTGGCTTGAGGCCATAGTCCGGGACATCATCCGGGTATGCGAGTCCGGAGGGTGAGCTGATGGCCTTATGTGCGTTCGGATCTTCTGGAAAGAGAAGGGGGGAGGGGGTCTTTAAGCCTCTAAAGTAGAACTGGGTGCAGAGTCAGTCGTGGGTGGGCGTGGTCTCCTGTCACTGGTTGGTCTTAATATCCCCGCCATGCCAAACCCCGAGCTTGCCACAAGTGAAGTGGAGGGTACTTTGTCCCAGATCCCCTCAAGAGAGTCCAGAAGGACAAACGCTGGCTACGCCAACCTGTAGCTGGCTGCAGTATGGAAGGCAGGCTGGCCTGGTAGCCTCCAAACTGAGACTCCAAACCACCCCTCAGAAGTGTATTGTAGAGGCTGGCGAGATGGTTTGTCTGTAAACTGCCTGCCATGCCACTATGAGAAGCCAAGTTTGATGCCCAGAGCCTACATAAAAGTCAGGCATGACAGTACGCTCCTGTGACCCCAGCACTTGGGAGGCAGAGACGGGATCCCGGGAGCTCATTGGCCTGGCAGTGTGGCCAAATCAACTAATTACGGGTTCAGGGAGAGACCCTGCCATAAAAAATAAGGGGAGAGCATTTGAGGAAGACATGGATATCTGGCCTCTGTACGCATGCATGCGTATGTACGGGCACATCCACATACACCCTGCATTCTGCATGACTGTGTCTATGCACAGAGACATGTGAAAGCTGTTAAAGTGAATTTGGTATCTCCCATAGCTAGCGGCACCAGACCCACAGCTGAACGCTGAGCACTCCAGCTCACTCTCCTACGCTCTGAGCCTCCCTCCCAACTGAGGGTGTTATTTCATGTGAGTGTGGATTACAGCCCCGGTACTACCGTTTGCTCTCTCCGGGGCAGCAGCTGGCCTGGTCACTTCACATGTATGAACATGTATGATGCGGACACAGGACACAGAGCAGGGCAACATGGACTCTAGGATCTATGGCGACTATGTTTGTCTGAGGTGTATGAGAGGCTTTCTAGAGCCAAGGTTCCCTGCTCTTTCATGGCCCTTTACAGATGTGGCCCTGCGAGGGGACAAGAATCCCCAAATACATGGGATTAACAGACTCAGAACCCCTCAGAGGATCCCTTAATCCCCAAAACCCAGGATCATGGCTACAGCGCCCCCAAACTGTTAGTAGGAGGGGGACAGGTGACTTAAGCACCCCTTTAACAGCAGCAGCCGTCCTGGGTTTCCGCTGTCCCATCCCAAGGACCCCTCACTCCAGCAGGTCACGTTGCTCAGTCACCTCACTCTGTCCCTCGATCTCTATGCCTGATCCTATCTCCTCCCACCCCAGCCAACACATCCTGACCTCTGACCTGTCAGCACACAGACCAGCCTCAGTGTGCCCCGCGTATGTCCATCTTCAGCCAAGCCCCCTCTTATATCGAACTCTCCAAGGCCCCTCTGTCCAATGCCCACTCCAGAAACCGCCTGTCAGTGCTTCCTCTGGCCCTTTATACTGGTCCTGAGGTCATCACGGGCCCCGTCAGTCCCTGTCACCTGCCCACCATTCCACCAGTGCCCAATGCCCCCAAACAGCTCAGAGACAGCCCTGCTGACCTCTTCTCGGGCACATCCTGCTCGGAGTCTTTGAGAGCTGCCTCTTCTCCCTTAGTCCACGTATCTGCTCTAGCAGCATCTCCATAGACTGCCCCCAAAAGATGGCCTGCAACCCCCTCTCCTGCCACTTCTCCTTCACATCCACCAGCTCCCACCCTTTCTGATCCATGTGTCTAGTGAACTTGTCAATAAACCAAGGACCCACATTCTGTCTGCTGATAAAGCAACCGTGTCTGTTCGCATAGGGCCTAGGGCTTGCTTCCTCGAGGAACAGGAGAGCTGAGAGTTTTGGCAGGGTCTGTCTTCAAATCTTTAGTCTCTGACCCTTTATGGAAGTTTGTAGTTCTACTCTGCACTGTAAGCTCTGCCGAGGTCGGGTCCACATGCTCTGTGGGTTAGTATTGTTTGCCTGGTACCCACCACAGTGCCTGGCACTTACCAGCCTCCACAACATTTGTGGAATGACTGGGAGAATTAATAAACGAATCATGCCCAGGGTCCTGCAAGCCAGGAATGGGGCCTCTATTTTCTGTCCCTTTCGTCTGGGCCACATTGAAGAAGGTGTACTCACAGCTGGGCTGAACTGACCTCAAAATGCCCAGATGTTCCTCCCATTCCAGATGAGTGTTCCCATTCCAGATGAGTGGGTGCTCCCAAAGGGTTGCCCACTGCTCTTAACATGAGGACTTGGGCCAGCACGGCCAGGGTCTGTCTGCCTACCCTCACTCAGCCTCTCCTCTCTTGGGGCTGCAGGTAAAGTGGGGTTAGGGGAAGCACCCACTTGCTTCCGGCCGGATTTTGTAGTTGCTCTTCCCTCTGCCTCAACAGCTCCATTCACTCATCTCTGTGGACTATAGCTCATTCGTGCTCACAGGCTCTGCCACTGTCTCTGCTCCCACACCTTATCTTCCCAGGGGCGCCCACCCTAAGCCCAGATGTCTCCCAATTCTAGTGAAGGAACTGTAGCATCAGCTACCGACCAGCAAGTCTGCCTCTCTCCTAACCAGAGGTGCCATGAGGACTCTCCTGAGGCACACTGAGCCTCTGCCACCTGAATGGGAGCTGGTACAAGGTGGGCCCTCAACAGAGAGGAATGAATGCCAGCATTCCTCAGTAAAGGGATACCTCCCCGTAAAAGCCACCTGGGAACTGGCAGCAATCCTCTGAAGGATCACTGCCTGACCCGAGACATCATCTCTGGAGAGCAGTCACTGGGTAGGAAACATCCATCAAAATCCCAAATGTGTCCCAGAGTCCTTCACATCATTCTCAGAATCGCATCCTAGGTGGACACACATCTGGCGAGGAAGGAATACGCGGTAGGTTGGTGTCTGCAGCTCTGGGGACAGGGGAGGCTCTGGTCCGTTGTAACGGTGACCAGAAAAAGTCCTTCCGCACCATGCAGCAGTGACCACTGAGACTCAGTGTTGAAGAAAGAGCAAGAGGGACACAGGGTGGATTGTCTAAAAAGGGGCACGTCTGTGGGGGGATGTGCACACCTACGCACATGCAGAGGCCAGAGGAAGACATCAGGTGTCCCTTCTCTGTCACTCTGCACCTTCTTCCCTTTGAGGCAGGGCATCTCACTGAACCTCTAACTCAGCTGGCGGACACCAAGCTGCACCACTGGGGGTGCAGGGGCGTGCAGCGTGCCCAAGTCTTTTATGTGGGTGCTGGGTTCCAAACTCAGGCCCTCACGCTTACCCAATGAGCCATCTCCCCAGCCCAGCAAAAAGGAAACTTTTTGATTTCTGTATTATTCAGAGAAAACAAACTTAACTTTCCCAAACATAATTAGCTTCTGTGGAGCAGGTGGCGGGAGGTGGGGGTGACATGGAACATAACATGTGATGATGAAACTCTGCTGACAGGGAGGGAAACAGAACCTAGCCCTGCTCTGCCACTAACTGGCTAGTGTCGGAAGAAAAGTCCCCACCCACTCCAGGCCCCCACAGCCTCACTTAGAGCCTCAGGAGAGCACGCCATCTTCTTCGCAGCTTTGATTTTTCTAGCTCGGGTCTGCAGGGCTGAAGTTTATGATGCACAGCCGCGGTGAAGGTGCATCTGAAATTGCATGCGCGCGCGCGCGCACACACACACACACACACACACACACACCTTCCTGGCACATAGCACACAGCACAGATGTCTAATTTATGGACCAATCAGCATCAAATCCATGTTCAACAATGTTCTGAGAACCCATTCCCTACAAACAGACCAAACCAAGAATCTAGCCCTGTACACAAATTCCAGCCATATTAGAACTCCCTACCTCAAATTATGGCTCAGGATGTTGTGAACAATTTGGAACTAGAGCCAGTGTGGACATGCATGGGGTGTGGTAGTGCCCACAATCTCAGCACTCGGGAGACTGAGGCAGGAGAAACGCTATGAGTTCAGAGACAGCCTGGTCTACAGAGGAGGACCTTGTCTCAAGAAGACCACTCAAACAAACACACACACACACACACACACACACACACACACACACACACACACACACTGCCCAGAGCCCTGAGGAGCGACGGGCCCCACTGAGCCTTCTATTGTTTATACTGGTTTCATCCATCTTGGTGGCAGTTTCCTCCCCTCCCCCTTCTCCCCAAGTCTATAAATGTTTAACAGCAAACACCGGTGTGAAGGCAATGACTAGCCTTTGCCTTCTGTGGAATTTGACAGCAAATCTCACAAAAGGCAAGCATTAAAGTCTTTCTGTGAGTGGCTGGGATCCCCACTCTTGGGCTCTTTGGAAACAGCCCATGTGCCTGCTGCATCTCGCTGCTCTAACCTGCCTGTAGCCCGGATGGAAGCCAGCATATCTCAGAACCACATTTTGCTGCCAATTTTCTCAGGAGGGCTTCTGTACAACTTCTTTGCATGATTTCAGCTGTAGATGGCATTGTCAATATGTATGTGCTCACTATGTCTGCTCAACTCCACTTTCTTCGTGTGTGTGTGTGTGTGTGTGTGTGTGTGTGTGTGTGTGTGTGAGCACAAGTGCTCACAGAGGCCAGGAGGGGGCGGCTGAGCTCCCTGAAGCTGGAGTTTCAAATGGTTGTGAGCTAGCTGCCATGAATGCTCTGGTCCTTTTATTTTGAAAGGAATGTTCACACCACTCTGGGAGGCTGAGGCAGGGGCATTGCCTAGTTCAGGACCTGCCTGAGCTGCAGAGTGAGTTCAAGGCCAGCATGGACAATTTAGTGAGACCCTGTGTCCAAATTAAAAGTGTAAAGAGGGCTGTGGATGTGGCTCAGTGGTGGAACACTTGCCTGGTATATGTGAGGCTGTTTAATTTGTAGCACTACACACACCACGCCATGCCAGCCCCCCACCCCTCAAAAGGTGACTTCATTCAAGCAGCCATGTGGGCAAAGCCTGTATTTCACCTCCACCCTCCCACATGCCTCTTCTTTGAGGTTTAATCTGTGTGGCAGGCAGAGGTGGCTGGGTTTTGTCAAACACTAAACATCTTGTTTTTCCAGCGCCATCAAGACGGCACAGTTGTCTGTGACCCTGCCAAGTGTGCCCGCGTGCAGGTGTGCTGGCAGCAGAGGGGACCCTACAGGTTAGGAAAGCTCTCAAGCCTTGGTAGCACACCACTGTGAGTGACGCCACGCCTCCCAGCTCAAAGAGAAAGCAGTATCTGGAAGGAGACAGCTTGGGGCTGCAGAAATGGCTGATGGTCAAAAACACTGGCTGCTCTTCCAGAGGACCCAGGTTCGATTTCCAGCACCCGCATGGCATCTCACAACCATCTGTAACTCCAGTTCCAGGGGATCTGGCACCCTCTTCTAATCTCCGAGGGCACCAGGCACACACGTGGTGCCCAGGCAGAACATAAATATTTTTTTAAAGAGGAGACAGCTCTATGTGCCGTGCACTCATTGTGGGCTACCTCCATGCCACCTGCCACGAGAGATGCCTGGCCTATGCTTGACATGTCTGTCCCCAAAGGAAGGAAGAAGGCAGGAGCCATGGCTGCTCTGGGTCCTCATCGTGTCTTTTTCCCTAACACACACACACACACACACACACACACACACACACACACACACACACACACACTGCATTCAATGTTACTCTTGCCCAGAATTCCCTCCATGCCTCCAGCTCCCTTCTTTTGTGCCACCAACTGGCTATCGAGACAGAGGTGCCCAACTAGCCAGACTGGACCACAGTAGCTTCTAAGATCCACTCCTAAAGAGTCACCAATTTGTCACTTCAACCCAAGAAGGTGAGCTTTCTGAAGCTCAATATATCATCATCATCATTATACTAATTACAAGAATGCAGGGGTGGGGTAGCTAAAGTACTGGGCATGGACCCACCAGCCACCGGAGTCAGCACAGCATCTAGCCTCACATGCGCAGGGGTGCAGGGACTTCCGCTTGCCTTCTACAGACAAGGAAACGGAGGCACAGCGAGCTGTCTTCAACCGTCCAGAGTCCTTAGGGGATCCGACCGTGCACACCCACCCTGAGCTGAGGATTCTGGATCCACTACACCTAACTATACTCTGTATAAGGAGCTGGTGTGGCACTGAGCAGCTGCCCCACCCACTCCAACAGCTGGCCACCCAACTGTCCCCTAGCCTCTTGAGACCAACTGAGGCTGAGGCCCGAGTCTCTGGGCTTTGCAGCTCCAACCCACACTTCCTGGGCTCTGCAGAGGTGGAGTCTGCCTGAAGTGTCGCCTGTGGGCCACACCCTGGAGCCTAAGGAAGCATCCTCAGCTGCTCGGCCACCTCCAGGAGCTGCGCAGCCTGCTCGTTCTGCCCCCTCTGCCTCCCAACAGCTTCTGCTGGCCTTTTGGTCCTGTGTCTGACACCTGAAGCTGCCTCTCACTGGGTTCCAGGGCTCACTCAGCGTCTGGGCCCTGAGAAGCCTTGGGAACCTCTGCCAATTTCCCCGGAACTGCAGGACAAGACAGGCTGCCAGCAGCCTAGACAGCCTACCACGAGTGAGAGGCTCCTCACAGGAAATTCGGCACCTCTTAGTTCACAGAGGGTCACATGTCCCAAGGGCCCAGGACCCAGCCTCACCCCTGACACGAGACCTGAGTACACTCTGTCCTCATCGGTAACACACAGGGCAGCTCCTCTGCTCCACACAAAGCCCCAAACATTGCACATCAGACGCTAGGGAGATCTTCTAAGCAGTAGTTCCGACCTCCCTGCCATGGTTTCTCTATTTGATTTGACAGTGTGGGTCACGCTAGCCCCAACCTCTTCAAAAGCATTTTGTAAAAGAGGAAGGAATTTCATAAAAATAAAACGGACCGGTCAGCACTTCAAGAATTCTCTTGGCGTCCCAGACTGTGCTGACCTCTGGAAGTGTGTGAAGTAGCTAGAGAAAGCCTCCTGGGATGTGTGCCCCTCACACCCATCCCCCAGCTGCCTGGGAGTGCAGCCACTAACTCTAGCCAAAGTGTTAGTGACTCAGTAAGCCACTTGTCATAACAGAAGTGTTAAGAGTCAACACACCGGCCCCACTTTGCTTTATCCAAAGACCACCACACACAACCGAGATAGATCAGTGGGGTTTTCTCACAAGAACACTAGGAAACAGCTAATATAGCTTTCCCAGCTTTACAGGTGCGGAGAATGAGGGCCAGAGAAAGTGAGTGATCTGCCCAAAGTTACACAGCTTTTAAACTGCAGAGCCAAGGCTGACTGTGGCAACCTCGCTCTTTTCACCCCCACAACCAGTACTGAGCCCTGCTTCTCGTGAAAGAGACTATTTATGGAATAGTAACACCTTAACTATGACACAGAGAAAAGAGCCCCCACCCCGGGACAAAACCTGTCGGCCTGACAACCTAAGATCCCAACTCTTTTCTTCTAGAATGTTCTCAGTCCTTCTGTTTGCCCCAAGGAGAGGGTAAATCATGCTCTAGACACTCGGTGGTCCCCACCAGCCACCCCTCTCTTGCTTCCTGCCCACTGCTCATGCTTAAGAATGGACCCATGGTCAAGGCCAGGATGCCACTCACAGCCCGGCCAATGGGGAGCTTCTGGGGAAAAAAGGAAATCAGGGCACACTACAGTCCCAGAATTTAGAAGCTGAGGCAGAAGGGTTTGAGACCAGCCTGGGTTACATAGTAAACTCCAGGTCAACCTGAGACCCTGCCCCAAAAGAAAACCACACACACAACACATACACAACATACACACACCCCACATACAATATACACACCACACACACACACAGAGAGAGCACATCCATACACCACATACACACACCACACAGCACATACACACACACACACACACACACACACATCACACACACACCACATGCACAACATGCACCACATACAACAGCATACACATACACACACAATACACACGGCATACACACCACACACACAGAGCAGAGAGGGAGGAACACTGCGGAAACAATCTTTCAAGTGTCTAAAAGTACAGGCAGGCAGAATTTTTAGGAAGTGGAATAGAATGAAGAAAATAGAAACTTCACTGGGGAGCCGATGGGCAGTGCCTGGGGGAGGGGACACGGCCCCACACCCACAGCACCATGTGCTGCAGATCTGGCATGGGGGCCCTGTCCACGCTACTCCAGCTCACACTTTCTTGAGCTCACAGCTGAGGTCTGGCTCTAAGGCACCGCAGTCCGTTGCCATGGCAGAGCCCAGATGCCACAGCCAGGCAACACAGGCTGACAGCCTGGAGAAGGGACAGAGGCCTGTGATCCCCTAAACTCCTGCAAGTGTGGCTGCAGGCCCACAGCAGGACAGGAGGCAGCATGCTTCCCAGCCTACAGAGAGAGGCACTGTCAGGGGTCACCAATGGCCTTCGAGTGATGAAGGGTACTCTCAATGTCCCCCAAGCCCCAGTCCCCTGTCCCTCACTGCACACAGAGGGCAGTGGGGACAGCATTCCCTGTAAATGAGTCATGTGTATGAAGGAGAGGACCCAGGTTGTCACACCCTCTATTCAGAGGTGACACACACAGGCAGGCCCTGAAAGTTGAGAAATTCCACCCAGAGAAGGCTAGGGGACGTCTACCCTCTGGTCTCGCCAGCATGGCGGTGCTGGCAGAGGCCTCCTGGCACCCTGTGTCTTTTCTGACCTTGTCTCAGGGAAGACAGCTGTCTGCTTCACCAGACAGAGGCAGCTTCGGTACTGCCTCACATCCGGCAGTCTGCCACCAAGCCAGGCGCCAATACCGACAGCGCTGACACAGAAGGGAATGATCCCAGAGCAAGAAGTCTAGCAGAGCAGCAGCTGCAGGGGGATGCTTGCAAAAGCGTGGTGTCTGGGCTGCTTTGGAAGATGACGAACATGCGAACATGCGTGCCCTGCAAACCTCAAGGCCTCCCTTGAGCAGAGAGAGGGCCAGGAGCTGAGGTATTTTTAGGTCCTGCCTTCAGGAATCCTAGTCACCTTCCTGCTTGCTGTCTTTCTGACAGCTGGTGTCCACTAAGTCACCAGCCTGCATGTGTTCCAGTTGAGCAGTTTGTAACAAGGCAGGAAACGGGAACTACTAACACCACTCTTCCAGGGGTGCAGAAACTTGAGGCTGGGGTGCAGGGAATCCCCCAAAGTCACACATGCAAAACGTAGACATTGATGGTGTGGTGTCACACGGTAATACTGAATAGCTACCTCATGCTTTACTCACACGCGCACACACACTCACATACACACACTCACACACACTCACACACTCACACACATACACACACTCACACACACACACTCACACACCACACACACATGCACGCACACACACACATTCACACACACTCACACTCACACACCACACACACATCATGCACGCGCACACACACTCACACATACACACACTCACACACACTCACACACACTCACACACGCACACTCACACACACACCCTGCCTCACTTTTTTTGCTCAGCATCAACTCTAGGATTCTCCTGTATGGCTCAGTGTGTCTCTTTCTCAGAAGTGGGGGGTGGGGTACTGCTTCATGTGAATACCACTCCATTTCCTCATCGGCTACCCTCCCTCCACGGGCCCTGGAGAGCAAGCCTGCAATGTGCAGAGCCAGTGAGAGAGCTTCCTCAGCAAAAGAAGGGAAGATCTGGTCAGAAGAATTCACCAAAAATAGCCTTCAGATAATCCTCCCACAGAAATGGGACTTGCCACGGCAGAGCCCAGCCACTCCATGGCAGCCAGGCAGGAAGGACTGGGGCTAGACAGTCACTGGCTTCCCGAAGCCTCTGCCCACCCTAGCCTCCTCCAGGAGCTGAGCGCCCTCACTCATGCCCAGTCCCTCAAAAGCCTGACCCCTGCATGCAAAACTTCCCTGTGGTGACCATGAGGCCATGGAACCCTCTACCAGGGACTCAGACCAAACAGCAACACCTTACTGATGGGTATTTATACACCCACCCACCCCACCACCCCACCCACCACCCACCCCCTCATAAAGCATGGGTGTCATATTTGCAGAGGTGAGCATGCTTAATCAGCGACCACACACACACACACACACACACACACACACACACACACACACACACCACCACACACCTGGTCATTAATATACTCCTCCCAGTCCACCCAGCAGAGGTGACATCACCCCTGTGGATTCCAAACTGTAGCCCACCTCCTGAGGATTAGGCAGGCACCCGCTTCCCTGGGCCTTTTAGGGGACAGCTCCAGCATTTCAGGCTTTAAGGGTTTCCCCTCACAGAGCAGCCCCTTCTGCAAGCACACCCCAGCAGGTCTGTTTGGATAAGGCCCTGACAAATCCCATGCTTTGCAGGCCACTTTCCTGCCTTCCGAAAACTCGATCAGGCATAGCTCAATTAAAATTCACGGGGCAGGGCTGGCTGGGAGAAATGTACTTTATTAACTAAAACAGGCCCTTTTCCAAACCCTTAGATTAGAAGGCAGTCTGGGCCCCAGTGCCCGCTCAGGAAAAGGAACTCTCCCCACTCTGCCTCCAGCTCAGCCTGCTAAAAGGCGATGAGAAAACACATTAAAAGCCCAAGGCGCTGGGCTTTGGAAGTAAATGCCAAGGGATGTGGAGAAGGCTTGGTTGGTAAAGAGCTTGCAGGGCTGAGCCCAGCACCACATTTAAAAGAAAACAACAAAAAACCAGTCAGGTATGGTGGCAGAGCACTTGTAATCCTAGCACTGGAAAGCAAAGCCAGGGGGAGCCTAGCTGAGCAGCTAGGCTGTGTGTTCCAGGTCAGTGACAGACCTGCCTCAAAAATAAACCAAGCCAGCAACTCAGGAAAGTCACCCAAAGGCGACCTCTGACCTTCACGTGCAGGCTCACACATGCATGTACACACAGGCAAACACACACACAAATGCATGCATACACATACAAACTACACGCTGACCTACAAGGAAAAGAAAAAAATCTCAGGGGTGATATATCTAGCAATACCTAGGGCAGAGAGGACAGCTCTGGGATTGGGGCTGGGGGTGGGTGACAACAGTGACCTTACTTCTCCATTAAATAAACATTAGGAAAATTGACTTTATCAAAGGATAAAGGGAGCAATGGTTGAGTCGGCCACTCACAACGCAAGGGTCTTTAGGTCTGAATACAAACAAATTAACAGCAAAACCCCCTGGGAAACAGTGAGGCTTGAACACTGCCGAGCTGGTGTTAACTGTTTTAGGCTTAGCATCAATTCTGGTCATTGGCTGTCCGTATTCTTGCCTTCTCTGTCTGTAGATGCAACCAACTGTGCATCAGAAGTGTTGGGGGAGGGGGGGGCAACACCTAGGGGCTGGGGATGTGACTCTTTTAGCCAGTGTGGCCCTATCCTGCAGAGGCCGGATCTTTCCCTTTACTGTGTGTGATGGGTGATCTCGGCTGTGAATCTGACACACCTGGGAAGGAGGCCGGCTACCGGAAATCTGTCAGGTTGGTCTGTGAGGTTGTTAATTGATGTGGGATGTGCTGGTCTCTGTGGGAGGTGCCACCTCTAGCCAGGAAGTCCTGGACTGTGTAGGAAAGGTAGCGAGCAGGCCAGAGAAAGGAGCCTTAGTTCCTCCAGGGCTTCAGCTCCTGGCCCAGCACCCTGACTTCCCCCAGTGGTGGGATGTGCTTGGCACACGCATGTCCAACAAATAAAGCCCTTCCTCCCCACGCTGGCTCTGGTCAGCGTTTTTATCACAGCATGAGAAAAACAAAAAACAAAAACTAGAACAGCTACAACACCGGTTGTGAGGTGCATTCCTATATGCCAGGACTTGGGAGAGCAAAGCAAAAGGATCTGAAGCTGAAAGTCATCGTCGATAACCTCCAGGCCAGCCTGGGCTACACAAGGCCCTGTTTCAAAAACAAACCAAGAAACTAAAAACTGTGCTGAACCCCTAAATCATCATTTTTACTTTCAAAAATAAATTCCTTTTAAAAGAGATCCTTTACACGATCTCACACTTGCATACTTAATGCCCATGCATGTTTGTGCCACACACACACACACACACACACACACACACACACACACACAGACACACGTGTGGCGGCCAGAGGACAACCTGCAGGAGTTCATTTTCTCCTTCTACCACGTGGGTACCTGGGATCAATTCAGGTTGTCCTGCTCGATAGCAAGCACCTTTATCGACTGGGCCATCTTGCTAGTGCAGCTTTTAATGTATTATTAGTGTGTGTGCTCTGATATGCACGTGGAGGTCAAAGGACAACTTGTGGGAGTCATTTCTTCCCTTTTATCTCGTGGGTCCTGGGGACCGAGCTCATGTTGCTAGCAAGGGGCCACCTTTCCCCGCTTCAGGGCCATCTCTCTGGCCCTGAAGGCATTAGCTTTTAATCTTTACTAAAGATTAAAGTGTGTGCACTATGCACTCTACACAAGGGCTTTGCTATTGGGGGCCCCGGGGTCCAATGCCCTGAGGTCCCCCAAGAGCAGCCGCCATTTGATTTTTCTCGGGGCTCCATATCTTTGACTGACACCTTCTAATCTATTGACTATAAAACACTAGCTGGATTAGACTCACAGTCCTGAGGGGAGATGCCACAGCATGGGAGATGTAGATGAAGTGGCTTTGCATTAACAATGTGCCAGCCCGTTGTACCATCGCCCCTACTTTTGCATATTTGGGGGGAAGTTTAGTAGCAGAAGGTCAGAGGGAAAGCGAAGGGCGGTTCCTCTCTGCTCCTGGTGGAGGGGCAGGCAGCCTGGCCCATCCCTGAACGGCACAGGCTCCAGGCCGACCTGATGCCCTGACTCGGTTTGGAAACTGTCAGCAAAACCCGAGCTCTAAGGGTGTAGCAGCCAGGGAGATGAGGCGGCCGTGAGCTCTCTGGGAGCCTGAGGCTATTTCCTGTGCTAAGGAGGAAGGAAGTCCCCTCTGGGGGAAAGCCACAGGGCACCCATCATGGAGGACACTATCAATGCTCTTCCTTTCCGGGCCTGGCTCAACACACAACACCTGGGAGCAGCCTGCATCACCCAGGACGTGGCCTCCAGAACTTTCCAGCCACAGAATGTCAACAACTAAGGAAGGAATTGCAGCCAGCAGGTCTCCAGGGCTGAGCAGAGTGGACGGGGGCTTGGAGTCAGAAGCAAACAGACCTCTGTGTTAGCTGACTTGCTCCGGGTGGAGCCGGGCAGCCAACAGACACCACACCCCTCATGGCCCATCTGCTTTTCTAGTTCAGAACACATCAAGGCTCTCTGTTCCCCAGGAGCCGGCACGCTTAGGACACCCTGATTTATCAGGGCCCGTCCAAGGCCCGTTCACAGTCACCAAGTCCCAGCTGCTAGAGCAAGAATACCACACTTCATTGAACCCTTACTTCTGCCCCAGCGAGGTCCATTGTCCTCACCAGCCCATGGCACAGATAAGAAACACGAGCCAGGAACCAAAGTCATGTGACCTCCAGCAGCCCTCCAAGGGGCCTTAGCAACTTTGCGTCCATCTGAGCGACAGGCACGGATCTGCTCGCCGCAGGCCTGGCAGTTCCGCTCTGCCCAGGCTCCAGATAGCTAGCAAGCCTCACCAGGATTCTAGTTATGTACAGGATGCTCTGACTTATATGGTCAGCGGGAAGGGCTCAGGTGCCCCCAGGAAGATTTCCTGACAGAGAAAGACGCAAACACAGAGGCCGGAGGGCCTAGAGTGCTGGCTGGCCTGGCTTACACAAACCTTAGGCTTCTGTCCCTGGTGCCTCCTACACTGGGTGTAGTGGCACATGCCTGTGGTCCCAGCACTTTCGAAGTGGGGACAGAGGCATTGGGAGTTCAAGGTCATCCTTGGCTACAGAGGAGGTTTGAGGCCAACCAGGGCTGTATGAGATGAGAGAGGAGAGGGAGAGAAGAGAAAGAAGAGATTAAAAAAGAAGAAGAAGAAGGCAAACTCCCCCTCATATCCTGTACTGTGTCCAATGCTGATTTGCTGGTGGATGGGCCCAAGAGAGGAGTCACATATAGGTGCCGCCATGCATGAGGCCTGCTGGACACAGCTGGCGCCTGCAGCTCTGGGGTGCTCTGGGGTGCCACACTCTGGCTGTACTGTAAGGCTGAAGGAAGCCTAGGGCCCCAGGTGCCCAGACCCCAGAGAGGCCGGCCATTGCCATGGGCCTGGCCCACCACCGGCTGGGGCTGCAGAGCCCGGAGCCCATCTGAGAGCCACTGTTTTCAGGCTGTGTGTCTCCACTCCAGATCAGAACGGAACGATAAGGGACAGTGAGCCTTTCAAGCTAGGGCGGCAGGGGCCACTCCAGCCCCAATTCCCCTCTGATCCGGCTTCTGCCCACTTTTCCTGGGGCACCTGGAGACCTTTATTTGTCTCAAGTAGGTGCATTATGTCTTGTCCTTAACTTGACCCAAAGGGCAACATCTCTGCATCTCTGAATGTCATGTGCATCCAGCAACAAAGCCAGCCAGCTTAGTATGCACTCCTATTTTTAGTAGCACCAAAAAAAAAAAAAAAAAAAAAAAAAAGCCAGTTACTATATCACAGCACCTCATTCGTCCCCATTTGTTTACCAGGCTATGCGTCCCATACTGGCTCCCGGGTATCCAGGCAAAAGCAGGGACCAGGTTTCCTTGCTATCCACACCCACTTGGCCTGGCACAAAACCAGAATGCCATGTGTTTGCTGGAAGGGTGAGGTTTTCATTGTCTCCCGCAAATGGGCTGAGAGCAGGTGTTCTCCAGCTGAAGTGCCGGTGATATCAGGGATTGGGCCACAACTCCCTATAGACATGGTGTGAAAAGCACACGGCAGTGGGGGCTGGGAGAGGCAGTACCCTGGGGGATGCTGGTGGGTACTGCGCATGCGTGTGTGTGTGTGCTTGTGTGTGTGTGTGTGTGTGCATGCATGTGTGTATGTGTATGTGTGTGCATGTGTGTGTATGTGTGTGCATGTGTGTGCTTGTGTATGTGTGTGTGCATGCGTGTGTGTGTGCATGCGTGTGTGTGTGCATGTTTGTGTGCATATGTGTGTGTACTCTGTGCTCAGGACATACGTGTGTTGTTCATGGAGCCACTTAATGCATACGTATGTGTATGTGTGGTCTCTGTGGTTTTCATCAGCTTTTCAAAGAGTGTGAGCCCAGCAGTATAAGATTGGCGGAAACAGACTGAAAAGTGGCAAGCGATGATCGAAACCTCTGTTTGACCTCAGTAAGGTCAAGACTGATCCCATACACTTGAGCCAAAAGAGGGGTCCAGAGAGGGGATGCATCAGACCCAATGAGGCAAACTGGTAGTAATCCCGCCGGCATATCTGTCCCCAACACAGCACCCAGGTGATACGATACTTCTGGGGGTGATCACAGACTCCAGGGGAATCCCAAATTGGAAGGAGGAAGGATCCACTGAACCCAAGCATGTCCGGGTGCTCTCCAACGCAAGGGGTCACCACCAGCAGGACGTTGCCCCTCCCTCCAGCGTGATCAGCAGCTGCCAGGGCCTATAACCCTGGTCCTTCTCTATGTGGGATAAACTTGGACAGCTCATCCACTACGAGAAAGGAGAGTGCTCCTGACTGACACAGCTCCAGGCAAATAAACTTGGAAACCCGGTTAGATACAGTTTACCAAAACCGACTCCCGGGAAACAGCGGGTATAAATGGGGCTGGTGAGATGGCTCCGCCGGCAAAGGAGCTTGCCACCAAAAGCAGCCCCCTGAGTTTGGTCCCTGACACCCAAGTGGTGAAGGAAGAAAACAGACTCCCAGAAGTTCCTCATCATAGGAAGCAGAGAAACCGAAGGCCAACTGCACACATGAGCGTAACACAGAAAAGCATCACTGAGCAGTGTTGCCGGGAAAGACATTAGCCAACTGACAGCACCACCACAAGAAAATACACACAGTGGCCAAATGAGTATACACTGGGAATGGTGCCTTTATTTATAGTGTATACTTCTATACTTATACTTAGATGACCTCTCACCATATGAACCAATAGAATCATATTTCCTCATAGACATTCTTTTATACCAATCAAGTCCCTTCTGAGAACAACAAAAGATACCTACAACCTCCACGTTGATGTAATCTCTCGCTTCAGGCGCCAGCCAACGCTTCCAGAAAAGACAAAATGGGAGGCCTGTTTGGGGACACTAGTTAAGCATGGGCAGAGCTGGGTCTTGCCTTGGGGTGACCCCAGAACCTAACATGGTAGGTGCTTAGGAAATTAGTTGGGTGACTGACTGAGAAATAGCTCATGCTGACTGTAAAAGAAAGGGTTTAATAAATGGCAGCGACAAACCCCACTGTGCTTAATTTCGGTGGATTAACTCCCTCAAAGTGCGTGGTAAGATAGAACTATTATGTTAGCCATTTCCAAATGAGCAAACACGGGCCCAGAACGACATTAAATGTCTTGCCCTAGCCCGCTCATCCTGTCTTCGGCCCCTTGCTTGCCACGGGCCCAGGGACCAAGTGTCTCCGTCCCGTGGAGGAATGAAAATCCTCCCACAGTGCTTCAGTGCCTAGGCTCAGACTTCGGCTCTGCCATTGTCCAGCTCTGCTTTTTCCAGAAACTTACTCCACCTCTCTGTGACTTTGACTTCTCCCCTGTCAAACAGGCGTCAAAAACTGTGCCTGCATGCTAGGGCGAGAGTTTTATATCACATGGACCAGTCCACAGCCCACTGTCGCCAACCATCTGACCTCCCAGAATCCTCTGTGGCCTTCACCACTTTCCATACAGCATCTGTCTCACTGCTGACACTTTTCCATGGATTGGGCCAGGCTTGTGGCCAGCTGACCTAAGACACATCATTAGGACACAATCAACCTAGACCAAAGCCTCCTTTATCCACAGGATAAAGGTCAGCTTAGCTCTCAGGGAGTCCTACCATGAAGAAATGGAGAGGGGTGGCCCCCAGAGGTGACCTCACATCTGCCTCTCAAGACTCAGGAAGTCCCGTCCGTGATGCTTGCCCGCCCCACACCCAGAGGCCTCACTTCCCCAACAGCTTTGTTCCCAGAGCATCACTTGCCACACCTGAGCAAGGGTCTCTCTCACAGTTACTCTCCTAAGAACACAGTTTGGAAAGGAGTCATCAGGAGGAAACTCACAGGTCCTTCCCTGCAGGGGAGGTCAACTCAACAGCAATGAATTGGGCTGACAGTGTGTAGCCTTAACATAAGAAGGGTACGGGCCCACACTCCTGTGATCATAAAAACCTATATTAAAACATGGTGGCATAGGCCTGTAACCCCAGCACTGAAGATGCTGTGGTGAGGGAACGGTCTAGTTCCAGGACAGCCTACGGTAAGTGATACCCTGTCACAGACATAAATTAAATAGACTGTAAATAACATATCTATAGCACCTATTTCAAACACAGTACTTCAAGGCTTTTAACACACACGCACATACACACTACACTAAAAAAGCACGGGCTTTTTTTAATGCCCAACATCAGTATCAAATAGATAATGCCATGCTAACGCCCAGGCCCCTAACAAGAGGAAAGGGGGTACTGGGTACATGGGAGTTCTGGGTTACTGTCATAGTGCCTCTCTAAATGGGAAGCTGGAACCCCTAAAATAAAGGTTATTATTAAAACAACAACAACACAGGTTACTAGGCTTTCCCATGGTCATTAAGCTACCCATCTGCTGGCCACCGAGCCTGGCTTGCCAAGAAAAACTATAAAAAGCACCTCCCACCAGATTTGGCTTGGAAACTATTTCCCCGGAAATCCTCACCCTCCACCCTCACAGAGAGAGAGAGAGAGAGAGAGAGAGAGAGAGAGAGAGAGAGAGAGAGAGAGAGACTATGAACCTGACAGGTCTGTGACTTTAATCTTAATGAACACGGAGACCACTGATCTGTGTGGATGGCTTACAGATTACTAATTGTGTTTTTTTTTTTTCCAATGGAAGGCTGTCCCCAGAATGGAACTCAAAACACTATTGCCATCATCTCTAGCCAAAGCACAAAATTGTCACCAAGCAAGTCTCTTCCCAAACATTGCCCACGAGGACCCTGCTGGGGGAAAGGGTTAATGCCACCAGGACTCCGCAAGGCAGTCTTCCCCAGCCAACAACTCAGCCCTTCCTACGCACCAGGCACCAGATGCCAGCAAGCCTGGAGCCATCGGGGCATCTGGAAGCCGCCAACAGCCTTGCCCCTGAGCCTGGTGCAAGCATGGGCTGGGCTGTTAAAATCAGGAAACCAGGTTAGGTTCTTGTTTGCTCCCAGACAACAAGCTTTCTAACCAGAAAACGTGAGGCTGGGCTAGAGCCTCCTCCCACTCGTGACAGAAGGCCGCTGACACTGCCCAGCCCCCAGCAAGACTGCACTTAGGCAGAAGCAGCCCGTGTCCTCCTGCCCAGGCGCCCCATCCACTACAGCATGGTTGAGGGCCCGGTAGAAGATCACTTAGGAAGCTGCGCTGGTCCACTGTGGTGTCTGTAAACTCAAAGAGGAAATGGGCCAGCCTCCTGACACCCAGGCAAACCACCCTCTAGCATGAGACACAGCTTCTTCCTTAGTTTCAACACAAAGTCCCCAACAACCGGCTTCCAGGGTGCCGCAGGGCCACTGTCTCACAGCCTCAGAGGTAACATTGACGGACTGAGTAGCTGGCATCCTTGGGCACACGCCCCTCCACCAACTCCTCTCTCAGAGGGCAAAGACATCGTTTCCACCAGCTCAGAGTGTCCTGGGAACCTGACCGTCTTTGTCATGCTAACAGAGACCCTCAGGAGGAACTGGAGACCGCCCCCTCGGGATGGTGCAGCCCCTGTCTCCAGCTAACCTCCCTGTCACCAAGGCAGGGGCAGTCAGTCCCTGCTGCAGCCCTGCGCTGGGTCCCCAGGCCCATGTCCCCGCCAGGGCTCGAGGGCCAGGCAGGGGGGAGCCTCCACCGACCTTCGATGGGGTTCAGATAGTCATAATCGAAGAGGATGGAAAAGTCCAGCTCGTCCTGGGGACTGCCCCCGTGCTCGTGGCCTGGGCCGTCCCCACCGTCGGGGTCAGGCTGCGGCTCCGGGGCGTCCATGGCTCGGAGCAGCCGGGCTGCAGGGCCTGGTAGGGTCGCGGTGAGGGGAGGAGGTTCGCGCGGACCGGGGTCACCGTGTCTGGGGCGCACGCCGGGGCCGGGGATGGCTCGCGGCGCAGTGGGTCCTGGACGCGTCCGGGGAGCGGGTGGCGGCGCGAGCTTCCTGCTCAAGGCACCTGTTGCAGCCTGGAGGGAGCGGGGGGCGGGACGGTGGTGGCTGGAGGGGCGGGGCGCCACCCGGACGGGGAGGGGCACAGCCCGGTCTGGCCTGAGCGACAGGCACAGACAACTTTGGCTTCACCTGCCACTGTCTGACCCGTGGTCCCGCCAGAAGCTGCTGCTGGAGAGCTCTACCTTAGGGACCACTCACTAAGCTTTTCCGGTTTCCTCTCCATCGCTGGGGAGGGGTGCCCCGTCTTCTCTGGCATGCCCACGGCTGTGGTGCTGTTCAAAGTCTCTAATTTGCAAGCCCCTACCTCAGTTTACCAGCCACCCATTGCGTAGCAGCCACTGTAGCCATGTGGGGACAGATGAGGGATAAAAACCATGACCCACTTTGACCACCAGGAGAGTACTAGGGGGAAGTGACACGCAAAGAGTTTGATTGATGATGATCTGAGGACCGTGTCCTGGTAGTGAGAACAGGAAGTGGTCTGTTGTGTGGGCGGCAGGGCTGACAGGTAACTTGCACATCCGGCTGATGTAAAATGTAGATTGCCAGGCTCCTCCCCATGGCTTTTGGTTCCCTAAGTCTGGACTCCAGCCCAGGGATACCATCTTTTGATCACGCCCCCAAGACAAAGGTGGGATGATTGCTGACGATGGCAGAACACAAGGCCACCCTCCGGAGAGCCCGCCCGTTTATAATCTCTCAAATTGAGAAACAAGGTAGCAAAGAAGATTCGGTTAGTGGTCCCGGATGCCCCTGGCTGGTTACAATCATTAGAACAGCCTTTTAAAGGCCAGGCCTTTACATAGGACCCCATGCGAGAAGGTGACTAAGACTTCAGGAAATCAGAAGATCGGAAGTCTGGGTGAGAGGGGTCTTTAGGTCCTGGTCACAGCCCAGGCTTGATGACAGTGACTACACTCCTGCAGTGTAGACCAGGAGGAAGGGCAGAGGGCACTCCTCAGAGGAAGCTGCTGCACCATGAGGGACTGCTTTCACGCTATCCGTCATTGAATCACACACAATCCCAGCACCTGAGAGACAGAGGCAGTAGGATTGCTTCAAGTCTGAGGTCAGCCTGGGCTACAGAGAGAAACTCGACACAAAAAACAAACAACCCTCATCATTCTTCCCACAAACATTTGCTGAGTGCCTGCTGCAAAGGCTGAAATGCTGTGTCCAAGGCCATCCCTCTGCCCTTGTCACCTGACAAAGAAGCACAGCTGTGACTAGCGTTCCCTAACACCCAGGCACACACTGGAATCTCCTGGAGACCAGTCAAAACATTCAGCTCGCTGAGCCCCACTAGGCACCAATTTAACCAGAATGCTGAAAATCGGCCATGGGCTCCTGGTATCTGAATAATAATAATAATAAAAAAAAAAAAAAAAAAAACCTCTCTATATGCTTCCAAATGTGAGGCCAGAGGTGACAGCAACTGATTCAGACTCCAGCAAGACCTGGCTATCCACATCTTCCCAGGTCCTTACAGCAGGGACTCAGGACAGACACTGCCAAACAGATGAAGAAAAGCTCTTGGGTCCTCATCCACCCCACTCATTCTTTCCCATTCTTTCCCATCCCTCTACCCCAGTGGTCTTCAGCCTTCCTAAGGTTACGACCCTTTAATACAATCCCTCATGTTGTGGTGACTCCCAATCATAATTTTTTGTTGTTGTTGCTACTTCATAACTATAATTTTGTCACTGTTACAAATCATGAACAACTATGTTAGGTGAGAGGGTTGTTTGACACAAAGGGGGTCAGAGCCCACAGGTTGAGGACCACTGCTCTGCCCTACCCATGATGACTAAATGCTTCTGATCAAGTGGGCATCCATAGCCTGTGCCTGCCCAGACTCCTTTCTCCTCTGTTCTGGTAACAGCTCCCTGGGTGCTCTCCTGGTGAGTTACTTTCTCTTCAGTGCTGGGAACTGAACCCAGGGCCTCTTGAATATTAGGCAACTATTCTATCACTGAACTACACTGGGAAGCTGTTCTTAAAGTGATTGTGGTAGAAAGGTCAACACAGTTGTCCTGCCATGACTGGTAAGGAAAAGAATGAAATACCTGGACCTGGGCAATCAGAAGATTTTATCTCCAAACCTATGAAACCCACTAAGATGGGTGATAGGAGATGTCATTCTATAAATATGTTTCTTGTATTGGTTAATGAATAAAGCACTATTGGCCAATAGGCAAGCAAGATGGGCGGGACTAGGAGTCAAGGAAGAGAGAGGAAATAGTAAGGAGGAGATTCAAGATATAGGACTGAGAGAGAAGAATGCCGGGCCCTCTTTCTGGTAAGATAAGACCACATGGAAATACTTAGATTAATATAAATGGGTTAATATTTAAGACAGAGCTAGCTAATAAGAAATGCTAGTAACAGGCTAACAGCTTTATATCTAATACAGGTCTCTGTGCACAGCAGTAGGACCAGGCCAGCAGGAAAAACATGCACCTAACAGATGGGGGCCATGATCACTTCATTCCACGACTCTGTGTGGGCAGATGGGTAGATGGATGGATAGGTGGAGGGATGGATAGATAGGTAGATAGATGGATGGATAGATGGATGAATGTAGGGATGGGATGAGGGATGATGGATGGATGGATGGATGGATGGATGGATATAAGTAGTTGGGTAGATGGATGGCTAGATAGAGAGGTAGAGAAAGACACAGAGAGATAGATGATAGATAGATGATAGATAGATAGATAGATAGATAGATAGATAGATAGATAGATAGGAGATATATGTTCAGATGGAATCATGGATGGAATCATATATGGATAAATGGATGGACAGGTGGGTGGAGATGGGAGGAAGGGGTTGATGGCATAAATCTTTGAATGTATACGTTTCTCTTTAACTATCATCTTCTCTGAGGCTAAACCTGGCCACCCAACTGCTAGGACAAGAACCTACTTCCCTCCAATCTGGTCTTGCTGTCCCCAAGAGCAGGCTAAGCTAAGTGAGGGAGGATGGCTTCTCACTGATGGAGTGTTTCCCACTCCAGCCTTGGAAAGAGCCAGAACGTTTCCACCCAGAACGTTGACTTGGTTTGTCATCCAGAAAAGCAGGCACCTTCTCAGACCACCCCAGATCTGACCTCTGCACCACAGCAGGTTATTACTGGGAGGGTTCCGATCACGTCCTGACCCAGAGCAATGCTCTTGTGGGATCTGTGGAGCAAGGAGGCTTTCTGTCCTCAAGACTAATAAATACCGAAGCAGGGATGAGAGCAGAAAACATGGCTGGGACAGAGGCCTGACAGTTCTGTGGCCCTTCTCTTGCTCTGTGGTTAATATCCCTGTAAAGGCCTTTCCATGTCCCCAGCACAAAAGCACCATGGGGCTGAAGCATGCAACAGACATTGGTACTGGACTGACCGAGTTGAGCAGTGACCCAGCTCAATTTGGCCAATATTGACCCCAATTACAAACACAGATAATGCTGCAGAAGGAAAGGTGTGGCCAGGATCACAAGAAGGTGTGAGTATGATCATGTTAGGGGACTCTGATGTCAACGGAGAATTCAGGGAAGCCGCTGGGTCCCTAAAACGGGGGCCATTGGGTTGAACAGAAGTTGGCCGAGGAACAGTGGGTATGTGTGAGAGCCCTGAGGCAGGAGAATATGAAGCACTGGAGGACCCGAGAGAAGATAGCAGGGTCAGGTGACAGCCACAGAGCAATCTACCATGCCCGGCTCTGCTGCTGGGTCTCCCTGGGATATGCAGGCTCAGGTAGCCCATTTTGGTATCTACAAGAGATCTCAAAATGAATGTCTCCAAAGTCAATCCTTGTTGTGTTGTTTTTCCTAACCCCAGGACATGTATCGCCCTCCTGTTCTCCCACCAAAAATCAGAGCAGCCCTGCTTCCGCTCCTAGTCCCACATCCCATCTCAGAAACTGATAGAGGATCTTTCTCAAATGTACCCCAGTCCTGACCAGCTCTTACCAACCTCGCCATTCCTCTCCTGCTCTTCATCCAAGGTCCCATCACCTCCCTCATGCTAGACCACAGCAGCTTCCTCTCTGGATCTGCTGTTTCCACTCGTGCCTGAACACAGAGCAACAAGAAGGGTTCTTATATACATCCAGGGGGCTGGAGAAATGGCTCAGCAGTTAAGAGCACTGTCTGCTCTTCCAGAGGACCTGGGTTCAATTCCCAGTACCCACAAGACAGCTCACAACCGTCTGTAGTTCCAATTTCAGGGGATCTGGATCCTTCACAGACATACATGTAAGCAAAGCACCAATGCAAATAAAATAGAAATAAATAAATAAATATCACACACACACACACACACACACACACACACACGCACACTATCACACACACACGCACACTATCACACACACACATACACACACACACACACGCGCACACACACACACACACACACACACACACACACACACACACACACACACACGCACTCGGGGCCTGGAGATCTGGCTCCATGGGTAGAAGCCACCCTCTCTCTCTTTCTGCCTGTGGATCAGTCACTTGCTCTGACCCCTCCACAGGGCCTTTGTACCTGCCGCCCCCTCTGATACCACTCTCCTTAGGTCATGTCTTACTTCCGACATCACCTCCCCAGAGAGACGCTCCTTGTCTGCTCCCAGAAGGAATGACACCCTGGGCACCTTCTGTCCCTTCTCATGCTTCCTGTCACTTAGCCCTGACCCTGCATTGTCCTTTATGTGTATATTTATTTAACCCATTTGTTAACTACTGAATGTAAGTGCTTGGAAGGCAGGGACAAGGGGCACCCATTTTCTTCACTTGAATATCTAGGGTAGCCAATTTTAGCAATAGAAACATAAGACACCCAGTTAAGTTTGAACTTTAGACAGTTAATCCTTTTTAAAATACAGGCCCTAAATATTTTTCAGAGAAATAGATATTTTTCAGTGTTTATATGAAATTCAAGGTATATGTATATGAGCATGTTTACCTGTGTGCTTGTGAGGCCAATGGATAGCCTCAAGAGCTTTCTGACATGGCCCACCTTCTCATTATGCTTTGAGACAGGGTCTCTCCCTGGCCTGGCCTGGAGTAAGCCTAGGCCTGTGGGACCATGAGTGTCAGGGACCCACCTGCCTATACCTCTCTGGTGCTGGGATTGCAAGCACGCGGCACTATCCCCAGGATATTTTTTCTAATATGGGTTTTGCATTTGCTCTCACGTCTTCATGCCTGCAGGGCAAGAACTCGGTGGACTTAGCTGTCTCCAGAGCCATTGAAAGTCGAGCTTAACTGGCTTCCTGGCTTTTTACCTGTCCTCCGGTCCTCAGTGATACCCAGGACAAGGAAGGATGGTGATGGGATAATGGGCCCAATGCTTCCCCCTGGGGGACAGATCAGGGGGAAAAATATGAGAAGAGCACTCCCTGCTTGGCTGGTGTGATGGCATTGGACTGATAGATTGTAGGCTATGACAATCAATGTCACTTTGCAGGTTTGTACCCAAGCCCCAAGCATAGGTATAGGACCTGTCACAGTTTCTACATAAACATTTCTTCTGGCACAGTGGCTTCAGGGACACACTGCAGACACATGGTGTTTTTAAAAGAGGAGAAAATCTGTTCCATGTATAGGGAAATGCCCTGTTAAGTTCATCAGCAAGTCCCTGAGCAAGTAACAGAGAAAAACAACAATAAAATGCATAAAATAAGACACTACACAGAGAAGGAGCCAGGGAGACATACATGCTACAGTTGTACACACACACACAGAGACACACACAGAGAGACACACACACACATACACACACACACACACAGAGACACACACACACATACACACACACACACACACACACACACACAGACACACACACACATATACACACACACACACACACACACTTCCAAACTGACCTTCCAGAAGGTCAGTGGCTCCCATGAGTACAAACACAAATGTTTTCTCACCAAAGCCAGTTTTGACAGATAAATAACAACAGCCCAACTCAAAAGCCCTGGGGCCCATCTGATCTCTTCCTGGAGTACAGGATGCTGGTCCTTTCAATGCCTCTGTTTCCTTCTCTGTCAATCAGAGTAACAGTCAGCATTGGCTTCTAAGGGTGTGGCATGCATGGCCACCAGCACCCCACAATTGGGAGGATCCACTTGGGAGAACCTTGGGCATGGCTTAGTGCTTGGCTGTTGCATCACTGAGTTCTCGCTAACTTTGGGGCAGGATGCTCTTAGCATTTCTTCTGTGTAGTGCTCCAATCCAGACTGCAGCGTTTAACGATAAGCCATAAATTCTGGCCACAAACCCCACAGCCTGATGACGGCTTCTGTGACCACTGACTGCACAGGGCAGGCGCTGAGCACCGTAAACCCAGCTGGAGTAGGGGGAACACTCTCTCCTGGGTCCCCGAAGCGATCACTCCCCAGCTTCAGCATACTCTAGGATTCATTAGTGCTCTGGATGCTAAGTGTGGCTTACTGGATGATGCTTTGCTGCCAGTCTGGCTGAGGGGTGGAGGGGATGACCAAAATCACCAGGCAGGCTGATGCTCACCCTAATGGGAGCACTTCAGAGGCCAAGGCAGGAGGGTTGCTACAAGTTTGATGCCAGCCTGGGCTATATAGTTAGTTTCATCTAAAGACGCATTGCTAGGCCACCACCCTCAAAAGAGAGAAATTCAGGAGGTGACAAACCACTAGTACTCCAGCTATATTCTCTTAACATTACTTAGTGCGTGCACATCTGGGAGTCAGGGAACAATCTGGGGGAGTCAGATCCTTCCATCTACCAGGTGGGGTCCAGGATTTGAACTCAAGTCCTCAGGCTTGGTGGAAACTGGAGAGACATTTCATCACCCTTAAACTATAATTTTACGCTTGTTTGTTGAAACTAAGTTATATGGGAAAACAAACAAACAAACGAAAACAAAACTCCATGACAAAGGACCTCCTGAGAGTTAAGAGGAGCGGCAGGTCCACTCGGAGACAAACCGGGAAATGGGATGCAAACAATACCCAAGCTGCCTTCATTTGCAAATTGTTATAATTTGTACGGGTTATCACAAGATGTTGGCCTTTTATTTTTAAAATGGCGCATTAACTGTGGTTCTCATCTTGGAGGCGGGGTTTCTTGTGGCTCTCTGTGTCTGACCCCTGGAGTGACTTGCTCCATGCTCAGGCAAAGCCATTCTCAGATCTCCTGGTGACAGACAACACAAGGGTTTTCCCTTTTCTTGGTGCTGGGGCTCAGGCTGAGGCCCCATGCACACTAGGTTAGCACTGTGTCACTGAGCTATGTCACCGAGCACTGGATTTGTGAGGCAGGGTCTGTTTTATGGCTCAGGCTATGTTCCTGCCTCAGCTCCTCAGTGCTGGGGTTACAGGTGTGCGCCACCATGCCTGACAAATTTTGAGGCTAGGTGGTGATGGAACAGAACCAGAGACCTCACCTTGGAGTGTCACCGCAGCCCTCCAGAAACAAGGCACACACACACTCACACTCATACTCACACACTCACACTCATACACACACCACAATACACTCACACACAAACTCACACACATCACATACACTCACACACATACACTCTCACATACACTCTCACACACACATACACTCTCACACACACACACCACACACCACAATATACTCACACACACTCACTCACACTCACACTCACACACTCACACTCATACACACACACTCACACTCATACTCACACACTCACACTCATACACACACCACAATACACTCACACACAAACTCACACACATCACATACACACACACATACACTCTCACACACACACCACACACCACAATATACTCACACACACTCACACTCACACACTCATACACTCACACTCACAACTCACACTCACACACTCACACTCATACACGCACCACAATACACTCACACACAAACTCACACACATCACATACACTCACACACACATACACTCTCACACACACCACACACACACACACACACACATACACGCTATTCCCCGATACTTTTAATTTTCATTATTTTTTTTGAAACAGGGTTTCATGTTGCTCAGGCTGCCCTTGAACTTGGTGTGTAGTCAAGGAGAGCCATGAACTCCTGGTCCTCTTTCCTCCAGCTCCAGAGTTCTGGGATTAGAAGTGTGCACCCAGTTTTATACAATGTCAGGGATCGATCCAGTGCCTCTTGCAAGCTAGACAACACTCTACTGAGTTGCGTCCCCCAGTGCCACCCCACTCCCTCCTTCTATTCAACCAATAGACTTGGCCTTTGCTGTTGCCTACTTGGCACGTGACGACCTCACGGCTGTGTCTCTTTTGGATTCTCTGCAGTTTCTGTGTGACACACAGGTACAAACACCCTGCCCCTTCTGCAACCCTGCTGCTCTTCTCTCTGTCCCGTCAGCACTGGTGCAAACATTTCACACTCGGGTGAAGGGTGGACATAGCTTACCCAGAGCAAGCACAAACACTCCCAGAGTTTAGGACAGAAATACCCCTAACCCTTCCGGAAGGACCCTGGAAGCTCCTTGGGTGGGCAGAAGGTAATAACTCAAAATTTAAACTAATAGATGAAATAAGTCAGGCCTGATGACCTGTGCCTGCACTCCCGCAAGGACCAGGCCAGCCAGGGCTACATGCAAGGTCTTACCTCGAAAAGGTAACTAGTTAAAATTAAAAAAATGAGCTAGACAGAATGGTGCATCCCAATCATCCTAGCACTGGCTTGATAGTCCAAGGTCAGACACCATTAACACATTAACACCCGTGTGTGTCACACACACACACACACACACACACACACACACACACCAGAATAACGGCAAAAACGGCAGCAAGCACCAGCCACCAGTTGACCTGGTCTGAGGGTTTCAGACTGGGTTTCATTGGACCACAAGAAGACCGCCCGTGCTATAGGGATTACCACCACACCTCCTCCCACTTCCAGAGAGTGGGGCCCACACAGCTGCAACCCCACAGTGTCCTGGGGTTCATAGTCTGAGAAACACGGGGCAGGAAGGTATTACTCCTGGCTGTTTCTCCCACCCCACGCTGGTCTGTCCCCTGCCTGACCCAGCCCCTCATCTGCTTCCCCAGCAACGGGTCCAACCTGACTCCAGTCTCTTCAGTCAGTGCCTTCAAGACTAAGGAGGCTATACACCTGCCCCTGGACTTCCCCATGTGACCCCGATGGTGAACTTCAAACCCCTTCCTGGATCCTTCGTGACCCAGTGCACATCTATGACGTCAGCTCCCAAGTATTCCTCTCTACGCTTTTGCCGGGCATCAGCCTGGCCACAGCACAGGCCTCTGTGAGCACTGTTCCTTTTGCTAGGAATAGTGTGCAGCAGGCAGACCACACACCAGCGAGGCCTCGGCAACAGCAACAACGACAACGACCACAGCTCATCTCCCTGGGAAAGAAGAGACATCCTGGCTGAGCTGGGAACCTACTGCCCTGTTGACTTGTTCTAGTTCTCTCTCTCCAAATGCACACTCAGCTCTTCACTCCAGATGCCTAGGAATCAGGACTCTTTGAGAAAAGGTTCTTCGAGGATAGGAACCGGTGAAGAGGAGACCATGCAAGAGCCAAGGGGTCTAGTCCCAAGGCTTCCGTCCTCGGAAGGGCAAGCCATCCACAGAGGCCACAGGGAGACAGAGGCACAGTGCAGGGATGCAGCCACAGCCACAGAGGCCAGGACTGCCGAGCCAGGAGACGTCAAAGGAGACAAGCAAGGTGTGCACTGGGCCTGCAGAGAGCATGGTCCTGCAGCGCCCAGCTCCCCACTGCTGACTCAGCACTGTGCAGGAGCTTTGTTCCCTCCAACCAGCGCTGTCCGTGATGACTTACACCAGCCACAGGAGCTGGCCTAACTAACTACAACACACATGTACACACTGCACATGTACACACACACACACACGTACACATGTAAAAGTGCATGCAAACATGTGTGCACACGTGGGCGGGCAGGCATTCACTGCCCTAGAGTACACTCTTTACAAGGGTAGACTCTTGTCCACTGGCTCCATGCCCTGCATTTCTAACAGGAAATGGACAGGATGGCCATTTAGGATCTGTGAATATGTGAGTGAGTGAGTGTGTGTGTGTGTGTTGGCGTACTAGCCTGTGGGTGTGCATGTGAGGGCCATGAGTATGAGTGTGTGTGTGATTGTGTGTGTGAGTGTAAGTGTGTAAGTGTGTGTGTTGATATACTAGCCTGTGGGTGTGCACGTGAGGGCCATGAATATGAGTGTGTGTGTGAGTGTAAGTGTGTATGTGTGTGAGTGTGTGTGTGTGTGTTTGGTGTACTAGCCTGTGGGTGTACATGTAAGGGCCATGAGTGTGAGTGTGAATGTGTGTGTGTGTTGGTGTACTAGCCTGTGGGTGTGCATATGAGGACCATGAGTATGAGTGTGTGTGTGTGTGTGTGTGTGTGTGTGTGTGTTTGTTGATGTACTAGCCTGTGGGTGTGCATGTGAGGGCCATGAGTATGAGTGTGTGTGTGATTGTGTGTGTGAGTGTGTGTGTGTGTGTGTGTGTGTGTGTGTGTGTGTGTGTGTGTTGGTGTACTAGCCTGTGGGTGTGCATGTGAGGGACATAAAGTGTCTTCTTCAGTCACTCCGCACCTGACTTTTTTAAGACGGGGCCTCTCACTGAACCTGGAGCTTATGGTTTTGGCTAGACTGGCTGGCCAGGATCCATCTGGCTCCTCCCTCCCTGACACCAGGCTTCCAGGCATGCCTGTGCCTCTCTTCCCAGCTTTTATATTGAGTGAGTTCTAGAAATCCAAGCTTGGATCTTCATGCTTGCACAGCAAGTTCTTTGTTGTGGGATGTTTGTACACTGTGTGAAGATGTATTTGCTGTGATTGGTGTAATAAAAAGCTGCATGGCCAATAGCTAGGCAGGAGGAAGAGGTGAGGCTTCTGGGAAGAGAGAGTAGGTAGAAGGAACTAATCGAGGCGCAGAGGAGATACCCACGAGAGAGACATGGAGGGAGTCAGACAAGCAGAATGGAGTAAAGGTAAAAATCCTCACGGCAAAGCATAGATTAATAAAAGCTGGTTAATTTGTTATAAGAGCCCATGGGACGAGCCTACGCTAAGGCGAGCCTTCATAATTAATAACTCTCCATGTTGTTATCTGTGAGCTGGCAGCCCAAAGTAAAACCTGACTACGGCTCTTTACACACAGAGTCATCTCCCCAGCCCAGGGCAGCTGTTCTAAATACTACTCAGCTGAAAACATACAGCTATTCCCTTAACCATAGGGAAACTGAGGCATGGGAAGGGCACAAGGTCACAGAGCTCTCAGGTAATAGAGGTGGATTGGACTCTGGGGCCAGCACTCCTGCTCTTGGCCTCAGGAGTATCTGGGACCCCCTGGAGACTCATAGAATAAGAGGCCTAACCCCTGCCTTCCAGGGGCTTACAGCCTGGGTAAGAAGAGCTTCAGAAAATTCCCATCTGCACTGGAGTGCTTCCCTCCACAGCAGCTTGGGGAGATGTAAACTTAGAAGGCCTTAGAAGGCTCCCTGCAGGTCAGGCTGCTTGAGGAGCCCTGGGGGGCTAGCCAGGGAGGGGCCTGGGGAGCCCTGGGGGGCTAGTCTGTTCTGAGGCTCTTTGCAGGCCACCCCCTTCTAGTGGCAGTGGAAATGTCCTTTTATTGTCCTATGATGAGACAAGGCTAGGCCAGACACCGTCTCTGCCTGCCTCAGTTTCCCTGTCTCTGGTGAGGAACATGCCTTCTTCATTCTCCCCTTCCCTTCCAAGATGTGTCAGAGAACATCTTGGAGTTGGAGAAAGAGCCTAGAGCTAAGGTCTAAGTTATGTCAGTTCAGAACATCGGTGACGTCAGCAAGTATCCCAGACAGTGAGCCTGTGGTTCAGCCTGAGGCTGCCGCTTTCTTCCTGGGTAACCCTTGGCCAGCTGCTGCCCTCCTCCACGGAGGGAGAGCGCGTTGCCCTTCAAACAACGTCTTGATGAGAAGGAAAAGACGTACTTCTAAAACAGACAGCCCCAGACAGCCCTGAGTCAACACAAAGTCAACAGGGGCAGCGTGGCTCATCCAGGGCCAAGCCCTCTGCTTTTCCTTACGTGTGTGACTTTTGGCAAAGCTGGTCTTGCTGTCCCCAGCCATCAGACACCAAAACTGGGTGTGCGCTCACCGCATGTTAGACAGAACTAAGTCTTTTATATGCATGGTTTCGTGTGACGTGCGTGACAACCCTACAAAGACTATACTGTCATTCATTTTTCGCAAATGAGGAAATTGAGGCTTCTGAAGTCACTCTCTTAACCCAATCTGTGTCATCACAAAGCTCTGGTAAGTTTAAAAAATACCTTAAGAGGTCTAGAGGACTGAGCAGTGAAGACATTGCCCGGCATGCAGGAAGCTCCGAGCTCAGTCTCCTATCCCAGACATGGTGGCTCACATCTATAACCCCAGCACTCTGGAGGTGAAGGCAGAAGGATCAGGAGTTCAAGGTCATCCTCAGTACACAAGGAGTTTGAGGCTAGCCTGGGCTACATGAAATCCTGTTTCAAAAGAAGGGGACAGGGTATTCAAAGAATTGTTGCTAATGTTCAGTTTCTACACAACATCATTTATTAGTTTGTACTTTAACAGTACAGGAATCATAGCTAATCTTTACAGACAAGAAACACATTGTGTTAGGGGTTTGTTGACTCCCACAACCACCCTGTAAGAGAGGCCACCTTAGTCTCTTGATCAAGACACAGAACGGCTGTGTACATTACTTCTCTGCTGTCCCGCAGCTGTGATGTAACTAAGCAGATAACCTAACCCACCAACTGGAACTGACGGGGACTGGAGCCTGGGAGGGAGCAAAGCTCGTGGCAAGTTTGTTTATCCCTAAAATACTTTCCATCACCTTCCAGATAACCCTGAACACACCTCTTTCACATCTCCAAGCTCCCCTGGGGCTTCTGGCCAAGGCTGCACAGCAGCACCTCCCTGGGAATCTGGAAGTCTCATCCAGCGGGCAGTTGAATTGAATGACATCCTAGTTGTCACTCTGGAGACCCCAATGCTGGGCACAGTGATTGGCCTATCTCAACACAGCTGTCTGTGGTGTCTGGAGCTGTTTTCTGTGTGCCTTATTGCTGTGGCATGTTAGCCAGGGCAATCTCTGGTGCCCTGTGTCCCGCATATGCAAGCGCACTGGTGTACACACGCCTGCTACTCCTGTACACTTGAACGCAGATTGGACGTGGGACAAGGCACGCATCCTTCCAGACCTTAGCAGAGAAGCAGCATTCTCAGCCCAGAGCAGAGGCACAGTAAGGCAAAAAACAGAAGCCAGATTTCTCCCCTGAGTTCTCAGTGCGTCCCTCTCTCCCTCCCTCATGGAGCTAAATCTGGCGTCTGTCTGCCCCACCCCCACCCCACCCCCACTGTCAGAGCATCCGTGTCTTAGTCTTGGTTTGTTCCGCAGTATGAAAAACCATTCCACAACTTTCACATATGTGTGGCCTGCCTAGGAGAATCACTCTGGCATCCGACATAATATTGGCACTTTTTTTTTTCTGCTGTCATTATGTCATTGCACCACCGCCACTTGACCACTAGCAGAGAACAGGATAAAGTGGTACCAGTGAAAAGGCCCCAAGCACTGGCAGAATCTGGCTTTCAGACGTCCTGCTCCACTGAAAATATGCTGAGGTTGGAGGTGGCTAAAGCCCCCTTTACCTAACGGGGTGGACTTGGATCTGGCTTTTAGTAAGAGCCCCCTCAAGCTCACTTGCCAAAATTGCCATTGCCTCCGCCCTACCGCGCCCCCCAGGACTTCAGTCCACCAAGCAGAGCACAAAACCTACATTCAACTCAGATTTTATGACACGAGGCTAACTCCTCCTACGCGGACTTATTCCGCTTAACCCTTCAGCCCGTCCCATTTGGCGGTGCCCCTGTCCCTGCACACAAGCTGACCTCAGAGAAAGCCATCCAACAGCCTCTACTTTAAAGACTTAATTTCTGACCCCGCAGCCCAAACCCCTCACAATCCCAACCAGATGGGCTAGATTTCATATCATATTATGATGCATTAACCCCCTCCAGAAAGAGCCAAACAGAATGGCTTCAAGGTTACATCTAAAAGGAAGAAATCGGAGCATAAACTGGGGCTTCTATGATCCCTTTGGCAGAACAAGCTGATGATACTTCGTACTTTAAATTGGGGTGGGGGAGCTGGAAGAGCCCTCAGACACATCCCCAGAAGGCCTTGAATGGCCCAAAGCATCAGTGGATGTGACTACTGTAAAGTCATCTTTCTATATTAATGAATAGCAAAATGTCAAGCCTGGTTTTTATTTTTTGTTTTTAAGTTAAATAATAATGATGACAAGGGCGATGGCCTCTGCTGTCAAAGCCCAGCAGTGAAATAAGAAGCCAGTGGTTAGCAGCGAGAACGCTCTCTCGGTGTCCTGAGACACACAACACACAGGGAATCCCGCCTGGGGACGCTACGCTTCCTAGAGTTACCATCCGCAGCCAGGACGCGCGCGTGCGCCCCTGACCGGCTGTGTCTACGCATAAACCTGCGAGCAGGGGCAGCAGGGGGTCCCGGGGTAGGGGCAGCGGAGCCTGAGCGGGGATGCAATGCAAGGAAGCCGGCAGGGATGCGGGCAGGGATGTCAGGAATGCGGGCAGGGATGCAGAGGGCCATGGCGCAGTTACCTCGGTCCGCAGACCCCATAGTGCGGAGGGGCTGGCGGGGGCCCGGTCTGCGCAATGCGGGGCGCTGCATCTGGAGGCGCTGGGCTCAGCGGGTTGGGGACCTGGTGTTTCGATCCGGCGGAGCGGCGCAGGGGCTGCAGCGTCCAGGCTCCGCTTCGGAGCTGTGGCTCCCCGTGCTCCCGCTCCTGTACTCCTGTTCCGGCTCTCCGTGCTCCCGCTGCCGTGCTCCGAGCTCGGGCTCAGGCTCCCCGGGCTCCTGGCGCTCCGCGGTCGCTTACTCCAGCAGCAACGCGACTTCCTTCCCCGCGCTCCGTGTTTATAGGCTTTCAATGCAGTAAAATAACGGGATTCCCTCACTGTTTCCTCCTGTTTACTCAGCGCCATGGAAACCCCTGGATCCCATCCATCTCAGAAACTAAGGGCTTTCCTGAAAACTTCACACTCAGGAATCCATGACGTCGCCTCCTCCGCGGCCAGCCAGCTCCGTGGCTCCTTTGGCCGCCAAGCACAAGTCCCTGATTGTTCGGGGCAGAGAAAAAGTCAGGAGAGGGAGGCGCGCAGGGGTGGGGGCGCGGCCCGCCAGGCCCTGCAGGAGCTGCGTGCAAGCTCGCAGGCAGCCACCGCCTCCCCCTGCAGCCTTGCCTGAATCCAGCCTCCTGACACCCCACTTTCTGAGTCGGTGCCCCTTGGAGAAAGCTGACCAGGGTTCCAGCCAGCACCCCTGGGTTGTCCAGGAGCCCTTGGACATTTGTCCAGGGGTACCTTCTTAGGCCCTCAATGCCTCTGACTGCCCAGATTCCTGAATGTTCAGAGATGCAGAGGAGCAGGAAGAGGAAGGAAAAGAAATAAATAATGGTAGCTGTGCCAACTGTCCAATTTTTTTTTTCCTCAAGGAGTTTATTTTTAGATTCATTTAGAAAATCCAAGGTTTCCAGTATTGCTCGGAGGGTCCAGCAATAAAGAGATGGTCGAAGAGTAGCCGAAACCAGGCAACGCATGTGTTTACACATGCTGTGCATAAACAGGAAAATAAAGGGGAGGGATGTCGGGACCTCTGCAGCCTCAGAAGGAGATGTGTGGGAAGGTACACGTGGCTCCCACCTGTAGGCCACAGCTGGGAGGAGCTGGGTGGACTGCGGCCCACAAGACATCTGGGCTAGGTTTCAGCTAGTTTGCTTCTCCACCTGCATGCACCATGGGAATTCTGCGCTTAGAGATAAAGCCAGCTTTGAAAGGCACATTGGACAGGCTGTCGTGGGCTTGGTCGGTCAGATAAAGGCATGGGAGCACCCAAGGCCAGTGACTCATCACCCCCTCCCACAAGAGTCTTGAACTTCAAGAGATACTGATGGGGGAGGGGCTGAGTCCACCCATGGGACCACTTTTTTCCACGCATCGCCTTCAGTGGCTCCCCCAACCCCAGGCAGCTCCCAGAGTGACCAGCAACCCTGCCTGAGAAAGCCCAGCCTCTCCCCGATATGGGGGTTCTCTGAAGTCTGAGGCACACTACACTGGTGGACCTCGGCAGCACAGCTTAAGTAATGGTGTCCGAATCTCAAAGAGCAGTCATGTCTGTTTACCCACTATGTGCCCCCAAAAATTCAAGGTAAGGAAAGTGTGCTGCCTTCCACATAAGGCAGACCTCAGAGCTACCAAGTTCCTTGCAGCCATTCTGTAAGCACCCATTTTCGAGATGATTTGAAAAGCCACCAGGTCAGCCGGCAGACACTAGTGTGGACACGGTGCAGGGGATCCGCTCAGCAGAGCTCTGAGGAGGCCCCATTCCCGCGGCCACCACAGCCATCACCCACAACAGGAACAGCACATCCAACCAGGGGGTCTCAGGCTGCTGGACTCGCAGGGTTAAGGTAGAGAAAGTCGGGGCAGGTTGGGTCCCATTGGCCACCACACACATGAATGAGATTCTACTTCTTTTCGCCTGTGTCCATACATAGCTCCCACAGGCAGGTACAACACTCCTCGTGAGCACCTCCCCTCACTCAGCGCCTGCTATGCACCGCGCCTTGGGTGAAGGTGAGCTCTAAATCCCCACTCAGTCCCTCTCCTGCAAGGACAATAAACATGGCAGCCACTGGCCACATGTGCCTAAGATGAAAGAAACTCATGAATACATAGTATGCCAAAGTCACTTCCTCCATCACACGCATCAAGCGCTCAGAAGCCACAGGTGGCTGACGGCTTCCTGCATTAGACAGCAAAGCGTAAGAAATATCCATTCTTCCTTCCAGAAAGCTCTCTTGGGCAGCACGGCTCAGACAATCGGGAAGGTCACACATGGCTCTGGTTGCCTCATCATCATCATGTTCCCACCCTGAGTTGAGCCAAGGTCCAAATGAACATGTTTAATGGAAGGTACTAAGAACAGTAAGGTGTATAATAAACGCTAAAAATACCTATCTTTAAAAAATAATGAAGCTTTCCCATAGTCAAGGCGTGAGTGGTGACTAAGCAAGAACTGGGCTTGTCTGAGTGACCTTGTGTGTGACCTGTAGGCCGCTCTTCCTGAGAGCAAGCCAGACCAGAAAGCTAAGAAGCCTCTTGTGAGATGGGTCCTTAGCCAGATGTAGTGGCGGAGTTCCTGCCTGGCATTCAGGAGGTCCTGGGTTCTTCCCTTGGCACCTAATCTTATTCATTTTATTTTTTATTACATCTACTTATTCAGGCGTGTGCACCAGTGTTCGTGAGCCGTGGCAAGCACATAGAGGTCAGGGGACAACTAGTGGGAGTTGGTTCTCTCCTTCCGTCCTGTGAGTCCCAGGATTGAACTCAGGTTGTCAGGCTTGGCAGCAAGCACCTTCATCCCTCGAGCCATCTCGCTCACCCTCATTCCTTTTCTATTAATTTCTTTATTTTAAGGCAGGGTCTTCACAGCCCAGGTTGGTTTCAAACAGAATCCTCAAGTCCTCACCTCTTTAAGAACTGAAATTACAGGTGTGGGCCACCACACCCATCCAAAGCCCTTTGGACAAAAAAGAAAAGTGGAGTTTCTTTATTGTTCCCACCCGCCGTAGTGTTGTGAGTCCCACTTACAGCAAGACTCCAAGAGCCCGTGTTCACACAGCCGGCCCCAAGGTGACCCCAACTCTGGCAGCGGCAAAGCCATGTTCTTGGCTGAGCGGCCACTGCCTCCCGAGGCCTCCCTGGGAACCTCCGCCTCCGAGGCTAGCAGGAAACCAGCATTCTGGGCCTCCTCTGGCCGACTCATTATCGGGGATAATTTTAGACTCGGGTCCCACCCAAGCTCAGGCCTTGGAGGCGAGTCCCCATCTCCACAGGTGCCTGGAGCTCCTGGAGTGGGGGACGCCTTCTGCTGGAACCAGCGTCAGCCACGTTTTTTATGGCCCTCACTCTTTGTCACAGTTAAGCGTTTTTCCCTTTTTAAAGCCCAATTAATACTACCAGGCTGGAGCCGGGGCCTACCAGCTGAGTCACCCAGTATGCCCTCATGAGCTGCAGCTTCAGGCCCCTCCACAGCACTGCTTGAGTTCCTCAGACAATTTCTTTCCTCTCTCACTGCCAGAGCAAGAAATATGCTGTCCTTTTGAACTGAACCACCCACTGTTTTTCACTTCTGTGGAGCACCCCCCTTTGCTGAGGGGGCGCTCCAAGGGGGGTGGGTGGGGAGCTTCCGCCCACTAAATTATCCGAGAGAAATCCCCAAAATAGAGGCTCTCAGCTGGAGCTGAGCATGCCAGCATGTGAGGGGAAAAGGCAGGGAAGGAACCGAATCAAAGCAAAGAGAAGGTACCCAGGTGGCCTGGGGGCAACTGGTCCAGGAGGCCGCCGCCACATCTGGGTTCCGGAGACTCTGAATCACTCAGGACCCTTTTCCTACACGTTCCCCTCCCTCCCGACAGCCTCGTAAATAGACACACAGGTGTTTCTGCCAGTGTGCCACTGGCTAGCCCAGCCCCAGCTGCAGATCTGTGCCAGGACTTAGGGCAGCTCCTGTGGGGCGCTCACATGTCCCTTCCCTTGCTGCATGTGGGCCCATGTCACCTCTAGTCTTACCAAGTGGACTTGTAAGCTTAGGGTCCACCTATGGTACCTGCCCAGCAACATACATAGGTGCGACGGGCACTATCATCAAACCCTTTACCTCATGAGGGTGCAGAATGGAGCACGCACAGGTTATGTATGCTCCCTGCCCAAGGTTGCCCAGCCAGTAAATGGCAGAGATGGGATCTGAACCCCAGCCACTTAACTGCAGAGCCCACCTCAGTTGCTTCGAGAAACATCCCATCAAAGATTCCTACTCTCAGCCGTCTGTGTTGGTGCTACTCATCTGAGATCTTGCTCTTTGGAGGCTGAGGCAGGAGCAGTGCTGTGAGTTCAAGGTCAGCCTGGGTTACATAGCAAAACCCCATTCCAAAGCAGTGTCAACACCAAAGATTTGTGTGCTCGGCAGTTTGGTGACAAGGCTAGTGGGCAGAACGGGAATGAGAAAAGAACCACATGGGTCGTGTGAGCCACGGGAACCACAAGGGGATGGGCAGGTAGGCCTGGTCACAGGGCTCCCCTTCCTTCCCTGTAGAATGCATGATTCCCCCAGCTCCAAACATCACCCAAAGGCCTCTCAAGTCCCCATACCTGCCTCTGCCCTGTGTGACCTCCTCCCAGGGGCTCTGCAGAGACCTGGGTGCTCCTGGTGGCCTCTGTCCCTCCGCCGAGGTCTCTCTGCATGACCAGCCTTCAGGAGACATTAGCTCAGGTCCTTCCTTGCCTCGCTCGGGTCCCCTTCAGGATGCATCTGAATCCCATATGGTCCCTCTAGAAGCTTCCTATCTCCTGCAGCAAGTTTGGTGACCCACAGCTTTGGACTTGCGGCCCCTCCCCTGGGCTCCCCATGGCCGCCTCAGCCAGAGTCCCTCCTTTGGAAGCCTCTCTCTCTGGCTACTTCAGCCTCCACTGCTCTGGAGTAGAGTTACTGTTCTAGCCCTCTCCTGTCAAACAACCCCACCTTCCTTTGCTGACGACATGGTCAAAGCTCAGTGTGCTGGGTACACAGTGGGTGCTTAGTAATAAATATCTGCTTCCAGCCATGGCGCCACCACACAAATACAACAAATAGACCCTAGCCAGGGTGCCCCCCCAACAATGCAGTCTGACGACCATCACAGTCTGCAGAGGCCCCTGGCCACCCCATCGTGGTGTCACCATCCTTGTAGTGCAGTGGTTCTCAACCCTTATGGGGTGTGAGTGACCCTTTCCCGGGGTCACCTAAGACCATTGGAAGACACACATATTCATCACAATCCATAACCGCATAGCAAAATTACAATTATGAAGTGGCATGAAAATAAGTGTGTGGTTGGGGTCAGCACAGCAAGAGGAACTGAATTAAAGGGTTGCGGCATCAGGAAGGCTGAGTGGGGCCCTACAGGCAATGGCAGGGGACCACTCACCCTGGACGGCCAGTGTGTGAGGTGAGTGGAGGACATTCAGCCAGGCCTTTGGAGAGGCCACTTTATAAGAGTCAACTTGAAAGGTGAGTGCAGCCACTGAGAGCAGTCGCCTCAGGGGTGTCCCTGGGTCACCTAGGCTGTGAGACAAAAGCTGACCCTTTAAGTCACCAAGTGTGAAAGAAGTCACAGAAGGCTGCCACTATGGCCTCCCAGGCCCTGGCCGGTCCCCTGTCTGATTGCATCTCCCCTGTGTGTCATCCATGCCCAACTCCAGCCCTTGTCTGGAACACTTGTCCCCACATTTCTGTGGCTGGTTTCTTTAAATGTCATCCCACGAATTGGGGAGATTTGGACCGAGTCTCACTACATAGTCCAAGCTGGCCTTGAACTCCTGATTCTCACTGTCTCTCAAGTGCTGGCATGACCGATGCAGGCCACCTCGCCCTGCTTCAGTGTGATTCTGTGACACTCTCCCATGACCCCTCCTGTCTGAAATGTGTCCCTGAGCTGCAGCACGGCCCCCACCCTGAGGGGCTCTCCACCCGGTGCTCTACAGCACTGTTTGCTTCAAGTCCAGATTCACTTATGTCTCGTCTGTCTGCCACACCTTCCAGCAAAATGTCAGCTCCCCCAGGCCAGGGCCCTGGCTTCTCGACCCAGCTGTGTCCTCAACACTGGGAGAGAGGCCTGGCCTATGGCCTGCCTCAAAAATGCTCGATGAGTGAATGACAGAGGGCCGGCTTGTCTCGCCTGTTTTGTTTACTGGTCATGAGTCACCTTCCCACCAGACTAGGAAAATAGGGGCCTGTGTGTCCTCCTCGGGGCTTGGCGAGACTGCCAGAACGGGTGGTCCCTGCTCTGTAGTCCTATCTCATGTCTACCTCTGGCAGCTCTGGCAGGCTCTCTGGAGCCCACCACACACATCTCGTTTGAGCCCTTCACAACTCTCTCAGATGAAGCCTCCTATAACCTGTGGCCAGTGAGGAAACTGAGGTACGGAGCCCCAAGGTCACCAAATAGTAAGCAGTAGACCATGAGAATATGGGCAATCATGGTACGGCTCCAGAATTACACTCCTGGGTCCAGCAGATATTTGTTGACTGAATAACTGACAGCCAGGCATATCTGTGTGGCCACCGACCGCCTCAGCTGGCTGCAGGGGACCCCGGCCACCTATGGCCCAGGAGTGGCTGGGTGGACGCCCCTGGGGCTGGCAAGGGAGGCAGCAGGCAGAGGCGGGCCATGGAGAGGGCTTCCCCAAGCCCTGGGATGAGAAGGTTCACGTCATCTGGAAAGAACTCCCCGTCCTGTGGCTGCGGCCGCGGGTGAGGTGTGTCCCCAGCCCACTCTTTGCAGGGTGCATTGTCTTGCTTTTAATAGCTTCTGTAATCTGTACTTGGAGCAACTCCTGGTATTCCCAAAATAATCCTCACTGCTGCTTTTTCCAACTCACAAGTGTTGAATGTTGCTACCTCCCCATCAGCCACTGGTCCCAGGGTCCCCAGGCAGGAATGTGACCCAACCAGAGGTTGCTGAGGATCTTGGAGAGAGCCTGGCCGCCTCTGCCAGATCGTGGGCTGCTGACTTCGAGTTTCCCCCTCCGAAGCTCCAGCCGGCAGAACTGGGCTGGGACAGCCCGCCAGCGGCAGCGGCAGCCCTCAGAATGCCCCCGGCTCCCCCTCTGAGAGATGGGGAAGATTTTCCTAGAAGCTGGAGAGCTGACGTGGAGGGAGAGGGAACTGGCTCGTGGTCAGCTTTCTCTCTCCTGCTGTGGGCAGAAGAAAGTGGAGACTGGGGTATCTCCTTTGCAGAAATACGGAGATATTTTTTCTTTAGATCTGGCCTCATGCAGCTCAGGCTAGCCTCCAGCTTGCTCCATAGAGCCAATCCTCCTGCCTCCACCTCCCAAGTACTAGGATTGCTAGGATCGCAGGCATGCCACCACACTTGGCAGTGATGGGAATTGAACCCAGGAGGTCATGTGTGATAGGCAAGCACTCTAGCAGCAGAACCCAAGGCCCAGCGAGACTTTCTGTTGTTAAAGGAGAAGTCAGAGATACTCATAGCTGGAATTCTATTTTTATATTCAGTGTTCTATGGTGTCTCTTTTGGCTTTTTCATTCAATAAATACCCTGGCACACATCCAATGGGCTAGACTGGAGATGCGGCTGCGAACAAAACCAGAGGCCAAAGTTTGGCCCTGCTGAGCTGGCGGACCTGGGGTGGAGGGCGCTTGACCCGGAGGAAACATACAAATCCAGACGGCACCACTGTGCCCAGAAATATGCAGAGTGGGACAAGAAGACGGCACGGACTGAGAAAGGGGTGGTCGCAGTCAGGGCCAGAGGGTCACCAAATCCCAGCTGAGCACTGCCGAGTGAGGCCAGGGCACAGGCCACACCAGCTGCTGGGAGGGGGGCTCTCAGAGCGCCCTCCACTCACGGACCAGGAGTGGCGTTCATGCCTCCATCCATGGGACTGTGTCCCTGAACTTGGACTTGGTGCGAACCTGAGAGAGACAAGGCCTGCCTCCTGATGTCCCCCACAGTCGGAGAGAGGGCCCAGCCGGTGCACCAAGCAGGGTTCGGCCGCCTGGTGAAGACTCGGGGAGCCCCACATCACATGGGTGGTGCATAGCCCGGTTGTGGGGACCACAACCAGCAATGACCACCACGGTACTTTGACTATTTTAAGTGTCTGACACATATTCACCTGTCTAACCCTCACAGCCTTTGACAGAATGGGCCAGAAAAAGGGCCAAGTGACTTATTCCAGGTTGCGCAGCCGAGGAGCCAGAAATCCAGCCCTTAAATAGGTGGGCATGTTGTTCACTTTCCCGACTCTTCCTGGGAAACTGGGGTCTGATGGTAGGAGCTCAAGCAGCCATTTTGGAGCATGAAGTAGAAAACACATGAAGGAAGGTAGAGTTGCCACATAGAGGTGCTTTGGCCTCTGGTGATGATGGGTGTCCATAGCAACCCAAAATCTCCTGCCCAGATGCAGTTGTAAGAGAGAAATAAAGAACTGACTTTTTTTTTTTGACCGCTTCTGTTTGGGAACTTTGACTAGCACAACTACATCTGTGATTGCACCAACACTGATTTTATTTTAAGAGCCCCTGGGAGCCACCAAGGAGAGTGACAATGAATGACATGATCAGACACGCTGGTGTCAAGAAGGCATCCTGAGTCAGGGCTAAGAGTCTGTCTTCAGGGCAGCTGGCCTGAGTACAAATCCCAACTCTGCTTGTCCCTAACTTTGGAACCTATTTAACCTGTATGTGTGCCTCAGTTTCCCTGTCAGGAGACTGAAAACACCAGGTATAGAGCCATAATGAGGGTCCACATGGGGCTTAAAATAGCACCGGCCGGCTATTTCAAGGTCTCCGTGGTGAAGGAAGGGCTTTCTGTGTAAGTACAAGGGCTCAAGTTCAGAACTTCCCCCAGCACCCACATAAAAAGCCAGGCATAGCTGCACATCTGTTACCCCACACTGGGGAGGCAAAGATAGGCAGACCCCATCGCTGGGGCTCCCTGGCCAGCCAATCCAGCTGAATCATTGAGCTCCAGGTTCAGTGGGAAACCCAGCTTCAAAACAAGAGGGGAGGGGGGAGGAAGACACCTGACAGTGACCTCTGACCTCCATGTGCACACAGATGGATACACACACTCACCTGTGAACACATCACACATACACCTATGCACACTACCCATTTCCTTCCTACACACAACCTGGTGCCTGGAGCTCAGGGAGTGAGGCCTCCTGAGGTCTTTGCTACCCACACCCTCTTACTGCAGAGCTGACCAAGCCTGTTCCGAACCCCACTCTCAGCAGATGCTGGTGGGAGCCTGGCGGCCACACCTTTGTTTCCATCAGAATGAGGACTCTGCACTAGGTGACTCTGAATGAGACTGCCCAGAAACTGGGGCACCTGTGTCCAGACTGGGGTGCAGACAGGGATCAGGCAAGTCTGCAGAAAACCATCCTGATGCAGTCTAGCCCAGGATATTGTCACAGAAGGGAGCACACATGGGGGTGGGCAGGCACCCCACTGGGCAGCATGATGCCTCCCCACAGGCCTCTGGAAGATAAGAAGCCATGCTTCCTGAGGATGTACTCCAAACACCCTGCCAGCCCCTCTACACTTGGCAGAACGCTACTTTGTGAAGCCAACCCTATTTTTCCATTAATGAAAGTATTTTTGGGCTCCCAGCAACAATGAGTGACTGTTACAAAAGACGTAGAACCTTCCAAGGTAAACAGAGCCTTCCCCAACCCAGGCTGGCTGCTCAGGGACTGAGCTGGTTGCAGCTGGTCTGGGCTCTCAGCTCTCAACCCCGTGGGGTCTGCAAGGGTCAGCCCTGGGCCTCTTGGTCTGATGAGGCCCCAAGACCAGGACCTGCTATTCAGGGTGCCCTGGTTTGTAAGAACCAAGCCGGTTACCCTGACCTACGCCTCTGGTTGACCAGTTAACTCATACACATGCAGGCTGAGATCTAGCTCTAAGCCCAGCACTCCCTGACAAAAAAAAAAAAAAAAAAAAAGACGTTTCTGCCTGTAGAAGCACAGACCCACAGGGTAACAGACATGGAAGTAATTTCCTTCCTTAGAGTGGATGGATGGATGGATGGATGGATGGATGGATGGATGGATGGATGGATGAATGGATAGATGATTGGGGGGATTGATGGATAGTAAATAGATGGGTAGATGATTGGGTGGATGGATGGGTGAAGAGATGAATGGATGAGTGGGTGGATAGATGACAGATAGGTGAATAGGTGAGTGGGTGGGAAGATAGATAAGTAGTAGATGGATAGTGGATGAAAGAGTCAATGGTTAGGTGGATGGGTGGATGGATGGATAAGATAAATGGATGGAAATGTGGGTAATGGATAAAATGAAAGCTCAATGAGTGGGTGGACGAATGGATGGGTTGATCAATGGATGGGTGGGAGTGAGTGCATTGCTGGATGGGTGGGTAGATATGAATACAGGAAATGTCAATGGATGGGTAAGTACATGGATAGATGGATGCATGGATGGGTAGATAGGAAGGTGAGTGGATGTGTCAATGAGCAGACAGGTGGATAGGTGAGTGGATGGGTTGATGAGTTGGTGCATAGGTAGATGGATGAGTATGGATAATGGGTGGGTGGACAGATTGAGCCATGTGTTGGTAACCATATTATCAATCTCACATAATAAATCTCTTACCTTGAACTCTTTTTGTTTGTTTTTTGTTTTGGGGTTTGTTGTTGTTGTTGTTGTTGTTGTTGTTTGGTTGGTTAGTTTTGGTTTTTCAAGACAGGGTTTCCCTATGTATCCCTCGCTGTCCTGGAATTAGCTCTATAGACCAGACTTGCCTCAAACTCATAGAGATCCACCTACCTCTGCTTCCCGAGTGCTGGCACCACCACCACCCGGCTCACTCTGGCCTGTTAAGGCAATGGTGAATTCTCATTCTCTCTGTGAGTCAGCCCCAGTATGACTTGGTTGAACTGAGGGTCCTTTGCTACAATGGAGTCAAGATGGCAGCCAAGCAATGGCCTCTGGGGCTTGCCTATGGCCCAAGGGTCCTCTCCAGCGTGCCTCCTCGCCCTCAGAGTCCACTCTACCCCCCCAGCTGCTTGAGTGTGTTCACAGCATGGCAACTGCTCTCAATGAAGAGACGGAACAGCCAAGCCATAATGGAAGTCCCTCCCAGCACATCCTGCTCCTTCAGGATGAGTCACTGACCCAGCCCTGGAAGGGTGACGTGACCAGGGACTCGCCAGTGACATTTCACATCACAACAGTGGCCCCTGGACAGACCAGAACAGTCGCCCCTGACCCAGAGTGTGTGCTAAGGGTGCCCATCCCGGGAGAGCCTGAGACTGTCTGTGAACAGTCAGACCTGTGCTGTCAGGGAAGGTGGCGGCACACAGCAGAGGGTGGCTGTGGTTACATCGGAGACGGCAGCAAGGCTGGAGGGCACAGGCCCTTTTAATGCCCATCACATTATCTGTGAACTAGAGTTTAGGAGAATTGGTATTTTAGAATACTAGCATCCTGTCTTGGGATACTAAATATTCCTTATTATTTCGTTCTTGTTTAGCTATGCTGAGGATGGAACTCAGGAGGTCCAACATGATAGGCTAATGTTCTACCACTGAGTCAGGCCCTCAGCCCCTTACTGGGGGATTCTAGGAAGCTGTTCTACCACTGAGCAACCCCTCTGCTCCTCACTAGGAAATTCTAGGCAAGCATTCTACCACTCAGCCACACCCCCAGGCCCTCACTGGGAGATTCTAAAGCTGAGCTACATCCCCCTCACCTTTCTTACAATTTCTTCCGTTCCGTCTAGGTATTGACAAACTGCTATACAGATTCTGGCCCGCTACCTGCATTTACAGTTTGTCAGAACACGGGCATGTGTTTGTTCACAGGCTGCCTGTGGCCGCTGGCATGCTGAAACAGCAGAGTGTGACAACAGAGAGGTTGCCACAGGGCCCATGTGGTCAGAAGCAAGCACTTCGCAGCTGGTCCTTCGCAGAGTGAGCACTCACTGACCCCTGGCCCTGGAGAGCTGAAAGTTCATTTAGATGCATCTGTTTTCAGGGCTGATCCATGCCAGCTTCTTAATCTCCTCCTAACCCAGCCCAGCCCGGCCCATATGTGGACGCCACTTCTCCTAGCAGGGGACAGATGTGGGCAGATCCAAGTCCTCCTGCAGAGTAGCACGATGGCCCCATTTGGGAGCCATTTAACATGGTCCTTCTTGTGGATCTGGGGCCATGGGCTGAGCTGGGAGATAAAGGAAGGGGGGCCCTTGAAGCAGAGGATGCTGGGCAGGGGAGCAGGCAGCAGCTTGTGGGGGTCACAAGCCAGGAATCCCGTTTACCTGCAACTTTTCCTCCTCCTTCCCTCTTCTTTCCCCAGGCCCAGCCCCATCGCTTCAGACCAGCCTAGCTGCCACTCAGATGTTATAACCCTGAGCAAGGGCAAGATGAACTAAAACACTGAGGGGGCTCTTCAGGAAGCCACAGCCCCCAGCTGTCTGCCTAGAATGAGGAAGTCCAGGCTGGAAGGAGTAGGCGACAGGGGCCATCTTCCTGACAGACACCTGCTGAAGGGCCTCTGGAGGGAGGCTCTCTTCACAGTCACTGACTCTGCCTTAACCCGACACCCCTTCAAGAACCCCTGCTTTCATACTTACTAAGGCCACTTTTAAGTAGTTCAGGGACGGCTGACTCCTTCAGTCCTAGCCAATCAGCATCCAGAGTGACTGACTCCAGCCAATAAGAATCAGCTGGGGTTGCTTGCTTGTCTTGGTTATTGAGGCAGGGTCTCCTGGGTAGCCAAGGATGGCGTTGACGGCCCTGCTTCCAACTCCCAAGTCCTGATATTATAGGCCCGGGCCATGTCGCCAGGCTGAAAACATGCCCTGCCAACCGTTGGAACTTCACATGGTGATCTATGACAGTATCAGCACAAGTACATGTGCGCCATACTTGAGAGATATCAACACGGGCAAAATGCATCCCTGTACCTGAGCTTCCTGTTTAACCAGACTCCCTGAGTTCTACAGGGGCTTGCCAGTCTGGACCAATTTCCACTCCCTTGAACTCAAGCCCAGCCCAGCCCCTCAGGAAAGGCATAGGGGTTTCCAGGGCTCTGCCACCTCCATAGACCACAGACCCTCTGGCTCAGGACAGGAATTTGCTCCAGCACTCCCCGGAGCAAATCTTGGCCCAGTCCGTTGTGAAATTAGTTCTTTACTTAGCAAGGACTCGGTCCCAGCAATGAAGATCCAGGGCCCAGCCCCACAGTAGGAAATGTCCACATGGCCACCCATATGGCTCTTGGCAGACCTCACAGGTGAATAAACAGAGGCTGCCTGCAAACCAGAATCCTCACAGAGGTCTCCTGGGCTGGAGGGACCTGAGAGAGCCTGACTGTCCCATGCTGAGGTTTCCCACGCAGCCCATGGGGCCTCTGCAGGCAGGACGGAGGCCAAGGCGTCTGAGCCATGTGTCCAGAGGAGGAAGGGAGAAATCTGCAGGCGGCAGAACACAGCGCTCCTACCCTCAGGCTGGGCAGAGCCAGCCTCAGATAGCATGGAGGAAGCTGGGGTCACCTGGGGCAGGTGCCTGCCTCCTCCTGCTGCTCCTTGGCCTTTCCCAGGCCCTCTTCTCCATGGTTCTTCACTTCCTGGCTTCTGTTTTGTTTTGTTGTTTTTGGTTGTGTTTTTTTTTTTATAAGATTCCTTTGTTGTTACCACTTAAAGTAAATAAATAAATAAAGCAAATGAACAAAGAGGCATCTGGAAGGCTTTGTGGAAAATGGCACTGGCTCCTAGGGCCACCCCACCCTCCACTGAGTCAGGCCATCACAGCCCAGGATTCCCAACTGGCCCCCAAATGTGAGTCTCCTCTGTTCTCCCAAAGGCCCAGGCTTCTCCCTAATTCATGCTCCAGGGCTGCTCTACACTCAGGCCTGCCAGAGGGCTGTCAGATTCCCACCCCCTGCCCAGTGCACTCTCTTCTACCCTGGAAGTCACTGTTCCCTACCACATTTCCACCGTGTCATGGTTCTCGTTCCTGCCCTCCAGGTCAAACCTCCCTCTTGCTACAGCTCTAACCATAAGACCATTGCCCACTGCTCAGCAACCATCTATGGTTCTTGCTGTCTCCTTGCCATGGTAAATGTTCGGTTACTGGCATCTATTGTTTATGTTTCCCAGCATGCCTTTCTCTTTTGGAGCGGCACGGGCTTCCGTAGGTTTCTTGGGGGTTTGGTGCTGGAGAATCTCAGGGGCTCACCTTTGAGTTTATGAGGTTTGGAGATTTCCTCATTCCCAGGTCCCAAAGTAACAGACTGCAATGACTCGGGAGCTGCTGAAGGTCATCTTGTCATCCCAAGGAAGACGCCACTCAGGAAAACAAATCTAGAAGAACCAGACAGGGCTGGCATCTCTAGCTTCTCCTGCGTCACTGGATACAGGCCTGCCTAAAGCTGGTTCTACCCATCAGCTACATCCCTGAGAACAAAAAGACTGCTAATGACAGCAGCCCTCCCTCCACGGGGGTTTGCTCCAGCATTCCCCTACATGTCCATAAACCTCTGTGAACAGAGATCATTCATTCATTCATTCATTCATTCATTCACTCACTCATTAATAGACAGGCTCTCACACAGCCCTAGCTGATCTCAAACTCCCTATGCAGTCAAAGACGACTTCACACTCGAGATCCCCCCATCTCCTCTTCCCGAGTGCTGGGAGCACAGCCCCATGCCATCACCCTGGTTTATGTGGCCCTTGTGGAGCCTGGCTCTTCACCTCTGCCAGGCGAACACTCCACCAACTGAACCCCACTCGTGGCTGACAAATCTTCCCAGAAGCCTCTCTGAAGTGGGCACCTCTTTCTGAGAATGTCACTGCTTTCTCTCATTTCCAGGCCCTCCTTGGGGACAGGATTTAAGTGGATGGGTGACATCATTGTTCAGCAGTGCTTGGACCTAAAGCAGAACCTTTGGGTCCCTCTGGACTCACAGTGACCCAGCCTTGTACCTCAAGACGCATGCGCTCCTGGTGCAAACCGACTACCCCATCTTTTTGTACAAACACCCTGATGTTCCTCTAGGGCTTTGCGGCATCTCCCTGCTCCTGAAGGCTGGAATGGCTCCTTAATGTCATGTGGCCTGGAACTGGTCAACTAGGACACTGTCTATGCTACCCCATGGTGACTGAGGTAGGATGTGTAGACACGGCCCATGAATCCAGACCTAGAACCTTTGTCAACAGCACTGAAACAGAGGCAGGCTCCAGCTGCTTTCAGAAACGGGAGGGCAGGAGGATCCAGGCCACTGAGGCCTCTGGGTAGCTAGATTTAACCCCAGAAAGCAGCAGGTGTCACTGCTAGGCCAGGAGACAGTGACACCCTTGATCCAGCCATGCCTGAAGCCCAGACCCTAACAAACCTCAGTGCTGGGCCTTCTGGTGCCTGTACCACTTAGGGCAGCCGATGGATACTCAAAGTCATCATCCCCACGCTTATGCTAATTCACTAAATACCAGGTGGTCATGAGTTGATTCTGTATCGAATAACTGTGCACAGGGCAGGTTCTCAGCCTTATCGCCAGCCCCTCTCCTACACCACAACCTCTTACTTGGCCTGATATACATTCCTGTCACCCATCTCTGACTGTCATTTCCAGAAAGCCCTTCCTGACATGCCCAGGAAATGTGAAGTCTCCTGAAAATATCCGGATCTCAGAAACCCCTGGGCTTCACCTGTATGCATACATTAGGTATTCTGTGTGTCCCTCCACCAGGCCAGATATCATCCAAGCCACCACCGAGCCCCACATAAGCAGATGCTCATCAAACAGCTACAGACCTAAACCAGAGCCCTCCATAACTCAGGAGCAAGGACAGGAATGTGCCCCCAGGCTTCTCAGCTTGGCTAGCGTAGGGTCCAGCCATGGCTGGAATCTGGTCCACCAGATAATTTCAGAGACAGTCGTCTTCAAGGAAGGCTTGGAGAGTGCCTGCCTGTTTGTGCAACTTCCCCGGACCGTTAGCGTGTTGAGAAAGGTCAGAAGCCCTACCCAATCGTGATTCATTCCCCGGGACCCTAACCACGCCCTGAAGCAAATGTCAGATTTCACACATTTAATGAACCCCATGCTTGCAATCTGTGGCCTGTAAAAACTGATTTACACCGCCATTAAACCCCTTGGTGCCTACAAGAGGTTCTGAGAAGTATGCTGTGCGCTCAGAGAAGGGCTTTCTTTCCCCGGCTCCCCGAGACGTTAATTCACTGCAAGGCCCAGGAATGTTCCTGAGAACCCTTATTTCAATCACAGTATTTCTTTCAGCACCTCAAATTTGCTCACCCCATTCTGGAGAAGAGCAGCTGAGCCAGGTTAGACACAAGCAACAAAGCCCAACCACGCAACTGTTAGAGCCACGGAAAGGCTGGGTGGCAGATGGGGGGGGGGTGGCTGCCCCATAGAGACAGAACACGGCTCACCTGCTACTGTAATTAAGTCCTGCTTGAGCCAACACCTTGCGGCCATGCTGTGTCCACAGCCTCCTTGACGTATTGTCAGTAACACCTGGTGTGACTTTTGTCTCCAGGTCCACAGCTCCATTTAGAGCCTTCAGTCTTAATACCATGGGGTGGCTGTGCTTCCTCGGCTGGGTGACAGGTGCTCCTTTCAGCTGCCCCGTGGAACTGTGGCTACAGAAGAATATTCTAGAAGGAAGGTCTTGGACATCCAGACTCCCATTTCCAAGCCCAGTGGGCTGAGTTCTTTTCTTGTGTACAACGCAAGGCGGCCCTGACACCTGCACCCTCTCAAACAGCCGAACACTAAGGCCGGCACCGATTGCTCTGAGTCCTAGAATTGACCAGTCTGTGTGTGGCCAGAGGGCTTCTAAGTTTTCAAACTCGGGCTGCTCATGGCTCAACAGGTAAAGGATTGCTGCCTAAGTCTCGTGGCATGAGTCCGATTCCTCCCGGGTCCCACTAAGAAAGAGATCACCAACACGTGCATACCACTGCACCCACGCCACGCGCACAAAAATAATAAATGTATTAAGTTTTTAAGGCCAGAGGCTGGAAAGATGGCTCCGACATCTTGCACAGGGTCCCATTTCAATTCCCAGCTCCCACATAGCCAGTCATAACTGTAACTCCAGTTCCAGGCGATCCAACGCCCTCTTCTGACCTCTGCAGGCACACGTGGTGCACAGACACACATACATGAAGATCAGCCACACACAAAATGCATTTGTAAATCTTTAAAATTTCGTATTTCAAAAAAATTTTCAAATGCAGTCACAGGAGCAGCTTGCAAGAATGCTCCCTCGTTTACCAAAGACTCCCTGGGATTTGGAGGGCCACTGGCCTGAAACCCCAAAGGGCTGCTTTAGACAGGGTGGGGACCACAGTCGGCGCTGAAGCTCAGTGGTAAAGCCAGTGTCATCACCACCGGGGGCCTGAGTATCCCTTATCTTCACTCCCAGGGAAAAGCAACTGAGCTCTTTGAGGATCTTTATCCTGTGGTCTAGGAGGAAGTGCCCCCTGTCATGTGACCCAAGTCTCTTGTGAGATTTTCACACTCTGTCATGAACAATTCCAGTAGGGGACAAAAGTGCTGTAGGGTGAGGAGAAGCCCCACCCCTTTTCCACGGTCCTTGCAGAGGCTCCTTCTCAGCTCCAAGGTCCTGTCTGTGTCCGTTTCTCTAATGTAGCTTTCTGCCTTGTGCAACCAGGGCTGCGACAGGTTCAGACAGGACCTGCGTGAACTGTGTCAGGCGTCCAGCGACCACGAAGAGACACTGTCAATAGATCACTCCCCTGGCTTGCTTAGCTACCTATCTTACCGCCACAGCTCAGGCCCAGCTGCCTAGGGACGGCACCAGCCACAGCTGGCATCAATTAGCAATCACGGACACGCCTCACCATCTGATGGCGGTTCTTCTTCCCAGGTGTCACTTCACAGCTGAGACCAGCTACAAACCGGTGGACCATGACATCCCAGCACTCGTGGGCACAATCCCACTGTGCCTTTCTCTGTTCCTGCGTGCTCTGACAGTAGCATGCGCTTCCCCCTTAACCTGCGCTTTCCTCGCTTCCACGAATGTTAGCCCCTCTGATCTTGTGGCTTTCGACTAAAAAGCCACCTCCTCTGGGTTGTCCTCCATGACCACCACGGCTTAAACAGTCTGCCTCATCCCCAACTCTACACACAACTTGGGCCGGTCTCCCAGTCTGTACCGATTTAATCTTTCTGTACAATTGCTATTACCTAGTTTGGTGTCACATCTACTAAGGATTCACTATGTGCCCTTCCCCCTAGACACTCAAAGTCACAAATGCCTCAAATGTTGCATCTCAGTGAATGAGGCTGAAGCCAGAGGCCTCTGGGAAACCAAGAGAGGAGGTCATGGCACTGCCCAGTGAGGCGGGAAGATGGATGATGGCCACTCTGAGGAGAGGCATCTGGGAAGAGACCTGAGGGAGGCTTGCCGCCCTCAGACCTCGGCCTGACACTGAAGCTCCATCCTCTGGGAGCGGGGTTAGAACCCTCACATTCCCAGAGCCTGGAAGCTTCCCTATATCCAGAAGCATTCCATAATACTCATACAGGGAGTGCCAAGTATTGACTTCAGACAGCCCAGGGGCTGTGCTCCCCAGTGATGGCAATCCCAGGGTGACTCACAGTATGCAGCTTGCACCCCGTCCTGAGGTTAACTCTGTTCATAATTAGAAGGTGGAAACAGCCACAAAGTCAGGAGCTAGAGAGTGTGGCAGCCCCCAGAGCCATGTTGGGGATGGAGGCAAGGATGGTCCCCAGAGAACTCTGGGAGTCAGAGAAACGGAGCTTGGAGCTTTCGATGTCACTGATGGAATTTCTCAGCCTGCTGAGACGTGCCACCAAGAATGGAGCTGAAAGGCAGAGGGTGACGTGGCTGTTGTCACCAGCGGCCTTGAACCCATGCCAGGGGACGGTGAGCCACAGACCGGTGCCCAGCCTGGCTCTCTTGAGCACCTCTCTGCATCTCACAGAACGTGGGTCCCTCTTCAAACAACTCTGCAGGCTCTCCCATTCATGCGGCTACAGTGGGTTTTGTGACTGAACCAGAGTTCCAGAATAAAGAACTGTTGGCACTCAACGTAAGAAAACAGCCTGCTTTGGGGGGCTTTCTTTCGTTTTGTCCTTTGTTTGACATGGACTGTCTGGCTCGGAACTTGCCATCCTCCTGTCTCAGCCTCCCGAGCGCCTCAGGAACAAGCACGGGCAGCCATACTCATTTACAATGTTTAGTTAATGTTTCATGGACAAAAGAGACATCAGGGAAGAGCTACGTGGGCTCCGGCTGAGCAGAGGAAGACGCTGCGTTGTCCTCCTTGAGGGGCACACACCTGTTGGGATGGGGGGGAAACAAGGGGTCTCCGAAGCAGCCTTACTGAGATACACATCTACACGCCACAGGCGGCACACAGGGAAGCGTCAATCAGGAGTTCCCAGCAAGCTCACAAGCTTACACAACCGTTGTCACCTCCAAGGAAACTCCGTGACAACAAGCCGCCCTAAACATCCAATTGGCTTGACCACCACCATGCTACTTTTGGCCCCAGATCTGCCCCTTCCAACATTTCATGTAGTTCAACGTGTTCCTCCAGCCTCACTGATGCACGTTGCTTTCACAGTTTCTCCCTATTACAGCATGCACCATGTCTCATCATCCTTCACTGCTGAATGGTGTGTCATCCATACCCTTTTGTTACGTATGCAGACTAGCAGCATTGTGCCCACTCTGGGGCTCTTATGGATATTGCTGTAGTAGACACCTACATAAAGCTTTTTGTGTGGGCATGATTTAGTTTTTCAGTGATGGCAACTAATACGACGACTCTGAATTTAGCCATTTGAGGTATTTCCTATTTTGTGGTGTAAACCCTGACAGACCCATTTCTGCAGTGGCCCGCCTATCTTTGCACTCCATCCCACTTGCACGTGTCGAGCCAAGCACTCTAGAACATCTCTGAAGTTATCAAGCTATTTTTTAATGGGTGCATCTCACACCCCGGAGTGGGAAACCTCCACATCCTCGACAGTGCTCATCACTTTCTTTTCACGTTAGCCATCTGTGGGTACCAGGGCAAGTTCCCACGGAGACTGGCAGGCCAGTTCCTCCAGTGCAGACCCATGCTGAAGCCTGCATGGAAACACCAAGGGTGCGGCTGACCTGCGTCTACTGTATACACGTGGCTGCACCATGCACAGTTGACAGCTTTCACAAACTGAAAAGAATTTGTCAAAAGGTGTGAAATTAGAGGAAGTAACAATGCCCCTGGCCAGGTCAGGCCTGTGCGTTCTGATTTCTCCAGTGTGCGGACAGACACATCAAGCTCACAGGCAATGACAGGGTATGGCTAGACTCCTGGCCTTTCAATCCTCCTGCTCTACTGCCATTTGCCCACCTTCCATCCTCGCTGACCCCAGAAACGGCTTGACTGAGCAAAATGCCTCACCTTATTATAACCTAGGTTTAGCAATGGGGTTGTTTGACCAAGATGTCAACAACCTACAGGGGGATCTGGAAGGTTCTCACTTGAGAGAATACCCACATTCCTCCCCTACTTCCTGACGCTCAGACTTCCCAGTCGTACTGGATCGTGAGGTTGGGGCACAGCTTTGGTTCCTGTGGTGGCTTGAATGAGGTTGGCCTCCGTGGGCTCGTATATTTGGACGCTTAGACACCTGTGAGTGAAACTCTTTGGGAAGGATTAGGAGGTGTGGCCTTGCTAGAAGAAGTATGACTTGAGTGGACTTGGAGATTTCAAACCCCACACCCGGCCCAGTCTCTCTGCTGCTTCCCCAGCACCAAGCCCGCATGCATACACCCTGCCATGATGATGATGGACTAAGGCCCGGAAGCTGGATGCAAGGCCCCATTGAATGCTTTCTTCTCTCCGCTACCTTGATCTGGTGTCCCTTTACAGCAAAATCACTGAGACAGTTTCCAGCGACAACCCAAGCCTGCACTGCCCCGGACTTCCTATCCCAGCCTCCTCTTGCATGACAAAAGAAGTGTTCCAGGTCATTTCTGAAACTGTGATAAAACGCCCTGACAAAAGGCAACATAGAGGAGACAAGGGTCTATCTGTCAGGCAGTTCCAGGGTAAGGTTCATCATTAATGGGCGGTCAAGGCAGGAACTCAAGCCGCCACTCACAATGCTGTTTCACCCATCTGCATCTCTCCTTGCCTAGGGAATGTGACGGGCTGGATCGTCCCTTATTAACAATCTAAACAATCCCCCTTAGCCATATCCACAATCTCACCAACCCTCTTCCAGGAGGTTCTAGATTGTGCCAAACTGACAGTTAAAACTAACCAGCACAGGGGACGACCCCATCTGATTTAAGTGTGGGTATGGGGTTTTCTAGGATGTCACACTGGGTAACTTCCTCTTGAGTACATCTTGTTAATATTGTTCAAGCCTGTTCTATCCTCAGTGTTGCTTGCTCCCCTGCAACGGGATTGGGACACAGGCCCTTTGAGATGCAGGTGTGACATGACAGAAAGGCAGGGCCCCTTTACCCACCCAGGCTCCTGAGCCCCAGACCCTGCTCTCAGATCCATGACGTAATCTCCCCGCGCAATTTGAAGTAGCTGAATGGTCTCATGCTATGTATGTTTTACCAGAGTTTATAAACATTGAACTAAACAAAAGAGAAGCCCTCAAATGTCAGGAAGCCTTACTGAGTCCCTGTCCCAGGCCAGGAACTAGAGCTAAGGATAATCCTGGGAACTACTTCCGCTGTCCCTTGCGGGCTCCAGGAGCAGAAGTCAGGAACAAAGATACCGCGTCCTCATGTGGGCACCAGCCAATTCCACCCCATCTCTCGCCTCTCAAGCTTTGGAATTTATTAAACTCAAGCAAACTCTGCCTTCTGTTTTATTAATGAATGTTTTAATGTAAAAAAAAAAAGTTCAAAATCATTTTCCAGTTTGATTACTTCCATGCGGTCTCTCCCAAAACCCTGAGTACACAGATTCTTGGAGAGGCAACTTTACTCTTTCTGTGGTCACATAGGCCTCAGCCCTGCAGGGGACTGTGCCCAGCTGGGTGCCCGGCCAGCCCAGTGTATCAGAGGTGAGCAAAGACACAGGCCCAATAACTTGCCAAGAGCAAGGCCAATGATGTCCAAAGTGTCAGGCAGATTGGGGTCAGTTTTGACAAAGGCCTTGGAGCTTGGGTGGGACACTGTCCCACCCCCTCAGGCCGCCAGTGAAAGGAACCTTGGCCGCGTCCTCCCTCCCCTTCAGCCTTGTCACCTCATTGCTGATTCTTAGAACAGGCAAGGAGCTAGCCCCAGCTCAGATCTGAGGTCAGGGAGGCTTCCCAGCTGAGGTTATCTTAAGCCCACCTGACCTCTGACCCATGCCCTTTGCTTCCTACCCCCAATGCCTGCGTAGACACTGGTTTTCTTTATATGTCTGTTCTCTCTGGCTAAAATGCAAGACAGTGCTGTGAAGTGTGTGTGTGTGTGTGTGTGTGTGTGTGTGTGTGTGTGTGTGTGTGTGTATGTGTGTAGGTGTGCAAGCACACACGTTCACATGTTTCTGGGTGGCCACAAGTCAACATTGGTGTATCCCCAATAGCTCACCACCTGCTTATTAGAGACAGGGCCTCTCATTTAATGTGGAGATTGCTGCTTCTGCTGCGCTAGCTGGCCAACAAGCCTTGGGGCTGCTGCCCTCTACCCTCCACCATTAAGGTTACTTGATGTCTGGGGCTGTTGTGCAGTTTTCACCAGGGTGCTGGGGAATCCAGACTCGGGTCCTTAAGCTTGCACAGCTGCACTTTGCAGAGCTTTGGCTGGCTCTCCTTCCATTGGGGCTGCCCTAGAAGAGCAGGGGACTCCACAGCTCTGTGTGCTGGCCCAGCTCTTAGAGGCCCTGGGCCATTTTCTCTAATGTGCCCACTGATGAGCTGCCCGACAATATTATGCTAAGTTATGTGCATACAGAGTGGCATCTTAGATTCTAATTACCAGCTGCATCTTTGAAGGATTCCTGCCTCATTTCCAGGATAATCACTCACCTCGGTCTGTGGCTGATGAGCTGTTTGGGGCCAACTGAAGGCCCAGCCCAGCCCCTCTGGAATCCACAGGGTTCTGGGTGTCATTAGTGGCTCCGATTTGCCTCTTTACAAATCTGTTTCATATATAAGGACAAACGAGGACACGTTTTTTGCCCGTCTTTAAGACACTCACTACATTCTTCCCGCAGCCTGCTCTTCTTACTTTCTTCCGGGGAGGAAGGAAGGGGGGGATCTGAACAGTCTGGGCGCCACAGTTCTGACTGCACAGGGTTTCGTCTTCAAAACTTGACCCAAATGAGCATAGTGGGAACAGGGGACACACACAGTAGGGTTTTCCTCTGCCTGCTCTTTCTGTACACCAATCTTAATTCCAAGTGGCTGAGCTCTGCGTGGGAGCTGAGAAAGACTTCACCTTGGTCCGCGGACGCCCAGGCCACAGGCTGAGCATGGCTGTTTGCCTGGAAAGCAAGCAGACGTGTCATCCCCGATTTCAGCACGGGCAGGACAGGTCTCAGCTGAGCCCCCGATCAGGGGTGGAGATAGGACCAGAAGTAAAGCAGGAAAGCAGGGCATGTTAGTGCAGAAGGCTAAGTCTCTAATGCTATAGACCTCATTGGCCTGGAGGCCAAGGTCTGGGAGCCCCACTAACCGCTGGCCTCAGCTTCCCCACTGGGGACCGACCCAACAAGCCAGGTGCTTGCCACCCCAGGGCCTTTACACGTCACTGCCCAAATGCCCTCCTCTGCCTTCCATCACCTTCCACCCTGATGCCTGTCCTTACCGTTTGCCTAGACCTGTCTTCTTTAGCAAGCCTCATGTCCTCCAGGTATGAGACTCATGCACCAGGTATGTGCCAGGAGCACAGAGAAATGGTGACATCCCTCCAAGGGCAGGATCGGTGTCCCCTAACTCACAGCAGGTGCTTTATCCACACAGGGTAGAGGACGTCAGCATAATCCACTGCCTCTATCTACTGCCTCTATGCCAGGCTCCCTGATGGGGGAACGTCCTTCTGGATGCCGTTGATATGTTTCTCCCCATCTTTCTCAAAGGAAAGATGCCCAGGTGCATGACCAAACGGGAGACTCTCTTTTCCTTCTCTCTCCTCATAACTCAGAACATCAAGTTCTTCGTACGGAGACAGAGCCCACAGCCAAACACTAAGAAAGGGGACCTGGCTTGTGCCCAAGCACAGGTCCTGGGTGACTTCATGGTGACTCAGTTACCCCGAGTTCTAGGGGATTGTGTTTCGGGATCGAGCCTCAATGTTGAGAAGGGGGGCAGAGCTTGGCATCTCCCCGGCAGACAACAGTGTGCAAAGATGCTACAAAGCAGGTCACTCAAAAAAGGGGAAGCAGGGCAGGGGGACCCCAGCACTGGGCTTGGGAGGGAACCTGATCTGGGACTTTGTGATCCTCTAAACATTTACCAGCCTCCTGAAGCGGTGAAGCTGCCCCCACCCCAAACCACAGCCACATGGGATGAGATCCCATGGAAAGATTTGACTTTAAAAAAATTATGCAATGTTTGGGTGAAAAAAAAAATGGGGAAGTAAAGGGAGGTATCAGAGAAGTGGGGGAAAAAACCAACTCAACTTTTTCCCAGAGCCCAGCAGAGTTATTTCTGTCTTTTAATGATAGATTCCCCGTGGCTTCTAGAGCAGTTTTGAGAGGCGCGAAGGCGGGGCCCACTAAGTTATGTAACCCATTTAAAGTCGGAAATTAGCAAGGCCTGAATGAATCCTGTTACTGTATTCTGACTTCTGGAAAGCCTGGAGCCCGACAGTTCTATTTTGAGGTGAACCAATCCATCACTCCCAGGCCACCTCGAAAACACCACCGGGCTGCATGTCACCCTGCAAAGTTTCATAACAAAAACAGCTGAAGTACTCAGGGTATCGGAACATCGAGTCTCTACACCAAATCATCCCCAACGGGGAGTTGGCATGGCCAGATGCCAGTTGCTCGAAAATGCAAATGGCTAATGCCAAATTAATATTCATCCCCTATACCTTCCCTTCCCCTTCCCAGCCATCTTTTTTTTTTTTTTTTTTTTTTTGACGCTAAGCACAGCAAAATACTCTACTCAACAACACGAAAAGAAATGTCTGTTTTTAACGCAGCCTCTGGCCACGAAAAAATTCTGGAAGTCTGAAGGAAGCGTCTGCAACCTGGGCAGTTGCACGCAGGGTGTCGGTGACTTTTGGTCCTCACGTGCCCCCTGGTGGCTGAGATGTGCAGGGGCAGCCTGGGGAATAGTATCTCCCTCACCTGAAGTGCACGTGAGCACTCTGCCCAGGGCATCACTGTTCATGCCAACAGCAAAGTCACCATTTTCTATGGGATCCATCATGAAGAATGCCCTTCTCAGGGCCGTGCTGCAGATTAAACTGTGTGGCCAGCTGGGTGTTAGAACTTACTCCTGCAGGTGGCATCTCGGACTGAAACACAGGTGGAAAGCTAGCACGAGCCCACGAAATGAGGCCTGCTAAGTTCAGCAGCTGTGTCACTGGAACGTGGGTAATATTAACATGGGATGCCCTGTGTACCCCGACCTCTGCACACTCCGAGGTGGGAATCCTGCTCACCAGCGGAGGCGATGGAGGCTATTGTGTGATAATGTCACACATCTCCCAGGGACACCTCTCCTCTGACTGAAGAGACTGGATTAAGCTAATAATGCACCGTATTCTTTGTTTATAAACCTCCTGTGTATGAAAATGGGGATGTTCCTGAAGTTTCCAACCTTTCGGGGTGGGGGGACCCTCACACACATTAAAGCATTAGGCCTTTGAACGTTTCTCCATTTTTACCAATCAGGTTCAAGATTTTTGACATATCCTATACTGGCTAACAGTGTAGGGTAAGAACTGAATACGCACAGGGCATGGTGGTGCACGCCTTTGATCTCAGCCTAGAAAAGCAGAAGCAGGTGACTCTCTGTGAGTTCAAGGCCAGCCTAGTCTGCATAACAGGTTCCAGGGCAGCCAGGACTATATAGTGAGACTCTGTCAAAAAAGGGGGGAGGGGTGGTTGTGGACACACTACTTGGTTATTGTGTTTTGCTGAAATCAAAGAAACTTATGTGTAGCTACATGTACACACTAGTATTAGAGCACGTGAGCATGTATGTTCAAGTGTATACGTGTGTGTGTGTGTGTGTGTGTGTGTGTGTGTGTGTGTGTGTGTGTGTGTGTGATGTTGGGTGCCTTCCGCCCTACCCTGCACTGCACTTTAGTCTTTGAGGCAGGGTTGTCTCACTGAAGCCAGAGCTCACTGATTCACACAGACTGGCTGGCCAGTGAATCCTAGGAATCTCTGTTTCCAGACTCCCAGTTCAGGGTTAGAGATGTGCACAATTACAACTTTCACGTGGGCACTTAGGACCTGAACTCAGGCCCTCAAGCTCGCACAGCCGGCATTTTACTGACTTAGCTGTGTTCCCAGCCCCCCCCCATAACTTATAACTGGGAAAGTTATGTGCCATGAAGTAGGCACACAATAGGATGACCAGACATGCCTGTGTTTCATCGCCCACATACAGTAAAATGACCCCAAAGGCAGAGAGAACACAGGCTTTACTGGACAGTGTAACAGACCAGGCTGGCAAACAAGGAGAGGGATTGCCCCAAAACTGAGCCAATCACACATGTCATCACACAACTGAGAATTTGAAGCATCTGGACGTTCCTCTAAATAAATTAAAACATGCTGTGCTCCAGGGTCTCCATGCTAATCAGAAAACAATGTCACAGTGAGCTCTGAGAGAGCACTGCACACGTGCACGCGTGTGTGTGTGCGCACACACGCGCACACACACACACACACAGAGCAGTCCTGGTGAGTTCCAAACAACTCTCTACACACACACACACACACACACACACGCAGTCCTCTTGGGCACTGAATGAGTCTCTCACACACACAGCAATCATGGTAAGCACTAACTGAGAGTCCCTGTCTCTGTCTCTCTCACATACACATACACACACAGAACAGTCATGGTGAGAACTGAGAGTCACATACACACACACAATATTAAAAATAATTTTGAAAAAGAAAACCAAATTATTTCTGTAAACACTGGAAATAGTACCACTGATCCACTCAAGTCAAATGCCAAAAATAGTTAAAAACAAAGGTAACTATGGTGTGTGCATGCGTGTGTGAATGTGTGCATGTATGTGAATTATGCCATGGTACATATGTGGAGGTCAGGGAACAGCTTTCAGGAGTTGCTTCCCTTCTTCCACGAAGTAGGTCCCAGGGATCAAGCTTGGGGCAGCAGGCTTGGCGGCAGGCGCCTTCACCGGCTGAACCATCTCTCCGGCCCTGGTAGGTATCCTTGCAAAACAGGATGAAGCAGAAAAATACATGGGTCCCATTTTGAAATTTTGGCAAAAGTTTAAGATGCTGTCCTTGGGGGGGGGGGGTTCTCCTACCTCCCGTTCCCCAGAAGACAAAACAAAGCAGAACAAACGTGTGAGGAAAAACATAGGCATTAACTTTCCAATGAGCACAAAATTCAAAATACATTAAAAAGCATCTCTGACACCCCCAAATTTCAGGGCTGTGTGACGAGATGCTGGCAGAGAGGGGATGGTGTGGACGTACGGAAGACTAGCACAAAGACAGCTTTGCTTTGTAGGGAGCTGGGACCTGTGAAGCTCTCAAAGGTGGACTCCCACCCACCCCGCCCCGCCCCCTCTGCTCCAGTGGGCTGGGGACAGTCCACTCCAGGCTCACAGCGCCCCTGGCAGGTAGCACCCCTGCTCGCCTAGCGTGAGAGAGACTCGTGTGCACATGGGCTCTGAGCACAGCTATGGGGCGGACAGAGGGGAGGGACTGTCTGCCCATCACATCTTAAAGGAGGAAGAGGAAATGAGAGGAACTAAAGGCAACCCTGCCTGCCCCACCCAAGGCCATTATCAAAAGCTAAACAAGTACCCCTTCCTCAGGGCTGTCAGGAGTGGAGGCGTTGGTGTCCAACGGGGTGGGGTGGGGGTTGACAATGCCCCGAGGATCTCTGACTTCAGATGAAATGCTGAACTCTGTTGAGTTCCCTTGGAGTTTCCAGGTGAGGGTGTCGGTGGAATGTGACAGTGACACAAGTTGTTTCCAGATGCCAAGGAGAAAGTCGGCATAACCCCGCTGCTAAAAGGCTGCATACCTGGGCTCCGTCCCTGCTGGCCTGCCATCACCTCTCCTGGAGGGCTCGCATGCTTTGGGTCCTTGGTTGAGATGGCAGTCTGACGTGTGTAGGAGAGGGTCATGTTCTCTTGGTCAGCCCTGGCCCCTGACTTTCGTGTTCTGAGGAATGTATATGGCACCAAGTTTTGGTGTCCTTAGTCACACAGGGACTCCTGGGGTAATGTCAAGCTTCTGGTTCACAGAAGCCCCACAGGGAGGGTCAGTCCTTCATGCTCTTGACCGCCTCCCCAGAGAACAAGGGACTCGTGGGGGACACTGTCCAGTACCTGAGATTTCAGGCACTCCAAGGCATCAGGTAGGGTCTGGAGTGCTGACTCCATCCAAATGATCGGACACCAGCATTCTCCAGCTCCCGGAGGTTTGTCATTGTCCGTGTGAGGGGCTGGGCTCAGAGTTTGTCATTGTCTGTGTGCAGGGCTGGGCTCAGGGTTTGTCATTGTCCGTGTGCGTGTGTGGGGCTAGGCTTGGGGTTTGCCATTCTCTGTGTGGGGGGCTGGGCTCAGGGTTTCCCATTCTCTGTGTGCTGTGCAGGGCTGGGCTTGGGGTTTGTCACTGTCCATGTGCAGGGCTGGGCTCGGGGTTTGTCATTGTCCGTGTGCAGGACTGGGCTCAGGGTCTGCCATTCTCCGTGTGGGGGGGCTGGGCTCAGGGTTTGCAAACACAGCGTGATTTATCTTAAGGCTTCCAAATTTTCAGGGTGACTTCTACAAGCATAGGCTTGAGACACAGGGCAAGACCTTCTCCCTGGGACTTGGGGTTGGCTCTACCTCTCTGAAACACTGGGGAGATGGACTTTATTCCTGAATTGTCACTCATGTGTCATGACCCACCTTACCTGGACACCTCTGCTTCCAGAAGAAATGGCTGAAGCAGAGGAGGACACATGGCTGGTGCCAAGATCTTAAAACACACCGGAAGGCAAGTCCAGCTAGAGGTTTTGAAGGGACAGCAAGACACGAGGCCACATCTTCAAGCAGGTCACCCTGCCCAGGGAGGACTCCACTCCTGGCTTCCCTGCCTCCTCCTGGAAGCTGCTGCCCGCAAAGGACAAGCCTATGAGAAGCCTCTGCCTGCCAGAGGCTTGGTAATTCCTCCTCTCAGGAAATGGGCTGCGCCGGGGAAGAGAAGGTCCCAGAGCCTGACCTCTCCGCCCGGCTTCAGACTATCTGAGTCACAGCTGCTGCGTTGTCTAAACAATGAGCAGAGTGCTTATCACGATGTTGACACATTAAAGGGATGTCAGTCCCTACTTCCAGTTAGTGCGGCTCTGCTTGAAGCAGTCCCGGCTGGCCTCGACGGCCATGGCTGTCAGCAGTGGGGTCACACCACCGGGACTGTTTTATGAGGTGGCGGGAACAGTGTATGCAAAGGTGGCTGCAAGCTATGGAAGCGGCTCAAGCCTACTGTGCAGCCTCCCAGCGCCGGCTCCCCCATCTGAGGTCCCCAAAACTCTGCAGGCAGGGCTGTACAAAGCGCCTCAGCTCCTTCCCTGGGAGAGCCTGCAGTTTTCAGATCGCAGCCTCTTCCTTCCTCTGGCACAGATCTGTATCTTTTATCTTCCTGACTCACGTGCATGCGTGTGTGTGTGTGTGTGTGTGTGTGTGTGTGTGTGTGTGTGTGTGTGTGTGTGTGTGTGTGTGTGTTACAGCAGTCTTACTATGAGCCCTGGCTGGCCTGGTACTCACTAAATAGCCAAGGTTGGCCTCTGTCTCAGCCTCCTGAGTACTGGGATTCCAAGCAGGCAATCATACCCAAACTTCTGAAAACACCTTTCTGTTGGTTGGCTTACTGATTTTTGAGACGGAGTCTATGAGGCCCTGAACTCTGCCTGAGCCGGCCTGAAACTCAGAGGCCTGCCTCCCTCTGCCTCCCAAGTGCTAGGGTTACAAGTGCCTGCCTTTTTAGGAGCAAGAAAGACTTGAGAAATGCATGTGTGACAACTGTTTGAAAATAAAAAGCCTTTGGCAGCCTTCAACTAGACAGAAACTTTTATCACATGACAACAGGTTCAAACCACACGGAAGCTTGCAGGTGACCCACACCATCCTCAGACGAGCCACCCGGTCCCACACCTTCACCCTCACTTCAGCAGAGCACCCAGGTGCACCTCTCAGGCCCCTCCCTCCCGTTCCTTCAGTGTCACAACCGTTAGGTGCCCAGTCTTGCCTCTGTGGCGCTCGCTGCATGTGCCAGCCATGACCGCACTGTCCACCGGAGACGGTTCATGCACACGGGACCTGAATTCCTTCCCCTGGCACAGCGCAGTTCCCTGCTGCCACCCTGCTGCTTATGACGTGAGCTTCGAGTAGCTGGGGGGAGAGAATCGTCTCCGCAGGTATTTGAGGACGTAGAGGGGGAGGCAGCTGACCAGGGTGATGACAGACACCTTCCAGAGGAACGACAGGGTGGCGATAAAGTAGACATCTGTAGGTGAGAAGATGGCCGTGACGGGCATGTTCCACATGAGGCCACCAAAGAGTTCTTTATTCCCTGTTGTCTACTCTCTTCTGCAGAGGCACGCCACGAGCCAGCAGGGCCCCGCCCCTTTCCTCCCCTCTACCTGCCCACACGTGTGGTGAAATGTTACTTTCAACAACTAGGAAAAGAACCTTCCAGAAAATAGTCCCACAGAGGTTTTTGATTCTAAATGACAATTGGGGTTTCTTCTAAACCACAGAGCACAGAAAGTAACATTCAATGTATGGCTCTGCTTCTCGGTGGCTGTTCAGACTCAGTGACACCCAGAGGGACCCATGGGCACCGGGCAAAGGGAGCAGAGAGGGCTTGTCAGGATCAGGCTTGCACTCAGGGCAGGGTGCTCTGTCCTGGGCTGGGGATGGTGAAGCTTTGGGAAGCCTAGGAGGGGAGGCAGCTGTGGACTGGGCATAAACCCTTCCCAGTCACAGGCACAATGGGAAGGCAATAGGAAGACACCACCAATGAGACACCTACTCTGTGCTGGGCTCAGGCCCCACACTGTGCCTTTCACCTAGCTGTTCAATGACTGAAGCCAACTGAGCCTCCCCAGTCAGGGACCACAGCTGTGCATGCCCAGACCCAGGGCCCTGGGCACACAGTAGGAGCTCATGAAACCTCTCTGAAAGGAGACCGGTGTAAATTAATGTCCTGCTTTCCAGGGGATGCCCTTTTCATCTTCACAGGAGCTGGTGAGGTTGGGAAAGGACCGAGGACGTGCCTGGATAGTGGGTGTCTCCTGCGTGCCGGCTAAGGAACTTTGGGGAACTGCTGCCTCTTGTCCGCATCCTTCAATGCTACCTTAGCTGTGTCTGTTGATGACACTGCCGTTTTATGCATGGATCTGCTCATACCTGCCGAGGCATGACTGCATTTCACTACCCTGGTGGTGGTGTTTCACGTGACCCTGTCAAAAGCCACTGGCCTCCTGCAGCCTCCCCACTCCCTCTGTACCCAACTGAAGTCTCTGCAGGAGTGGACCTGTTGTCTGGATTGTAGGGCATGGAAGTAGCCTGGGACAAAGCTGTGTCGTTGTCCCACACCCCCACCCCACCCCCGGATCATAAGCAGACTCACCAGAGGACACCTGAGTCCCTGATCTTACTGCAGAGCATCTACAATGCCCTCTCTCTACTGCCCTCCTACGAAGACACAGGCCCTGGGGACTTGACAGCACAGAGGCCTGAGTCTACCCTGGGCTCTGAAAACCAGGATTAGAGTGACAAGGAGACCCAGCAGAGAAGAAAACAGGGGAGGCTTCTGGAAAGGTGTCCATTTTTAGAAGTGTATGGAGGGAAGCTACAAACAGGTCTGGGCCAGAATAGTCAGCCTGGCAGCTAGCCACAGCTGAGCTGATGTGACTTCCAGACGCCTTAATGCAAGCGAGAGTCAGTATAGCAGCAAACACAGGTTGGCCCTGGAGTCAGACATGGACACGCTCAAACCACACTTGTGCTGAACGGGGAAGTCACCCTGCTCGCCACCATCCACACTGCCCCACACTTCCCTTCCCACGCTGTCCCCGCTTCCCACCACTCTCTCCTACCATCTCTTCCAGCCCATGTCTCCCCACTATCCTACAGTACGGCTCACGCGGGCCGCCTGGGGCCCTCTCACCTCACCTTGGTTCTGTCTCTGCAGCTTTGGTCCTATCGGCCTCCGCACTCAAAGGGTGTTTCCATGTGCATCCTGCACCCTCTGACCAGAAGGGTCAACTCCCTGCCATCCTCGCCCAGGGAAGACACTCCTGAATGAGCCAGTGCCCACTGCTGGGGGTCTGTCACCTCTCAGCCAGCTGTGACAAACAGTAGTTTTCATGGAGTCTACGATGGGTCTATCGGGACTACAGGGCAGAGGAGAGGTCAGCCCAGATTCCTGGGTGCTAATGGGTCACAGTTCGCTCACACTCACAGACTGAACTTCTGATGGAGATTTCATGAGAACTGAGGGGATTTGTGGCCCCCAAAATTGTGGAAGAAAGGAATAAAATTTTGTAAAGTCTGACTTGGCCATGAGGATTGTACCAGGAAACTGTTAAATTATTTAACCCTGAAGATGTTCCGTATCTCGGGGTGGTCACTGGAGAAGCCCAGCAAACACCACACCCTTGTGTACCCAGGAAGGGGGCAGTGTCCAAGCTCTCAACAGATAGACACCCACAAAGGCTCGGGTCCTTATCAAGAAATCAGTCTCCTTTTCCTAAGCCTGTGCATGGGCTCTGGTACCTACCGACACCTCCATCGGCCCAAGAGACAGGAAGCACTGTGCACGTGTTTGCTAGATTTTGCTGCTGAGCAAATTGTAAGTCTGTGCATACCTGACACACACAATTCTTATTCAAATACTCTGGATCAGCAGTTAGTTAAATCTGAAGGTATGGAGTCCACAGAGAGAGCAGCTCACTGGGCTTGATAAATTCATGAAGGATCCCCTTCCTCAGTCAACCAGCTATGGAGTTCAGAAACATCCATCTGCCAGATGTGGCGGTGCACGCCTTTAATCGCAGCACTTGGCCAGCCTGGCCTGCAGTGAGACTGTCTCAAATAAAACTAAACGGAGAGGACACTTGTGTCCTGGGGCTGGGGCTCAGGGTCTTACCAATGAATTCGTGGAGAAACACCAGGGAGGCAATGTAGCAGGCCAGGCTGAGCAGCTCGGCCACCGTCATGAGCCAGTGCCACGTCTGGATGGTGAGCGCCACCATCAGCAGCTCGGTGAGGATGAGTGACGTGAAGGAGATGGCCACAATGTGCACGAACTCAGACTCGAACAGCAGCAACGCCCCGTACATGATGGTACTCCCTGCAAACGCCAGGGACAGGGCGCCTGAGGCACACGCCTGCTGCCCGTCTGTCACCTGGGCAACCCCTGGGGCATCTTAGCCACTGCGTATGGATATGCGGTGTCTGGGGCCCCAGTCTACACAGGATGTCCATTATCTTACAACACATCCGTGCTTACCTGAAGGTCATTTACACCGCGTCTTTAGTGGTCCTGTGCTCTGTGTCCCACCAGGTCAGGACCCAACCTTTTGTGGTTTTGAACATTTCGCATGGGAACAGGGGACCTGAACTGCCTAGGCTTCTCTCTGTCTTTGCAACCCAAGAAGGAACCAAGCCCCACTGTAGAACCTGGCTGTGCTGTGGCGCCTCGGCCTGTGCTGTGGCGCCTTGGCCTGTGCTGTGGCGCCTCCGGCCACCAGTTACAGTCCCTGTGCATCTCAGGTCCTGGCTTCTCTCTGATGACCTCTTCCCTGCCCCCTCCCAAGGGTCAAGGTTAAAGCAAAGGCAGAGCAGGCACTTCTCCCACCCCAACCTCACCTTGATAGATACTGATTAACACCCAAATTAAGAACGTCTTGTAGGAGAGTGGCCGCCCCTAGATGAGAGACAGAAAGGCCGGGCATTATTACAGAGGCTGGAGGCTCACTGCCATCGGCCTTGCTGGGACTCTTCCCACTGCCCTCTGCCCACTGTAATCACAAGCATCCACAAAGGGGCCCCACACATCTGAACGTGGAAACGCCATCCTTCAAAGAGAACCCAGCGCTGATATGCCTGTCTTCTCAGCTACTCTGAGGACACTAAGACAGAGGATGGTGGGTTCAGGGCTAGCCTGGGATTCAGAGTGAGTTCAAGGCTAGCCTGAACAACTCAGTGATACCACTGAGAAATAAAAAGGAAAAGACAGCCAAGTGCACACGCCTTTAATCCTAGTGCTCAGGAGACACAGGCAGGCGGATGGCTGTGAGTTCCAGGCCTGCCTAGTCTACTCAGCCAGTTCCAGGTTAGCTCAAGATGTAGTTCAGTGCTAGAGCATTTGTTTAATGTGCACAAAGCCCTGAGCTTATACAAAACAAAACAGCCAAAGGGAAACCCCACTGGCTGGCAGTGCAGTCAGAGATCCTCCAGGGGTAAGGCAGCGGGCGCTCAAGTTTTCTCTGGCCCTCCCACCTCCCCCCAGAGGAAGGCATAAATCCCCCCTCCTTCCCCCAGAGGAAGGCATAAATCCCCCCTCCTTCCCCCAGAGGAAGGCATAAATCCTCCCACCTCCACCCCCAGAGGAAGGCATAAATCCCCCCTCCTTCCCCCCAGAGGAAGGCATAAATCCCCCCTCCTTCCCCCCAGAGGAAGGCATAAATCCCCCCCTCCTTCCCCCCAGAGGAAGGCATAAATCCCCCCTCCTTCCCCCCAGAGGAAGGCATAAATCCCCCCTCCTTCCCCCCCCAGAGGAAGGCATAAATCCCCCCACCTTCCCCCCCAGAGGAAGGCATAAATCCCCCACCTTCCCCCAAAGAAAGGCATAAATCCCCCACCTTCCCCCCAGAGGAAGGCATAAATCCCCCCCACCTCCACCCCAGAGGAAGGCATAAATCCCTCCTCCTTCCCCCAGAGGAAGGCATAAATCCCCCACCTTCCCCCCAGAGGAAGGCATAAATCCCCCACCTTCCCCCCAGAGGAAGACATAAGTCCGCCATCTTCTCCCCAAAGGAAGAAGGCATCCATCCCCTGTGCCCATCAGACAGGAAGAACATGTGTGAAATGAAAGGAGAGACAGGAAGAAATGGTGGCGGGAGGGGGGGTAATGGCGAGAAAGTTGGGGAGGACTAGAGAACCTTGAGGAGGTCCTTGTAGAGCTCAGGATACAACATGGCGACTTCCGACTTGACGTCTTTGTCCAGAACCAGGGAGAACACGGGAAACATGGTATAGATGGTAGAGTACCTGCGGGGGCGGCTGCTGTCAGGGCTGCTCAACATCCTGGCCTCTGCAGCCCCATCCCTGCTGCCCACCTGGTTACTGTACCCATCATGCACCTGCCCTGCTCTCAGCACTAAGACTGCACATAAAACAGAGGCGAGCATCTACCCCAGAAGGCTTTGTGCTAGCCTGCACGTCAAGGAGTGTTACAGACCAGTGACGAGGAGGAGGGAGTCTGCACGTCAAGGAGTGTTACAGACCAGTGACGAGGAGGAGGGAGTCTGCATGTCAAGGAGTATTACAGACCAGTGACGAGGAGGAGGGTAGAATGGGGAAGAGTGGGAAAGGGGTAGAGGGTGTGTGTATGTGTTCGTGCGTGCGTGCACACGTGTTGTGTACGTGTGTGTGTGTGTGTGTGTGTGTGTGTGTGTGTGTGTGCACATGGGGTGGAGCACAGACTCGGGGAAGTCAGCAGGAATGGGACATTTCTGTGGACACCCATAAGAGAGCAGCTGTGCCCAATCTGGAAGCCCACACCAGGTAAACACAATGAGCGAAGACCCTGGGGTGAGGGTGCAGCTGTCATGGAGAGAACCAGGATGGCTGGGGCTACGGTGACAAGGGTCAGATCATAGAAGGCTAACTGGCAACATTCTGCACTCTGCGCAAGGCCCTGGCCCCAGCACCCTCCTGAGCTCAGCTGCAGCCAAGATGCAAACGCCTCTCCTTTCCCAACGCCCCAGGAGAGCCACCGAGGACGCTCCGAGTCTGCTCATCTTTGGATCCCAAAGACCCAGCACTGCAGGCTGAGGCACAGGGGGTGACTATGGCCCCCCACCTAGGAAGAGTGTTTCAAAGCCATGCTACTTCAAGCAGGCTCAAACCTGCCTTGAGGCCAGAAGCTGGGAGCCATGGAGACTTCCGATGTCCCTTCTCCCCGTGCGAGGTTTTTTGGGACGTCATAAGACGTGAGCAGCTTATTTGTGGTGACTTACCCAATGATCAGGAACCCTTGGTAGAGAGGAACAGACGCAAAGTAGAATACAGAGGAGAAGACGGCCTGCGTGAAGGAGGGAGGGATGTCACTCAGTGTCATGGCACAGCCCCCATCCCATGTAATGCCATGCGCCCTCTACAGGAGTTCTTGACGCCCTCACAACTGCCCTAGGAAGTCGGGACTACTGCCACCACCCCTGTGATAGAGGTAAGGACATCAAGAGAGGGTCATGAGCTGGCTGGAGACCTCACAGCTCGGCCATGACAAGGCCAGAAGTAGTGAGCATCCCACAGCCATCTTCAGCCTCTTCTGTGAACAGCTCTGAGCCAACAGCTAGGATCCTACCTTGCCAGGTGTAACCCTGACAGCACACTGGAGGTGTGGAAGCCAAGCTGGGGACAAGCTGCCAGTGTTTCCACACTGGCCACCTTGCAGAGTAGGATACAGTTTGGAATTTGAGAGGGAAAACTTATTTTTACAATGTTCAGGATCAAACTGAGGGCCTTGTACCTACTAGGCGAGCAAGCTGCCTCTGAGCTGCGCCCTGGGGCCATACAGGAGCAGGGAAAAGCTTTGTTTATTTCGTTTGCTTGGGTTTTTGTTTGTTTGTCTTGGGTTCTGTTTTCTTGAGACAGGGTTTCTCTGTGTGGCCCTGGCAATCCTGGAACTCACCCTGTAGATCCACCCTGACCTTGAATTCAGAGATCTACCTGCCTCTGCCTCCTGAGTGCTGGGATTAAAGGCGTGAGTCACCACTGCCCAGTGAGAATTTTGTTTTTCAAAGCACGTGACAAGCTAGTGTTTCAGTGAGAAAGCAGTAAGGCTTCACCAGCTCTCACTTAAGTCTGTGCTAGTGAGGAGGTCAACAGCTGACTGATGCTTCCCAAATCCTACAGATTAACCACGACACACACACACACACACACACACACACACACACACACACACACACACACACACGTAAGCCTGGGGAACGCTGGGAGCTGAGTGAAGGCCTTTTGTAAACGACGTAGCTGAGCCTGATGGAGCACAGCTGTGATGCCAGCCAGTGTTTCTGAAGTGGAGGTGAGGAGGTCAAGAACTCAAGGTCAGTCTTAGCTACATCGGGAGTTGGGTCCTCCCAGCCTGCAGCACGCTGACAGCCTGCTTGCTAAAGCACTTCGGAACACCGGTCAGCCTGGCTCCTCTGACACTTTCCCAGCCTCACCGTGGCTTCCAGCGGCTTCTCATCCAGCACTACAAACGTGCAAATCGGCCTCAGAACCCCTTCCCATACAGTGGCCCCTTTCCACCGGCCGTAAAGCCACTCGACACTAGGGTCCTTCACAGAAGTGACTGCGCGTGCCTTGTGCGTCAGAGACCATGATGTCAGGTGCAATGTCAGCGTGCTAAAGCTCCTCAGAGGCACAAGGACAGGGCCAGCCTCGCTCGAGAACCTTCTGGAGCCCGAGCAGACCAATGGGAATGCAGATGGCAGCTCCTCTGCCTGCTTTTGTGTGTGCCCAGGAACAAGATCATTAATCTCCCTCCCAGTGATTAAAGCCACAGCACGGCCTGGTCCCATTGGTGAATTAGCATAATGGTCTGATGATGGATTAGCATAAATTAAAAGTACAGATGCAGCCTGATGATCTCCAGCAGCTGCGTAGCTTTAGAACATCTGCCCCAACAGGCCTTCGAGAGGCCAGTGGGGAGCTCTCCCAAGGGAGGCAGGACAGGCACCTTCTGCACGGTGAGCTAGCTACCTTCCACATATGGCCACACAGCTTCCCTACAAACTTTTACATTTATGCATGTTTATACATTTATACATTTATGCAAATGTGCACGCGGACAGGTGCCTGTGAGCTTTCTACAGCGCTGGGATGGAGGTCAGAGAGCAACTTGTGAGATTCAGTTCTTTCCTCCGCCATGTGAGCTCCGGAACTGAACTCGGGCCGGCAGGCTTGGCAGCAAGCGCATTCACCCACTGGGCCATCCTACCATCCTGCCTCGTTTTACTGATGATGGTGAAGGCCCCTTCAGCTTGGATTCTGGTTTCTCAAGTGCCAAGTTCAAGGTCAACGCAAGGCAGATCTGCCCAGTTCATGTCATAGGTGGAAAGGTTAGCCTGCAGTCAGGGAATGGTGTATGCACAGGCTTCACAGGCCCTCAGTGGTACAGGCAAAAAGAGACAGGACGCAAATGTTTTTATCTTCAAACTCAGGTATTCCACCCTGAGGCCTGTGAAGGGGTTGGGGTGGGGGAAAAAAGAGTCCACAGCCCTGGGCCGTGAGTACACTGCCTTTCCAGACAGGTTTAAATCTGATGGGCAGGCCATGCTGCCCTTCCCTGGGATGAATAGGCCTCATTCTGAGTCAACCTCAGTCTTTCCAGCTGTAAAATGGGCTGAGGCTAATGTGAGGAAGGCAGGCAATGCTGACTACATTGCAAACATTTGGCCCTGGCATGAACGCACTTGAGAAAAGTGAGGTAGGGCCAGGTGTGCTGGGACACGGCACATGCTTGCACACATGCTAGCCTGGACTGCTTAGCAAGAGCCTGTCTCATACAACACATGTATTCCTCTGGTATGGCTGCCACCTCAGGGCCCTTATCTCCCCACAAAAAAAACAGAAGCTGGAGTGTGTGTTTGGACCTAACTCTGCCTCTCCCTCTGGGAAACCCATGATGAGATGATAGGGCTTAGCCAGGACTTGTCAGCTGGGATGTGGACAGATGGGAGACTTAAACTGGCCAGGTGTGGCCTCAGCTGCAAAGCACTGTCCAGCTGCTGGGATTTCCCATGGCAATGATTGTCATACGCACCTGGGCACAGGGCTAACTGTGCTCACCCGCCTGGGCAGCATGCCCAGGTGCACTCAAAAAGGCACCAGCTGCCTGCTCACCTGGACAGGACAGTGTCCCTGCGTGCACCCACAAAGGGATGCCAGCTTCCCGCTATGCCCATGGCCCTGCGAGAGATGCTAGCTGGCAGCCACCTGCGCAGCGTGCCTGTGTGCACCTGTGAAGGGGTGCCCACTCTCTGCCTACGAAGAAGTGACTCTGAGAGGTCTCCGCTGCTACACACCTGCATGGTACTGATGCAGAGGCTCCTGTGGATCACAAACTGGCTGAGGGCTGCTGAGCGCTTGTAGCTGTTCCGACCGTGCACCATGAGTAAGCGGCCGAGGTGCTTGAACTGAGGGATGGAGAAGTCCGCAGCCAGGGAGGCCTGCTTTCCTTCCTGCAATCCGCACACAGAGGTCAGGCTGCATTTCTCGTTTTAATTGAAACAACAAGACACGACAAGGAGACCTTTGAAGACTTTCAATAATGAGACTATGGTTTCAGGCTACACGCAGTTGGTGGTCCAAGTCAAATTCGATTTAAAAAGAGGAATTTACTTAAATAAAAAACATACTAAATCGCAGATAGCTGTAATTTGGAGGTAAGAGGAAGCTGGCATTAAGTTCTCCCCACCCCCAGTGTGTTTGAGAAGCAAAGAAATCATTCAATAGGTGCTTTATGACATTTAGGGCCATGAAGCATTGAACACAGGGGAAGACGGATGCCAATCACAGTGGTAACATTCATTCCTGGAGGTCCTGCATGTTCATGGATGTGGAGCCAGCTCACACTGCATTCATGTCTTAAAAGGAGAGGGACATCAGTGCCTAATGACACAAGTCCCCCTCCAACACTCCTGACACACAGGCCACTGGGTGCACTGACCCAAGGACTCACGGCATTCTGAATACTTCAAAAGTACCAATGGAGGGCCAGCAAGATGGCTCAGCAGGTAAAAGTGCTTGCTGCCAAGGCTGACGATCTGAGTTCAAGCCCCAGGCCCCATATGATGCAAGGCGAGAACTGATTCTCAGGCAGTGTCCTCTGACTTCCTCATGAGACTGGGCCATGCAGACACACGTACTCACATTCAAATAAATAAATGTAATACGTATCAACGGCATAAATACTAAACACTCCTTAAAAAAAAGATCAGAGAAGTGTTTTACATTACAGAAGATTAAAGAGACATGAACGAACGCTAATAGGGGAAATTCGGGGTCCTTGATTATTTCCTGGGGCTTCTTTTGTTCTTAAGCTACAAAGACATTTTGGGGACAATCGGGCAAAATGCCCATGAATCATTAGGTCAGCACTACATCTGGGATGGGAGGAGGGGTCCAGCTGCTGTGCTGATGCAGGGGGATATTGGTTCTTAAAGCCCCTGAGAAGGATTTAATATGAAGTGTGTGCCCAGAGGGAGAGAAGGCAGAAGTCAGCAGGTGAGAGGAAGGGAAGGTGGATGGGACTCACTGCCAGACTGCAAACAAATGGCCGTGTGTGTGTGTGTGTGTGTGTGTGTGTGTGTGTGTGTGTGTGTGTGTCTGTGTGTGTGTCTGTGTGTGTGCGTGTCTGTGTGTCTGTGTGTCTGTGTGTGTGTGTGTCTGTGTGTGTGTGTCTGTGTGTGTGTGTGTGTGTGTGTCTGTGTGTGTGTGTCTGTGTGTGTGCGTGTCTGTGTGTGTGTGTGTCTGTGTGTGTGTGTGTCTGTGTGTCTGTGTGTGTGTGTGTGTGTGTTTCGCGTGCCTGTGTGTTTCAGTCTGCAGCTATGCATGCCTGTGCATATGCAAGCTCTGCCCATAGCAGGACACTGGGCATCTTCCTCTTCCTCTCGGCAGTATTGCACTGACACAGGGCCTCAATGACCTGGAAGTCTGCAGGTCAGGCCAGGCTGGTGGTCCAGTGAACTCTGGGACCCACCTGCCTCCATCCCCCAATGTAAGAGAGACTGCATTTAACCATGGTGGGTAGTTGGGATTTGACCTCAGGTCCTCATGTTTGCAACACAAGCACTCTCACCCTTTGAGCCACATCCCTAGTTCAAGATGACTTTTTTTTTTCCAAAATAGAAAGTTACAGTGCTTGTGTTTTTGCTGAACTGAGACACAGACTTAAAGTGGGGCACAAAAGCCAGTCCCTGCTGTCCAGAATGAGTACTGCAGTGAGAAGTGCTGAGGACGATTCAAAGAGATGACGGCCTAGATAGCAAGGCTGGGCCTGGGTGCCCTTGATGATTTAAGAACATGGGCAATGGGAAATTTCAAAAAACAAATCGGATTGAGGGTTAGAAGTGACAGCGGTCCCTGTCAACAATGAAAAAAGGAGTCCAAGATGTAACAGATTTAAGTAAGCTGCATGACGGAGTGCGGGTGTGGTTTTAATTTAAAAGAATACATGAAAATAATATACATACATGGATAAAATATGTGTAGACGGTATCTGTAACAGCACACATACCCATGGCCAGTAGTGCACAGAAAAATAACTTTGGGAGACTACCCAATTTTTACTACTTTATTGCAACCTAGAGGCAGGGGTGGGCGTAGCTGAATTATTTTTGTTGTGGTGAGCACTTACTACTTTTATGTGCTAAAACTCAAAGGAATCATGATACGACTTTTAACAGAAGGAAAACTGTCTTATTTGTATATAGGATTCTTTTAAACCTGGACATTCCTACAGATTTATCTTTAATTCTGTGTGTCTGTATATGTGCACAAGAACGCATGTGGCCATGAGGCCAGAAGAGGGCTCTGGGTCCCTGGAGCTCGAGTTACAAGGGGCAGTGGTGCGAGCTGCTGGATGTGGTCCCTGCAACAGCAGCACACTCGGAACCACTAAGCAACTCTAGTCCTCGCCTCCCCCAGCCCCACCCTGTGTTAGTGCTGACACGGGGCTTGCTCTGGGAGCTGTGGCTGGCTGCAACTACACATCCGCTTGATCAATTCATGAGCACTGGGGTTGAAGGTGTGAGCCACCACAGATGGCTCTGCTGTGTTTTGTGAAGCCTGCACTTAAAGGACACACAGATTCTGGGTAAAAAGTCTCGCCCAGGGACCACACGCACAGTTGAGTGTAGTGATTCGGGCCTCAAGAAGGCAGGAGGATCAGGAGTTCTGGGGCACCCTCAGCTTTCAAGTTCAAGACCAACCTAAGAAACATAAGGCAAGAGAGGAGGGAGGGAGGGGGAGGAGGGAGGGAAGGAGGGGGGAGGGGGAAGGGAGGGAGGGAGGGAGGGGGAGAGGGAGGAGGGAGGGAGGGAGGCGAGGAGGGAGGGAGGGAGGGAGGGAGGAAGGGAGGAGGGAGGGAGGGAGGAGGGAGGGAGGGAGGGAGGGAGGGAGGAGGGAGGGAGGGAGGAGGGAGGGAGGGAGGGAGGGGAGGGAGGGAGGGAGGAGGGAGGAGGAGGGAGGGGAGAGGGGGGAAGGAGGGAGGGAGGGAGGGAGGGAGGGGGAGGGAGAGAGGGGGGGGGAGAGGAGGGAAGGAGGGAGGGAGGGGAGGGGAGGGGGAGAGGGGGGAGGGGGAGGGGGAAGGAGGGAGGGAGGGAGGGAGGGGGAGAGGGAAGGAGGGGAGGGGAGAGGGGGGAGGGGAGGGAGGGAGGGAGGGAGGGGGGAGAGGGGGAAGGAGGGAGGGAGGGAGGGAGGGAGGGAGGGAGGGAGGGAGGGAGACATAGAACTAGAAACTCCAGCTAGAGGGCAGAGCTGCCCACGCACGCGCACTCACCTTGCCCTCCACGCCCACGCCACAGTCAGATTCCTGGATCATGCTAACATCGTTGCCCCCGTCACCTGTGGACCACACAGACCAGAGGAATGAGGAGACATGAGGGAGGTGGCTTACTGTGGCATTCTCAGAGTAACAATCCACGCTGTGCCTTTCACTGGGTGTGGACTCTGTCCCCACCCAACCTATCCAGCCACCCTCAACAGAGGCAGCTGATGAGTGCTGGGGACCAAGCGGCTTGCCAGGGTCAAACGCCGAGCTGTGGCAGTGGCCGGCACACCTCATACTTTAGTCCTTGGACACCGAGGTGAAGAGGCCACCACCACTGTCCCCAATCTGCTGAGAGGCACAATGAAGGCCAAGAGGGATAAAGAGCCACCCACGATAGCCACAGTGACCATTGTGAGAGATTTGAGCCCAGATCTGAACCTCAGAATAGGGTTTCCACCTGTGGCATGCCTGCTCATCTGTCACATGCCAGGAACAAAAGGCCCTTCCCTGCAGGCATGCTTGGCTCCTCTCTCAAAGGACACGTGAGCAGTAGGAACAGAGGGGAACAGAGGGGAAGCTAGCATCCATAGGCCTGGGCCAAGGGGCCCGGAGTCTCTACACACAGCAGCAGAACTCAGAGACCCTCATGAAGTCAGCCCAGCGCATCTGCAGAGCAGCAGGACGGGGCCTCAGGCAACCGACTGCTACCTCCAAGCCAGCCTGGCCACCGCCCGGAGAGCTTACCTACTGCACAGGTGAGCTTGCCGGTGCGCTCCTGGAGCAGACGCACGATCTGGGCCTTCTGGGTGGGGGCACAGCGGCAGCACACCACGGCTGGGCACTGGCAGGCCAGCTCCATGAACTCATACTCATAGTACTTGAGGCAAACCTGGGGGGTCGGGGGAGGCGGGCAGTGTCAGTCGATGCCACCGCCTCCCTGCCACCCACCCCAGGAAGAGGTACCGTGCCCGTGTCCCCAGCACTGACCTCCAGAGAGTCTCCAGAGATGACTAGGGCACAGTCGTGCTTCCTGCGGAAGGCATTCAGCTCAAGGTGCGCTTCCCCACGGTTGGTCACCTGAAAGGGCACAGACATGGAGGCGGCCTGGCTCTCTGGAAATGGCAGACAGCGTGACAAACACTGGCCTCCTGCAGCTTGTGTAGGCACCAGCCTTTAGCTGAAGGGTGCTGCGGGCCCAGGAGACTGTGTGCATGACGTCCACCCCTTTCCGTTTCCCAAGGACTGAAACTGGCACAGTCAGGAAGGGACAGGCACCATGGGGACCTCTCACATTCATTCGCAATAATGCACCCCAGGAGACTGAAGCTGGCACAGGCTCATTAGCCTGGACCAGTGTCACCAGAGCCCCGGAGGGCAGCCTGGGGGCCGGGCATCTATACCACCTTTCTCTGCAGGTGCCGCTATAGGCTGTGCGCGCCATACTTGGCTGTTGGCAATGCCAAAAGCAGCCACAGTGCCTAACTTTCTTCTGTTCCCCAAGGGAGAACAGGACCACCCACGAGTCAGACCGCAGCATGAGTTCAAGGCTGTGTGGTCGCCTTCCCTGCCTGGTTGAAGGGATGCTCCACTGGGTCCCCTAGCCCTTCAGTAGCCTAGGTAACTACCTGCAGTCAGCACTGGATACCCCTCCTCCCTTTAGAGGCCCACTCCAGGTTACAGTTACAGCACAAACGCAAGCACCACCCCACATGGCCCCAAGACAATGCTTTACCAGCCGGAAAACATGAATGTCTTGGTTCCTGGTCACCAGATGTGCATTCTTGGCTGTGCACGTGGCTGTCTCCAGCTTGTCCCCTGTCAGCATCCAAACCTGAAATCACAGCAGGGAAACCGTCCTGAGTGCTGGACTCTGAAGATGGCCTGTCCCTTGGGGCGGTGAGGCTCTGAGACTCAGCGTCCCTGTGATTCCCAGGGATAGCCCAGCATGGGGCTTAGCAGCTACTAGTTAGGCATAAGAGCTGACTGTCCACCAGAGACGAAATCAGTCTGAATGGAGTATGGTGGGACACAACTACAATCCTAGCACTCAGGACTGCTGTGAATTTGGGGCTAGCCTGGGCTACATGTTGTTACAATATCAAGACCCACCCCAAAAAAACCAATAAAATAAAAACGAACTATAAGTAGATTCGGTGGTACATGCCAGTAATCCCAGCAATCAGTACTGAGGCAGTAGGGCTGTGAGATCGAGACCAACCTAGGCTACATCTCAAGCTACTGCCTCAAAAAGTAAAACAAATGAGGCAACGTGCTGCGTAGTTACTGGCGTGGTGCCAGTAAAAGATCAAACAGTGTGCAAGGAGCAGAGAGACTTCAAGTTCTGGAAGCCACGGATAGAACTGTCTGTGCCCTCTCAGAGCCCATGTCTCTCACGGAATGACAAAGGGGCCCAGATGTGGGACCTAAGGCCCCGGGGCTCCAGTGACCAGCTTTTGGCTCAGTTTCTGTGTCTGTCCAGACCTCAGTGACCAAAGAGGCCGCCTGGCCCCTCTTCCCTCTCCTTGCCTCTAGCAGGGGCAGGACAGGGAAAGCCCGGCCACACCGTACAAACAAGACCCATCCTGGGATCGGGCCTGTGTCAAGCAGAACCTGGGGCACATCTGACCACATAAAGTAGAACGCCACAGCCCTGAAGGGCAGGGTTCAGACACCTCAGTGTGGCAGTAACGGGCCTGCCACAAGGGCCCCAAATGGCCCTGCTGGCCACTTCCTTAAGCCGAACCTGCAAGCCTGTGCGTAAGTGCTGGTCCACGGGAGAGAGACACGGTGTGAGGCCCGCCTGCCATCCTGTGTTCACTTGTTACTGTGGCTCTGCCATCTCCTCACCTATCCCTCTTTAAAGACTTGTTTACTTTTATGTTGCGTGTTTGACTATTTTCCTGTGTGTAGGCACATGCTTGTGTGTGTGCCTGGTGCCCACGGAGGCCGGAGGAGGGCATCAAAGTCTCCTGGAACTAAAGTTAACTGCACATGGTTGCTGGGAACCGAACCCGGGCCCTCTGCAGGAGCAGCCTGTGAATGCAGCTGTGGCCACATCACATCGTGGTGGAGAAGGGCAGATCCCACCCACGACAGCGATCCCCAAAGACTACAACGGAGCTGAGACTCTCCTGACAGCACACAGCTGACTGTGTCTCCTGTGCTGTGTGTCCTGACAGGCTGAGAGACAGCTGAGCAGGTAAGGACGCTTGCTGCATCAGCAAGAACACCTGAGTTTCCATCGTCAGCACCCACACAGGAAGCACGTGTAGCTGCGCAAGCCTTTAACCTTAGTGCTGAGGTTGGGAGCGGCAGAGACAGGAGGGTGGGGGCCTGCTGGCAGCCAGCCTCGCTCCAGATTCAGTGAGAGACCCTCTCAAGGGAACAGGGCAGAAAGTGACAGAGAAAGACACCTGACATCCTCCTCTACACACACACACACACACACACACACACACACACACACACACACACACAGGTTAAAAAGAGTAGGGTGTGCTCGGTGGTAGAGAATGCTTGCCTGGCATGCACAGAGCTGGGGGTCCCATCCCTAGCACGGCATTAAAAAAGCAGAAAGGTAACCATCACCCGGCACTCAGGAGATGGCAGCAGGAAGATTAGGTTTGAGGGCAGCACTCTGAGAAATGACTTCAGCCTTCAGAATCAAGAGTCTCACTGGTCCTCAGACGCCCTCTTCTGGCCCCACAGAATAGCTGCCTGGATTATTTCCACCCTGACAGCAGATTTTCTGTACAGAAGTTTCTGTACCTGCCGCACGCACGCACGCACACAGGCACGCACACACACAAGTCCCTTTCTCACTGGACCAGAGCAACCGACAGCTACTAGCCAGTCACTCAATGGAGTCACACTGCAGCTGAGCACAGGGCTGCCCTGAGTGGCTGGGAGACACATGCCCCTGCCATCAGGGAGCTTGTCCTGTGGGGAGGCAGCCAGGAGAAGCAGAGCCTCTTAAGGTGCTGTCTAAGCCAGGCTATCAAGTGGGACTCTGGTTTTCCTTACTCCTTCCCTTTCTTCTCCCCTTAAATTTCTTCCTTTTTTGACCAGGCTGGTCCTGAACTTGAGATCTTATCCCTGGCTCCCAGTGTGCTGGGGTACCACACCCAGCCTTCCACGGTCAGTGTCTCCCTGGAGGTCATTTTAACGCTGCTGCCAGGTCACTGGCCAAGCTGTGTCTCCGGCAGCCCTACCTTGATGCCAGCATTACGCAGCGTCTCCAGTGTGGGTCTGACGTCAGCCTGCAGCTGGTCCTCTACACCGGTCAAGCACAGCAGCTCCATCTCCATCTCCAGGCTCTCGATGACCGTGGCCACCTTGAGCGAACGGTCATGCACACTCAGCTTGGCCTGGACATAGCGGGCCTGGAGAGTGACAGACACGTCAGGAGGTATAGGGATAAGGTAAGGCCATCACCCCACCACAATGTCCTCCTGAACCCCACTTCTGAACATGACTGACCTCCAAACCAACCAATGTATCCCTCTTTATCTTGGCAGTGACACCTAGGGGAAGCCGGGATTCCCCTGGTGGGATCTTGTGAACACGGGTACCCGTGGAAGAAACCTGATCGCTAAAGTCTTACAAACACATGGGGCGCTTCTGAGGGACAGGGCCAAGCCAACTGCTGGGGGGCTGGCAAGGACCCCAGAAACCTGTCCCTAAACTGCACGCACCCTGGCACTTATGCATGTCAGCCTTGTGCCAGGTACCAGGGGCACAGGCACTAGCCAGACAAGATCCTTCCATCGGGAACACAGTCAATGGGATGAGAGAACCCAGACTGCAGGTAGAGCACAGCTCTAACCTATTTTGTAGCTCAAAAATACTTGGGTGGCTCATGTCAGTCACTGTGGGACTCCAGAAGCCAAGCAGGAGGATCCCAGGCAAGCCTGGGCTACAAGCAAAACTTTGTCTCAAAACAGCAACAAGACAGAGACAGACGGGCAGAGAAGGAGCAAGGGTAGGGAACAGAATCTTCCTAAAGTAGGTGACAAAGGTGCGTCAAATGAGAGATGAGCGGGAAGTGACAGGTAGCGTGGGAAGACTTCTTGGGAGAGGCAACAGGAAGTGAGGATGTGGGCAACAGAGCGAGCGCCAGGCGGAGCAAATGGCACGTGCAAAGGCCCTGCTCCCACAGGGAAGCTGGTGTGCTCGAAGAGGCCAGGATGGCGGCGGGGGCGGGGGGAGGGGGGATGGGCAAGGTGTGTCCCCAGGAGAGTGACTGAGAAGATGGGTCAGGAATGCAAGGCAAAGGTCACGGGCCACTTACTTCAAAGTCTTGGTACTGCTCCTCTGTGAGGGACTTTTTGGCCACCACGAGCACCCGCAGTCCCTCCCGGGCCATGTTGCCACACTGCAAGATAGACAGACAAAGATCAGTGGGGTGCTATGCTCAGCCCCAGCTGCAGCCAAAGGGTCAGGGAAGATGGCAGAGTAGGGAACTGATTCCCCCTAGAGCTACGGTCCCCAGAGCCAAGCTTCTAACTGGAGGCTGAGCCAGCACTCATGGGCCTTCTCTGGCTAGCGCAGTGTGACCCAAAGCCCAAACCCACGCCCTAAGGTCACACACAAGCATGGCTGGCAGGCTTGGTGGGCAAAACCAGATGTGCTTTGGGTGAGCCGCCATCCACCACGGCCATGCAGCCGCCGCTCCTGTGTGCACCCCCAAACGTGGGTGCCGCATAACACTTCAACAGGTGGAACGTGCCCAAAGTGCAAGCCCATGAGGAAGACACCTAGGCCTGCCGTTCATCTGTGTGCTGAGCCTGGCGCTGGGCTCTGATTTGCAATCCCCAGGAGGGAACTGCATCACCGAATGCAGATGTGAGTATCCCCCTGCCTGAAGGTGAGGTCTGGACAGCCAACATCAACCGCACTCCCGCTCCAGCTAATCATCCACCATTAGCTGGGGCTTGTGACCCCTGTGACGCCCCTGCACAGTCACCTTCCCCTGATGTGGGCTGGACCTTGTGACTTGTTCCCACACACAGAAGGGGGGGTGCTGTTTCTGGGATTAGGCCACCAGAGATGGAGACTTCCGTCTGTCCTCTTCCACTGCTTGCATGAAGACAGCTGTCGCAGTGGGGGTGCCCATGAAGAAACCCACAGGGCAAGAGAAAAGGGTGGCAGCTGACTGAAACCCAAGACCTGGGACCACAGCCCTAAGGAGCTGGGTGCTGTCTGCACCAGCAGTGAACCACTGAGCACCGGGCAAAGACTGCGCTCAAAGAACGCCCTCACATTTGGATCTGCACCTGAGACGCAGCCCCTGCACACCTAAGCTGAGCGCAACGGCGAGCCCAGCTGAGCCACACCCGGACCCTGCCCCGAAGCGAGAAGAAATGTATGCTGTTAAAGCAACTGTGCAGTTTTATGGTAGCTGGTGCCACGGCTAACAAGCGAGCACAGAGATCCACTCCCTGCCCCCCGCAAGGCCAGCCTGCCTCTGCAGTGCACACTCCCAGGACCCCTCCAACTCACTACCTCAGGCTCACCTCTTCCTCTAGCCAGTCATTGTACTGGACAATGCCGGCCATGACGACGTCGGCTCCCTTCATGTAGAAGGTGATTTCCCCCGTGGACTCATCCTGGAAAGAGGAAACAGGAAGCGATGACCATGGAGAGGAACACCAGCCCCCAGCCCTGACTCGCTCCATGACAGGCAGCAAAGTGCTTGGAGAACCCAGTGCTCTTAAACTTGACATACAGGACATATGTGTATCATATACACGCATGTTCTGCCACATGTATGTCTGAGTACTACATGTATGCCTGGTGCCCTTAGAAACAAACCATGAGAGGGCACTGGACCCCCTGGCACTGGAGTTACACATGGTTGTGAGATACACGTAGGTGCCGGGACTTGAACTTGTGTCCTTGGGAGGAGAAGCCAGTGCTCTTAACTGCTGTGCTGTCTCTCCAGCCTCCCGGCCCTTTTGCACTTGGCCAAAGATAAAACATAACGGGAGTGGCTCACTCTGGGACAAAGGCCACAGAAGGCAGAAGAAAGCTCTCAGCTCGGAGCATTTGGAAAAACTGTTCAGTGATAAAGCAAGATCAAAGAGCCATTTGCTTGGGAAGCTGTTGCCATCCCGAGTGCAGCTGGCTTGTTTCAATTGTGCCCATGGGCTGTGCAGTGGTGGCCAAGTGTGCTCCGTAAACAACAGGAAGGCAGCATCACAGAGTTTGGGACCCGCCATGTCTCAGTACTGCTCACATCTGGGGCCTGACACGCTGGGCAGGGCCACCCTGTACCTTGTAGGATGCTAAACAATGATGGGGCCCTATGGTGGCAGCCCACGGTCTCTCTGAATCTTAGTAGATGGCCTCTGGGGAGACATGCAATCTGCCCATATAGAGACTGTCGTCCAAGGATGTGCTAGGTCACACTCTTGGCTAACCTGGGACGTGTGTGGCCCACAGGCCACACCTGCATCGCCACTGAGTCCTGCATGGGAAGGTTATGGGATGGTAAAGGGCCTCTCATATTATGGTTCCTCTGACTTGACAGGCAGCAAACGTCTGGCCTGGTACCAGTTGTTAATCAGGAGCACTGGGCAAACTGTCTCCTCTCTCTGCCTCAGTTTCCTTATGTGTCAGGCACCAAGTGCTGCATGTTGCTATGTACTGACCCTGTGGATGAAGCAAGATCACTGGTGCACTGCACATGGCCTCACATGCAGCGTGGCATTTGTGACAGTGTTCCCGGTGGTTAGCTGCACCCTAAGTCCCTCCAGCCTGCTCTGTGGGGAGAGAGAAGCCTCGGTCCCAGATTTGCAATGGGCAACACTGACAGGCACTGTAGTGACCACAACTCTGAAAAGAGGCTGCAGAGAAGCCATGGGTACCGCCACACATCCCAGAATGCCCAGGATGGCCACCAAGAAAGAATTCATCGCTGGGCTCCATCCCTCGACAGCTCAAAGGCTAAGACCCAGGCTCCGAGAGAGGCTGGAGGGCACCGGCTCCTCAAGCCTCCAAAGAGAAGGGTGGTGACCCTGATGAAGAGGGCGTGGGCAGGGCAGTCAGTAACTGTGCGTGTATTTCCCTCCTCAGGAAAGCCCCAAAGAGCTGCTGAGAAAGTTGCCCGTGACTGTGATTAGAGGAGCTGAGAGACGGCTCAGTGGGTAACGGGCTTGCCACAACCACGAGGCCAGGACCAGAGTTCAGATCCCCACCATGCTTAAAAAGTTGTGTGTGTGTGTGTGTGTGTGTGTGTGTGTGTGTACATACACACATACATACAATAAAAGGCTGAGCATGACAGGGTGAGTATGCACTGGGGAGGCACAGACAGAGTGTGCAGCCTGTTGCCTGTCAACCACATTGAAATGATGAGTTCCAGGATCAGTGAGAGACCCTGTCTCAAAAAATAAGGTAGAGAGCAAATAAAGATGTTGAATATTAGCCTCCAGCCTCCACGTGAATGCATACGCATATGTATACATACACACGTGTCACACACACACACACACACACACACACACAGAATGAGCTGCTCAAGGTGACTAAGGATGTAGCCCCACCACAGTTCAGCTACAGGAGTGACACACTGACTCAATCTTTCCCCTGGCCAAGTGCACACTCTGCCCAGGACTGCCCTTGGGCCAAAAGAACATAAAAGCATGGGGGATTTTGTCCCTTGCCCCTCCCTGAAAGTGGTGCTAACTACCAAGGCTGCAGGAAGGATTGCCCCCACATGCACCGGGGATTTTGTCCCTTGCCCCTCCCTGAAAGTGGTGCTAACTACCAAGGCTGCAGGAAGGATTGCCCCCCACGCTTCCTTTACCAGAGGTGCCCTGGCCAGCCCCATCATCCTATCCAACATAAATACTGCAGCCATTCTCTCCTCGGTGTCACTCATTTCCTCCCACCCGGTTCATACCCAGTTTACACTGTTCCCATATCACGGTGACATGACACCACAAACACACGGGAAAGACTGGTCAAGCCGTGTTGCAGTTCTGTCTTGTCCCCTTGCAATCTGTATCTGGCACCTGACTACAGGCCTCGTTAGTGCGATGCCAATGGTGTGGTCCCTGTAGGTGATCCGATTCCACTACTCCACATGGGGAGTAGGGAGCCTAATGGGACGTCTTGTACCATGTGAGACACACAGTTCTTTCAGAAAGATGTACACAAACATCCTGGGGAGCAGGCTTCTCTGACCTCAACCTGACCCCTTAGGTGGCTCTCAGCCAGAAGAAAAAGACTTGGGGGTGGGGGCAGGGGTCTGGAACAGGCTGTGAGCACACTGTAAGCTCATAAAGACTGCTAAACCCAGTCAGAGGTGGCATGCGATAGCTCATGCCTGTAATCCCAGCACTTGAGGTGGGAGGCTGCTGTGAGTGCCAGGGTTCCAGTTGACACATTGTCTCAAATACCCTCCAACGCTGGGAAAGAAACAAAGCCAAAGAATTGAATGAAACCTGTCCACAGCAGGCAACAGTCCCTGCATAAAAACAGGCCCATCACTCCAGCACAAGAGAGCGCGGCTTCTGGGGTCTGTATAACAAACACGCATGGCCAGACTATCTGTCACAGGGCTGTCCCACTGGGTGCCAGCAGCAGCAGCATTCTCCGGTTGTGACAGCTAAGAAGGTCACAGTGAGAGTTGCTGAGCTGGGGAAGTGAGGTGAGATTGGTACAAAGTAAAAAAGTCATTCCAAAGCTCAGGACAATCCAGAGATATGGGGACAGGCAGGCAGACGTGGAAAATTAATAGTAGTATTTCCCAAATACCTAAGGTAGCCTTGAGAAGATGTATGCTGCCAGCATTACTGTTAATAACCAAAGACGAGAAGGAGGAGAAGCGGGCACCTGCAGGACGGCTCGGTGGGCGCAGGCACTTCTACCACGTCTGTTGAGTTTGAGCCCTGGAACCCACATGGTGGGAAGAAGGGACCGACCCCCACACATTGTCCTCTGGCCTTCCGAGGTGCGCAGTGAGGTTTTAAAAGGATCAATACTCACAGTTAAGAACAGAACACACACTGGAGAGATGGCTCGAGGGTTAAGAACACTGGCTGCTCTTCCAGAGGACCCAGGTTCAAATCCCACACTGCAGCTCACAGCTGTCTGTAACTCCAGCCCAGAGGATCCAGAGCCATCTCATAGGCTCCAAGGGCACCAGGCATACGGTACACATTACATAAAAAACATTCATAGATGCATGTGTGTATATATATGTATGTGTGTGTACTATAATCTTTTTAAAATTTAAAAAATTTTTAAAGAATCTAGAATACATATTCATGCATACATATAATTTTTTAAAAATCAAAAGAAGTGAATGAAATGGGTATTTTCCCATCAGAACACCACATAAACATTAAATCAGCAAAGCCATGCCTTGATGGTATAAGAAAACTTCTGTGTATATACACACAGGCAGGCAGGCAGGCAGGCACACGCGAGCACACACATACTCGCACCCTTCAGTAAGGAGGGGGAAGCTAGCTTGGGAAGTTAGAGGCTAAGTTTATAAAATGTGTGTATACTTATACTCATATGCGTAGAGAAAAGACTGAAGCACAGGTCCCTGGTGTGCATGGCAATCCTCCTGCCTCAGTCTCTGAAGTGATAGATCACTGATGTGACTCTTAACTGTGAAGGCTGAGTCCTTATTAAAATAATAATAATAGTAACAACAACAACAACCTAGGCAGGGGTGGGGCGCCCTCCTGAAGTAGAGCAGACTCACTAAGCCAACAGCACTCTGTACGCCAGCCACCCTGCGTGGGAAGACGAAGAATCACTTCTCACAAAATCTGACGAATGTCTGGGAATGAGATCCCTTCACAGCTAAAGGAAGGGTGGTGTGTGCGGCTTCTTCGTTCCCAAAGCCGGGCGCTGGGGACTCGCTGATGACTCGACTCCCAAATGGCCTCAGCAGAGTCCACGACCTTAGAACTTGACAGATAATGGCTGGACCTAAGTGACTAAGTGAGAGTATATCTGTGGACAGTGCTGACTAACCCGGGGACAGCCACCCGAGGGAGCTGTGACACTGATAGCTCAGACGGGCCCTGGACTGGCTCGAGCCAAGGGTCAGGCCAGGTGCGCCCCGTAGGAAAAGTCACAGCTGTGTGGGAGGGAGAGGCGCCCTCCCACTTGACATTCGCCAAGGACATGTGTCCCACAGGGTCACAGAGTCCCAACCAACATCTGGGATCTAAGTCAACTCAGACGGAATGTTTCAGAGCACAGCCACAGCCTGTCACTGTGTCTTCAGAGTCACTGTCACAGTCCCTGCACCTTATCCCCACCCCCTGGAGATGTCCTGGACACAACAACTCACTCCTGACAATAGAACGGGGCTAGTTTGTCCTGCCTCCTCTGAGACTGGTTCCCAAAGGTGGGTTACAGCTTACTCATACTCTCACTAGGGTGCAGCTAGCTGACACAGGGCTAGCCCAGGGAGAGACCCACAGAGCAGTGGCTGAGGGTGGCCTCTGTCCAGCTGTCCTGCAGCCCCCTGAAGCTGTCTCAGGAGAGCCTAAGAAGACAGTGACCTGACCAAGTCCTTTGGGACACTAGACCAGAAGAGCCCCACCACCCAAACTACACCCAGATTCCTGGTCCGTAGAAACTGCTAGATAACACAATCGTGGTTTTTAAGCACCGTGTGGGGTGATCATTAGCAATGAATAACACAGCAGCACCCCAACACAGACCCAGGGCCATGCGCTTTTCCATATCCTGTCTGCCCCCTCTGAGCCCTAGCCTGGGGGTGAATCTCAGAGGCATCACCTCCCTATGAACTCAGGTGCGTTCCTTCAGTCTTTCTATGCCTCAGTTTCCTTCTCTGTCAAATGTAAACCACACAACTAACTTGTGAGCTTCTGATAAGTAAGACTCGACTCAGCTTATGCCAGCCACTGACACAGCACCAGCCCCGCCTAACTTACCCATGACCATTACCGCTGGTGTTGTCACCATGGCTACCTCATTGTGCGAACCACCGTCTCTGCTCATGACCGCACTTCACTGCCAATCATCCCTTCCATCACTGACTGCCACTTCTGAAGGACGCTGACAGTCCCTCTCTTGCTGGCTGTGGTCTGCCACAAGCCCCCGAGAAGCACCTGCCTCTGCCTCCCTAACACAGGGGTACACACCACACCCAGCCTTTTCATGTGGGATCTGGGGTTCAAACTCGTGTCTTTGTGCATGCTCAGCAAGCACTTTATCTACTGAGCCAGCCCCGAGCCCCCAAGCTTCAGAATTCTTGTGGATCTCCGGCTTGGAGGCCAGCCTGGTCTACAGAGTGAGTTCCAGGACAGCCAAGGCCACACAGAGAAACCCTGTCTTGAAGAGAGAAAAAAAAGGAAGGAGGGGAGGGAGGGAGGGAGGGAGGAGGGAGGAGGAGGGGAGGGAGGGGGAGGAAAGGAGGGAGGGAATCCCACACCTGACTCAGGTTATAGTCAAAATAAAATGGCACTAAAAACACAGTTAAAATTAATTGCCTTCAGGCTGCGTGTATGAGCTTCGTGTTAGGATTTGCAAATGTTCCGTGCTGGTCACAGGCATTCCACAGAATGGGTATCCAACCCTACAGACATGCAAAGGAGTACTACACAGTCACAAAAAGGAAGGGAAGACTGGTGTACTCAGTAGCACAAATGACATCTGTTAGCAGGAAGAAGAAATCAGAAGACCACTCCTACTTTCCATTTGTAGGAAGTTCTAGAACAGGGCAATCTGCAGGAGCAGGAAGTAGACCTGTGGGAGCAAGGCGCTGGGTAGGCAAGGTGGCTTAACAACTGCAGGGGTTTAATTCTTTTCCAAAGATTGCTTACTTTAATTTTAGGTGGGTGTCTGTGCACCACATGCATGCAATGTCCTCAGGGGCCAGCAGAGGGCACTGGGTCCCCTGGAACCGGAATCCCAGTAGGCTGGGGGCTGAGCCCCTGCTGAGCCATCTCTCCAGCCTGTTCTTTTCAATCACATTTTCACTTAGTTCGTGTGTGTACGCGTGAGTGCATGTGTCACAGCGCGTGCGTGGGGTTCAGAGTCTGTCCTCTCTTTACCCGGTGTAGGTCATGGGATCAAACTCAGGTCCTCGTGCTTGGTGGCAAGCATTGTGCCCCGAGCCATGTCACCAGCAGTGACAGAGTTCTCTCTGGCTGTGATGCACACAGGGTTCACACAGTATTGGACGTCAGCAAACGAAGCTGAACCAGTCCAGGCCATCACTTCTACACTAGACACCTTTCTCTTTGCTACAACCCTGAAAAGAAGCAGCTCCGGGGCTTCTCCTGGTTCAGTTTAAGGGATTAGCCCCACCATGGTGGGGGAGGCAGGCACGGTGACAGGACAGGGAGGTAACTGGTCACATTGCCTCTGCACTCAGGAACCCAAGTAAAGAGGAAGAGGGGCTGGGCTATGGCTCTCAGACCTGCCCCCCCCCCCCGGGGAATCCCTTCCCCCAGCAAGGCATCATCTCCTAAGGGCCCACAAGCATCCGTGGGGAGCCCAGTGTCCAGATACAAACCAGGAGCCCGTGAGGTGTAGAACACTGGCTCTTAAGTGGTTTTTGTTTTAATGACTATTCTATGTTTTGTGAATTTTTTATTGTACTTTTGTTCTTTGGAGACAGGGTCTCACTCAGTAGCACAGGCTAGCCTTGAACTTACAGCGACCTCCCTGGTGCAGCCTCCCAAGCACTGGACAGCAGGTGTGAGCCTGCTATGTGGGTTTTGTCTATGAAATACAGTGGCAGGCTGGAGGAATGGCTTGGCTGAGTTACAAACATTTCCTGCTCTTTCCAGATCCCAGCACCCATGCCAAGCAGCTTATGCCCACCCATAACTCCAGCACCAAGGGATCTGACACCTTCTAGCCTCCATGGGCACCTGCACACATGGGCATATGCTCACAAGACACACACACACACACACACACCCATTTTTTTTTAAGAACAGGAACTGGGAATGTAGTTTGCTTAGTATGTGCAACTCCCACACTGCAGAGAGAGAGAGAGAGGAGAGAGAGAGAGGGAGGGAGGGAGGGAGGGAGGGAAGGAGGGAGGGAGGGAGGGAGGGAGGGAGGGAGGCAGGGAGGGAAGGAGGGAGGGAGGGAGGGAGAGAGAGAGAGAGAGAGAGAGAGAGAGAGAGAGAGAGATATGAAGAGAAAAGTGAGAGGGCCAACAAGATGGCTCAGTGGGGTAAGGTGTTTGCTGCTAAATCTGATGGTGTGAGTTTGGGACCTGGGATCAACATAATAGAAGAGAACCAACTCTTGCAAGTTGTCCTCCCCCCCCTCTCTTTCTCTCTCTCTCTCTCACACACACACACACACACTCTCACACACACTCTCTCACACTCACACACACACAGACACACTCACACACTCACTCTCACACACACACACTCACTCTCACACTTGCGCACGCGTGCGCGCGCACACACACACACACACACACACACACACACACACACACACACACCACAGGTGTAGCAGTTACTTCCCCACTCCTGCTCATAGATGCTAAGTAAATAAAAATGTAATTTTGAGACCGTGAGAATGAGAAACGATCTACTAAGAGCTCCTGACACATAGCCACTGCCTCAAAACCAGGCTCGCCACACCCTATTGGCTGAACTGAGTGTGTCCACAGGCAGAGCTCATTTCTTTCCTGCTCATACTAGTCTAGGCCAGAGTAATGAGACCCCAGCAAGATGTAAGGGCCCCCCATGGACGCTCTGCAGGGCAGGGGAGGACACAGAGGGGCAGGGGAGGAGCCCACTCACCCTGACGATGATGCCCATCCGTTTGCTCTCGTAGGTGAAGGGGAAGACCTGCAGGATGGTGAGATTCAAAATCTGGTCGCCAGGGGTCCTCAGCTGCATGGAGGACTGGTCACGGCCCACCAGGGTCAATCCCACACTTTCTGTCCACTGGACCAGGGCCACCTGGAGGAAATGGAGCGTGGGACGTCAGATACCCTGCACATAAACACTGGAAAAGGGAAGATGGAGGCAGAGGGACCGTTTGGCAGGCCCTAAAGCAGACTGCACACCACTGCATGTGGCAGAGGCCCTGTAACCAGATACCTCTGAAAGGCTTTGCACTGGGGGCGCTTCACCCCGGCTCTCCCTTAGCTGGGCCCTCTCCATTAGACATAGTCTAATATTTAATGGGTGATTCTGTAACGGCCCCTCCTCATAGGGGTGGGAAGGGAAGGGGAGGGGCTTGCAGCAACACTGGGTTACCTCAACCTGGAAGGAGATGCTGCTGGCTCCCTGCAACTACAGCCCAGGCTTAGTTCATACTAAGTCTCACAGGTGTCATGGGACCCAGTGCAAATGGATGCCCCCAGGGACTCGGAACAGTCGGGCTTGCTAGAAGGTCTCACTTGTGCAGCAAGCCTTCTTCCTGTCACGTGATGTGTTTATATAAACATGCTGGTATTTCTACACAGTGTTATCAATGGGTTATAGCTTATTTTTCTCTTCATTATAGTAAAGAAACAAGCTGCTTTTAAAAGGTAATCAAGTTGTTTTTTAAGAAAAGGCATAAGGGGTCAGTGAGAGGGCTCAGTGGGAAAAGCTCACTCCCTAGAGTCTCACCCCTAGACTCCGCTGTTAGAGAGAAGACATTCCCAGAAGTAGCCTTCTGAACTCACACGTTCACCATGGCCAACACACATCACACATACACAAATAATAAAAAGGTTTGAATTCAAAAGAAAAGGGAAGGCTGGGGAGATGGTTCGGCAGACAAAGGTGTTTGTAGCCTGAGTTTGAGCCCCAGAACCCACATGGTGGAAGGAAAAAAATTAACCCTTGAAAGTTGTTCTCTAATCGACACATGTGGGACACGGCACATATGCATACACACACATAGAAGTAAGTAAATGCAATAAAACAGAATTTAAGTATCAGATCCTCCTGGACTGTGGAAAACTCCAGAGACAAGAACAAACGTGCCTTTTGTTGTTTTTAATCACAAATCAGAAACTTAGAAAAACAAGACAATGTGAATCCCATTTAGGAGAAGATGATGAAATAAAGCATCTTTCCTATTCGGGAAATCCCCTAAACCACAGCATCTGTGAGAGACCAGACCACAGAACACACGAACACACACACACACACACACACACACACACACACACACACACACACACACGGTCCCCAAAACAGATACCACAAGGCTCAGCAGAGTAATCAACCAGCTGGGCCCAATGCTGGACAAGCACAACTCACAGCCAGCAGGCAGACACTGTGCCCTGCATCAGTTTCTCTAAAACTCCAATGTCATCACACATCTACACATGCTCCTGGTCCCCAGTCACTAACTACCAAGAAGAAATACCATCCTTTCTCACAGCCCAAACCAGTTCCCTTCCTCAAAGAAAACAGGACGTACTGGACTAACCCCAATGAGCCGAGGAAGAAATGATGATGTGTACTTAGCAAAGAAGAGCCCAGCCTTGCCTCCCTGTCTACCCTCCCCGTGCACACACGGTCCCCGGCTCACTCCCCAATGGGGAGTGGCCACATTACACTCGTAAAACACCTGGCTTGACTATCAGTGACCATGACTGACCAGGGCTTTTGGTATGAGCTACCCACAGCACCACACCATTAACAAGGAAGTCTCCCCCGGGAGACAAACTCTTCTCAAAAAAGGAAAAGAGACAGGTCTGGAATATCCTGGTCCCTTTACCTATGGCCTCGGAAAAGGCTTACACGGTGCCATATTCCAGCCACCTTGAGCCACAGACCCTGATACTTTGAGGCCACTGGCCTAGGCTATGTGAGACACTGTCTCACAAAACGAAAATAAAACTAAAACTGTTTCTATAATCAGATACAAGGGAGGGAACTGAAGGGGAGGTCTCGGGAGCAGGCAGTCAGGGTCACACAGAGCCGCGTCTGGCCCTTGCTCAAGTCTGGGAATGACAGTATAGTTGCGCCCTCCTGGGGCGGGCTACCTCATCTGGGCTGGAAGCCTGGTACACACGGCACGAGTCCTCAAACCGCTTCTCCGCCTCGGCCTGGTCTGTCACACCGTTGGACTCGTACACGGGCGTCACGTTGTGGCACAGCGCAATGGCCTTCACGGCCTCATGCACACGGCTGCTCATGGTCCTGCGGACCTTGGTAGTGACCGTGGGACCCTTCTGAGTCGGTGGCTCTTGGGATTGCTAAAGGAAAGGAAGACGAAAAGGAGTTGAGCAGAAAGACTGGGGGTCTGAACATGTCTTGGTAATGGGGTTAGTGTTTTCTTCCTACTGTTCAGCACGAATGCCTCCTGGCTTATCCATGCTCAAGGACCTGCGTTAATCAACATCAGAAAACAAAACAAGGTGGAAAGTGATTACAGGAGACACCCGTGTCAATGCACACACACCATGGGTCCTTGGCTCAGCGTTCAGTAAAATCCAATCCTCTTCCTTAGAGTAGGGCCGCTGGATTGGCCTCCGCCCAGGCTCCCACTCCATCTTCCCTCCAGACCCACTCACACTGCCTGGGATCCCAGTCCCTCAGGATTTCTGCAAGAATGGTTGGCTGGGTCTCACCGTACAGGTCTCCATTTGAAGGTAAACTCTGAGGCCCCTGCAGCCCCTAAACCCTTCCGGGTCCCCTCACCCCAGCACGGCAACACAGGCTTGCCCCTCTGCTATGCCTTCATGTCTCTGTTACCTAAACCTGGCTGGTTCATGTGGCAACGTCCTCCCCACTGGCCCCCAAGAACACAGGCTGCCACCGTGCACTGCCCATCACAGCATTCCCAACAGCCAGAGCCCTGCCCAGGAGAACTTGCTGACTGACGGATGGGTGAGCGGAACACCCACCTGTGTTTGGAGGTGTGGCACAACATCACCCAGCAAGCACAAAGCCCCGAGTCCCATTCCTAGAACCCATAAAATGCAGCATGACTGCATCTCTGGAGAAGGGGAGACGGGAGGGCCACAAGTTCAAGGAGGCTAGCCTAGGCTACATGACACCCAATCTCGGTATGTAAACAATAAGCAAACAATTCCCAAAGTAGTGGCAGGGGGTTTCTCAACGTGTTTCTCCTCCATTTCTAAGAAAAATAAATACTAAAGCCTGACAAGACGGCTCCGTGGGTTAGGGCACCTGACAGCAAGCCTGACAAATCAGGCTTGATCCACAGGAGCCACCGAGAGCAGAGGAGGGCTCCTGAAAGTTGTCCTCCAACCTCTACACGCGTGACCTGTCACACGTGCGCACGCACACACAAAGAGGAGGCGTAAACAAATAGGTCCGAGGTCCCTGGAGATGAGCAGAAGCCGGGAGCCACTGTCGTGGACAAGGGTGCCTGCCACAGCTGTGCGTGCTGGAGATGGTTTATGGAGTGTTCCTAGGCCCCGTATTCCACTGAAAGTGTGTACACCGGGAGAAAAGCCATGTGAGGCTTTGCCGCGCACGATTCTTAGCACCTATGACACACGGTTAGCCCAAACACAGGACAGATGGCCTGAGAAACAAGAAAATGGCACTCATTAAATTTTAATACTATTTTTAGTAGTGGCATTAAGCTCCGTGGGTAATTAAACAATTACTAAATTATTCTAGTCACTGTGGGGACACACAGGGCTCTGGCTTCCTGCTCTGTTAACCTCTGGTGTCAAGAGCACAGAAGCTGCACTTCCAGGTCAAAGGTCACAACATGGTAACAATAATTAGAGTGAGGGATCAGAACCCCGACTTCGACGGCTCATTAGTCAAATGCTTTTAATTGTGAAGATTTTTAACTTTGAAATCATGCAGCGGACTGAGGTTTAAGAGAAATTCCTGCTGCTGCAGAGATGACACTTTCTAGCGGTCGGTAATTTACGTTCTACTCAATGTGCGTGATGGCGCCGCCAGGACACGTTTTCATTTTTTGCCCACGCCGGTCAGCAGCTGGACTGAATCATTATTTAAGACCGGGGTCAACAGCGAAGCCTCCGCAAGGCAATTGCTGGGACTGGAGAGTGTGAGTAGCCACAGGCTGAGGAGCGATGCTGAGCAGAGCTCGGGGGATAACTTCCGGAGGGGGGTCTTACCAGGTTTCAGGGTGCCAGGCTAGCTCAGTCAGTACGTAAGACTGAGAGGGAGCAGACGGGGCTCACGTGCACCAGGCCAACGCTCCTGCCCGGATCTGGGCCGGGGGCCACTGACAGCTGTGGGGGTTTGTGCTCTGGGAGAAACCCCTCCCCAGGCAGGCCAAGAGAGCCAGGCCAGCTGGAGTCCCCAAAGGCCACATTCTCCAACCAGGGAAGCCACCCGCAGGCAATCAGAAGGTGGGATGGCAGCAGGTCAGGGTCACAGTGACAGGATTCACAGGTCATCTCCCCCATTCTCCTGACGTAGTGTCTCAGGGTGGAGAGGAAATGACCATGAATTCTGAGACTACCTCTGTCAACCGTTCAATCCTGCAAGTGGGGGGTGGGTGGAGGGATGGGGGGGTGGGGGAGGACGACACCACGACGACTTGGCTCTTGGCTGGTAGAGCACCTGCCTAGCTCACATGAAGTCCTGGGATCGAGCCCCAGTACCACGGGGACCAGCTGTGCACATCTGCCATCCCAGCTCTCAGGAGGTGGAGGCAGAGGATCGGAAGTTCAAGGTTATTCTCAGCTAAAAGTTACTACTGTTACTTTCAGTTATTTCTGGAGAAAGGAGGCATGCGTGTGCATACCACAGTATGTTTGCGGGGTCAGAGAGCAACTTGTGTGAGCTGGTTCTCTCTACCACGTGGATCCTTGGGATGGAACTCAGGTCATCAGACTTGGCGGCAAACGCCTTTACCAGCCTGAGCCATCACCAGCCTCCACATGAGACCGTGCGTGTGCGTGCGTGTGTGTAACAGAGAGAGAGACAGACAGAGGCAGAGACCTGGCACATCACGGCGCCTCTGCTGCTGACCATGGTGCCGGGCCTGTGCCATATGGGAGACCTTCACCCTCCTGACACCATGTTCATCTGCATCAACTTCAGCCCCACAGACCCTTTAACCCATGCGCACGTCTTACTTAAAAAACACCAAGGGAAAAACAAAACCAGATGTAGCACCCACAGAGAAGGGCGAGGGTTTGTTTTTACCCTGGAGAAAACTCCCTGGTCCTGGTTGTCCTAAGGGAGGGGAAAGGCAGCGTTCCTGCCCGCACACGCCTCTGAGCATGTCCCTGTTCCTGCGTGCCTTTAAAATATATGTATTTTAAACGGTTGGATGGGCTGGCGAGATGGCTCAGTGGGAAAACGTAGGCTTGCCAAGCCTGCCAACCTTAGTTTAATCCCTAAAACTCACATGGCAGCCGGAGAGAACTGAACTAACCCTGCATATTATCCATGGCTCCCATGTGTACACCCTCACACAAAAATCTAAATGAAAGCGTCAAAGGGTTAGATGATTAACCATCAAGCCAGGGGCCCTTCCTCCCACCCCAGCCCGCCCTGGCAGGAGCCCCCTGTTCTCTGTACGAGGACACTTTAGTTAACGATCACACTACACGGGTCGTCTGGGCACCCATAAACCCCTGTGTGCACTTGGACACACAGAAGATAAACAAAGGTAGGATTCCGGCCCCTTCTCCAGGATGTGTCAAGGACCGCACCTGACAAACTGACAAGCGCCAGTCTGATGTATCCCCGGAGGTTCGGGGTCAATCTCACAATTCTTAGGGGAGCGGTCAGTGCTGTGTGAGTTTGGGAGGTGGGATGTCCCCCTGCGCCCTGTGTGTCATCTTGAGAACGCTGCCTGGGGGCCCGCAGATTGAGAGCAAGGGACGAGGGCAAGGACAAGCCTCACCTTGTCCAGCAGTGCTCCCGGTGGCTGCTCTGGCCTGTGGGGCCACCAGGTTCACCTGCTGCCAGCCCTGACCACATTACATGGTTCAGTGGGTGGACATAAAAAACAAACACGCAAACAGCATAAGGAGGCAGCGGCAGGAGATCAAAGCGAGTGCAGGGCTTGCCTGGTCTACACAGTGGGTTCCAGGCAGCCAAGGACACAAGCCCTTCCTCAACAGTTAAAGCAAGCAGGGCCAGCCCCCTCTGGAAGAACAAGGGCTATGCAGTCAGCCAGTTTACCAAAAGTCACTCAACTGTACCTTCGACATGGCTGAATTTTCTGGGGTATAAAGTTATTTAAAAATCTGAGTGGGCGGGGCAGTGCTGGCACATGGCTCTGATCCCAGCACTAGAGAGGGAGGTTGTCTGTACGTTTGAAGTCAGTGTGGTCTACACAGCTACATGGTGAGTTCCAGAATAGTCAGAGCTACATAGTGAGTCCTTGTCTCAAATGGATGGATGGATGGATGGATGGATGGATGGATGGATGGATGGATGGATGGATGGATGGCCAGAGAAAGCATACACTTTTTTTGGGGTGTGTGTGTGTGTGTGCCTGTGTGTGTGTGTGTGTGTGTGTGTGTGTGTGTGTGTGTGTGTGTGTGTGTGAGTGAGATCTGAGGCTATAGCTAGGTTGGCAGAGTACTTGCCCAGAATACACAAAGTCCTGAGTTTGATTCCCTAGCATAACATAAGCCTTTAATGCCAACATTCAGAAAGTATAGGTGGGGGATCAGGAATTCAAGGTCATCCATGGCTACGTAGTGAATGAATCTATGAATCTGTGGTCATCCTGGGCTAAAAACAATTGATGAGTACGTGCAGCCAGCGAGCGGCCTGTGGCACGAAGGCGTTACCTGGGTGTAGACGCTGAAGATGTGACTCTGCACTTCATCCATGGAGTCGAGGCCATAGGCCACCGTGCCCAGGTGCAGACGCTTGAACACCATCTCATTCTGGGTGAGGGTCCCTAGAACACAGAGAAGCAAGCGTTCCTCCCTTCCCCGAGTCAGCCTCACATGCTGGCCTCCCTGATGGAAGGAATAGGAGAGGGACCCGCTCTTCTGAAAGACCGCCTTGGTCAAGCCGCTCAAGCGGGCTCTGTGCCTCTGACAGACACTTTGTCCCTCTGTTCCATGCCCTGTAGATCCTGTCCCACATGGCTGGTTCGGGAATGAACTGAGGAACACTCTTTGCATGTCAGCAGTCCCACAAAGGTGTCTATTGACATCAGCACTGTCACCAAACACTCCCTCTTCATCCAATAGTGAGGGAGGGAAGCAGCTGCTGCCCCCTCCCCCACCCAGACAGAGAGGACCAGGAGCTGCTGGAGCCCCCACACACACACACACACACACACACACACACACGGGTGATCACCTGGAGCCTCACCCACCCCCCACGCCCCTGCAGGGGTGCTCACCTGTCTTATCTGTGAGCAAGTATGAAATCCTGCCCAGCTGTTCAGGGATTGTGCTGGAACGAACTACGGTCCCGGGGATTTTTGAATCTCTTCGTATGACCCAGCTGTACACAATCTTGCCCATGTCCAAGTTCACACGCAAGCTAGGTAGGAAACAGAGAAACGGTTACCAAGGCATTATAAACACACAGACTGCACACATGTACTGTACACCCAGAAGCAGGACACATCACAGGCCACACAGCTGTTCTGCACAGACTCAAGTCATTTAGAGTACAGGAAGGGAAGCTCTTCCTTTTTAATTACTGGTCCTTGAATAAGTGAGACAGCTGAGGGATAAGGGTGCCTAGGGCCTTGCCTAAGCCACAAGAAGCGGTCTACCACAGAGCTATAATATAGTAAGACACTCTTGCACACTGACACCGTCCCCAGCTCACCTGATGGGAATGATGTTGGAAAACAGGAGCAGAAAGCGGATGATCTGTAGGTACCATCGGCCAGCAAAGTGCTGCAGGGCCACCATGACCAGCGACACCACCACCAGCGCACCGAAGAGGATCTTGGTGAGGCAATTTACCTCCAGGTCAAACAGGCCAATCTGGGGACAAAGCAGAGTGCAGAGGATCGGGGTGCAGCCCACAGCCTGGATGGGGAGAGGTCTCCACACCTGCACCCAGGCCCCAGCCCAGTACGATTGGAGAGGGTAGAGGGTGCTGCCATCGTTGCTCTACGCTAAGAGTGAGAGCTACAGCCGAGATCCTACAGATCTGAGGGCCCTCTGAGACCTCGTCATCACTGTCTCGTCTAACTTAAGATTCAGACTGAGAAATACAGAGCCAGTACTGGACTGGTCTCTGCACTGCACAGCCCCTACCATGCCACAGCACTAGGCCTTGCTTCAGACCTACACTCAGTGCCACAGGACACCCCAAAAGTCCTACACAGCCAGGCGGGGGAGGGGGCTGACTTCCACAAGCCAGTGTAGACAACAACCATTTTAACACCTTCATCTTAGGGGCTGGGGTATGACTCAGTTCTAGAGTACTGGTCCAACATGCACAATGCCTAGGATTCCAGCCAAACAACCCCAAACTTCTGTGACTCAAAATGCAGTAAGGACACCAAACCTGTAATGTCACAGAAAAAGGCTGGAACTTCAAATTAGCAAGAGCTGTAAGGATAAGGTCAGGGCTGGGTGAACTGGAGCCTAGGAAGCAGCGTCCACCCTGCTACTCTCTTTCCTTCCGCTTTATAAACAGGATCCTGCCTCTAGAAACATAGGCCGGCCTTGAACTCTCTCTGGAGCCAAGGATAGCCCTAAACTCCCAATCTGCCTGTCTCCACCTTGGGAGCACTGGGGTGGTGGGTATGTAGGACCACACCCAGATTGCAACATTCTGACTGAAAAGATGGAGATGGAAGGGGGCTGGGAGGGTCGTGGTGTGCAAGAAGGAAATGAGGTGAAATGTGGATGGGATAGACACCTGCTGTGGCTACACACGCACACACACACACACACACACATGCACACACACACACTCGCTCACACACACACACATACACACATACACACACACTCATTCACACGCGCGCACATACATACACACATACACACACTCGCTCACACACATACACACACAGTCGCTCACACAAGCACACACGCGCGCGCACACACACATACACACACACATACACACTCGCTCACACACACACACACATCGCTCGCGCACACACACATACACACACTCGCTCACACGTGTGCTCACACATACACACACACTCGCTCACACGCGCACACACACATACACACACACACGCACACACACACCTGACAACCAGCTGGTGCAAGGCAGATTTAGAACGCCGTCTCTCACCACCAATGCCCATCATCAACTCAGACCCACGAGCGGGAGTCTCACCTACCTTACTCCTGGGATCGGAGGTATTCATCACGCTCCGCAGTTCTCTGCCTGTGTAGAGAACAACACCTACAACAGTGCCTGCAACAAGAAGCCACGTCCAAATGAGCACGAGGGCAGGGAGGGGGAGGGGGAGGGGAGGGGCAGGAGGGGAGGGAGGGAGAGGGGGAGGGAGAGGGAAAGGGAGGGGGAGGAGGGGAGGGGGAGGGAGGGGGCAGGGAGGAGGGGGAGGGAGGAGGGAGGGGAGGGAGGGGGGAGGGAGGCAGGGGAGGAAGGGAGGAGGGAGGGAGGAGGGAGAGAGAAGGAAGGGAGGGAGGGGAGGAGGGAGGAGGGAGGGAGGGAGAGAGGGAAGGAGGGAGGGAGAGGAGGGAGGGAGGGAGGAAGAGGGAGGGAAGAGGAGGGAGGGAGGGAGGGAGGGAGAGAAGAGGGAGGGAGGCAGGGAGGGAGGGAGGGAAGAAGGGAGGGAGAGAGAGGGTAGGGAGGGAGGGAGGGAGGGAGGGAGGCAGGGAGGCAGGGAGGGAGGCAGGGAGGCAGGGAGGAGGCAGGGAGGCAGGGAGGCAGGGCGGGCGGGCAGGGGTGAGTTGTGGGTGGAAGCTTGTCTCCTCTGCCACTAGCCTTCACGCATCAGGACATACCCAGAACCTTCCAGTCTGCATGGAGACTTAAAACGGCCTCCCTTCTGTCCCTGGCCCATCTTCCTGTGCAACTGCTTCCTGCAAGTCTACCTAACCTGGCCCTCTGAAGGAAACATCTCCTCAGAACTTCCCTCCTCTATCCTTCAGGCTCATGGAGTGACGCCTCACTCTAGAGAAATGGTTTACAGAAGACATGCAAACAGCAAGGTGGGTAGAAAAACACTCAGCCGAGCAAACTGTCAAAAGCAATTTTCCCCACAGTGACAATGCATCTGGTGTGGACCAGAAAGAGGAAAAACAACCGGGTCGCACACGTTGGTGGCTAGCTTGTACCATCTGTTCTGAAGGATTTAACGGTCCTGTCAAAGTTTTAACTCCCTTTTCCAGTGTCTGAAAATGCTCAGTGCAGGGAGCCAGGTGATAAGGAGGTGAAGGACCATCTCCATCAAGGCGAGTGGGGGATGCCACCAGGAAACCCAGCAGATGGAGGGTGTGGGAGAGAGGTGGGCGGTGCACCTTGTGGGCTGAGGGCCCGCAGGTGAAGTGTAAGATGAGGGGAGGCAGGCCCTGCTGGGAAAATCTGAAAATGAGCATCGCGTTCCCTGCTGAGAGACACGCTCCTACCCTCCCTTCCCTCCCCCTCCCACTCAGGACCACCACTGCAAAGGGGTTTAAAGACATCTGTGAGGAGGCCGGCCACGGCAGGGCTGCCCGCGCTGGGACAAAGGCCCGAGTCTAAAGTGCTTGGCCACGCCTGCAGTGAACACACAATGAGGCCGGCTAGCTCGCAGATGGCAGGGCAGCAGTGCTCTGGCACGGTGCTCGGCAGATGGCGGGCTTTGGGGAGTGAGGGCACCCCACCCTCACCCTGTGGCTGGAGCAGGTGGTTAGACAGCAGGACCCCAGCCTGGGCTAAATGGAGGTGGCCACGTGCCCTTCCTCCTCTCCCACACAATGCAGTCCTGCCTGGACCCCCACGCCCAGGGGAGGGGGTGGTAAAAAAAGGGCACATGCCTCACTTCAGCCCAGCCACACGGTGTCACCAGAGTGGCCCGAAGCCCCCAATGCTTCCGCTGTCTTGACACCAAAACTCTGTTCCCAGAGACTTGAACCCCAGCTTCGTGCTCTGCGTGGCTGCTCCCCAGGGAAGAGGGACACTCTGAAGGCCGCTGCAGTGCACCGCCTGGTCCACAGGCTGCCCTCAGGGTTTAGGTAGCTGTCACCTTTAAAGAGTTTCTGAGACAAGATCTCGTGTAGACCTCAAACTCCCCACACAGCTAAGGATGATGACACTGAACTCCTCACCTCCCTTCCTCTACGTCCTGACTTCTGGGCCCACAGGCCTGCACCACCACATCTGATGTTTGCGATGCTGGGGATGAAACCCAGGCTTTCATGCTTGCTAGGCAAGTGTGCCACTGACCGAGCCACACCCCTGCACTAAGTCCATGGCCACAACAGCTGTTTAGCACAACCCACTCATGCAGCGCCCGCACCCCATCCGGTTTCTGACCTCTTTCTCTGCCCTCATGTTTTCTTCCTGCTCCTCACTCTCCCTGCAGCCTGCAGTCAGTGATCCTGCTGACACCTCCCCATCCCCCACTGCGAACCCCCTCCCCCTCCCCCACCCTCACCCCCTTCCGCTACTCCCCCCCCACGCTCCACTGAGCTCCTAGAAGGGAGCCATCCTGCCTGGCTGCTGGGTTATTTTGTTAGCCTCTATTCCACCCAGCCAGACACAAGCTGAGCCTCTAGGGGAGCGCCCAGGGGTATTCATAGCTCAGCAGCTGCAGCACCCGCCCGCCATGGGTCTGGGGTCAGAGCACACGAGCCAGACTGTAGGCCAGATGGACGTTATCAGTCACACGGCAAGCGTCCATGAGTCAATGTGTGCTGCTCATTGCGACCACACCACACACTCAAGGAACAACCCACACAAGTAGCTGAGAAGAGCAACCCCGGAACTTGGGGCCCTGAAGCACACAGCAGCACAGGTGCCGAGAGGCTCCCCGACACCTTCCACCTCCACTGCCCAACAGCACACACTGGATTGTCATGGCAACTGCATCCTCTGCACATGGATGCTGGCTAAGGCAGCTGACCTTCAGTGCAGCCTGGCAAGCTTTCTTATTCTTTATTATTGTCGTTGTTACTGTTACTGTTATTACGCATTCAGGGTTCTGTCTGCATGTATGCCTGGCTGCCCCATCTCGCTGTAGATGGTTGTGAGCCACCGTGTGGTTGCTGAGAATTGAACTCAGAACCTCTGGAAGAACAGCCAGTGCTCTTGACCTCTGAAGCATCTCTCCAGCCCCAGAGCCTTCTTATTCTTTAAACTCGCACTGGGTAACAGTGGACTGCCAGCATCAGGAGGTGGCTTCTACAAGGCGCACATTGAGAGAGTCCCTGCAGAATGACTTGAGTGCCACAAGGAAATGGCTCTGCGGTCAATTCTGTGTTCACACTACAATCCCAACCAGATAACTGTCTCCTGGGTAACACGCAGGGAAACCAAAGCTGACAAGGACCACAGGAACTGCCCAGGTCATACCACTCCAAACCCTCCCTAGCACAGAATGCCTGCCTGCTCCCTCTTCCCCATAAAAGCGTGATTCCCATGAACCGCTCAAAACCTACAAGATTCCAGCTGTCTACACTCCTCCCGGGAGATGGCGCTCTCAGGCTGTGTGACCCCAAGCAAGAAGCTTGCCTACTCTGATATTCGGTTGCGCAGTCCACCGAATGTCTTTGTTTCAAATTGTGGAACAGGAGCAGGAGAATGGTAGCAGAGCGCTGTAAAGAGCCTATTGCATCAAAGTCTCAGACACTGACAGTCTCCGAGCAACAGAGTGTGGTGCAGAACGGAAGCTGTCAGCGCCTACAGAGAGGTGGGTGAGATGGCTCAGGAGGCATAAACAAAGATGACCAAACCCCAGGCAGCCAGTGGTTTGCTTTGCTTTGTGTTTTTGAGACAGGGTCTCTCTGCATAGCTCTGGCTGTCCTAGAATGTAGCCCAGGCTAGGCCTGAACTGATGGCCCTCCTACTGTGGCCTCCCTCTGAGAGCTGAGGTTCTTAGGGGTGAGTCAGTCAGTGGTTAAGACCGCTCCTCTTGCAGAGGATGCAAGTTCTGTTCCCAGCACCCACAACTGGCAGCTCACTACAGCCTGTCACCCCAGGTCCAGGGGACCGATGCCCTCTTTTGGACTTCAAAGACGCGTGCTCACATAGTCACATAATAAAACCCAAAAAGGAAAGAGACTCTTACTTTTCAGGTCAATCATCAAAGCACAGAAGTTTCACGAACACAACTATCCACCAATGGCCTAAAAGCAGAGAACTCAGCAATAAGGGGCACTGCAGAGCTGCAGGGGCTGGGCAGGCAGGGTGGGTGCGGGCTGCTGCATACCCTGTGCGGCACGCACGGCGCTGCAGGCCCCGGCACGTGGCCAGGCCTGGGAGGCCACTCCTCTCACTTCAGGAAAACCAAAGGCCTTGTAGACTCTGGTGCAAATACCAATCACCACAGACAGTGGCAAAGGAAAGAGACACCTGTCCCCAGATGTGCTCATCTCTGCATCCCGCTCTGAGCCCGCCACACATGCGTGTTCAGAGTCACAGCTACAGAAGTCACAAGAAACATCAAGCTAGAGAAATGGGTAAGGGTGATGAGAAGGGAAAAACAAAGGCCTTTGCCTGGGATTATAATGCAACATAATTAGACACCATGTCCAACACTCCACTGTAGACTGCACACAACTGCTGCCTTCTACTCTAGGACGACAGCCTGAGCTCTATTCCCAACTGTGCTCCTGACCCACTGTGCGGCCCTGACCTCCTGAGTTCAGATCCCTTCCCTGCAGATATGGTGACTGAAGCCTGGGTCCCACTGAGGGCAGGTGACAGGGCAGGTGACATCCAGAAGCACCCTGCAGCCAGTATAAACCCTGCTGCTCTGGTCCAGCCTCGGCTCACAGCCCCTCTGCTCAGAGTCACCCCAGCAATCAATATCAAAGCCACCATTGCCACCTCCCTCTGGTGATCTCAACCTTCCTGATACTCTCCTGCCTCTGTCCCTGCAAAGAGAACATTCCCCACGGACATGGCTTCTGACCCGGACATCCATGCCACTTCCATTTCTGGTACGATGGCATCAATGGGAGTGGGGACTATGGACCATTCCCAGCGCGGATGCTGCAGAAGGCCCATGGGTCACATGTGTCTGCAAGTATCCGAGCCACAATCAGAGGTCATTTAGGTCCCCAAAGATGCTGGACCTGAGAGGTGACCATTGTAATTCCAGACTGGCTTCCCCGTTCAAACCGCTCCTGTGTTCCTTGGCCATCTCACCTGATGCTATGACGGTGCCAGCCCACAGAGTGTTCTCGATGCTCAGACTCTCGCTGATTGGAGGGTCACTGTCTTCCTGAAAAGACAAAACACACATGCACTACAGTCATCCCTCACTTCCCATGGGGATGAGGCCCAGGACCCTGGAAGGTGCAGAAGTCTGACAATGTACAGACCCTTCTACAAAATAGCAGATTTGGATTGGATGTGATAGAGGCTTACCCAACACACAGAAGACCCTGGGTTTCATCTTTAGGATCACACAAATACACACAACACACAACACACACACACACACACACACACACACACACACACACACACACACACACAAATGGCAGTTTTGCCTGACAAAGTGGCATGCAGGTTTGTAATCTCAGTGCTTGAGAGGCTGAAGCAGGAGGGTCATGAGTTCAAGACCACCCTGTGCTTCCTGATGAGGTCTTTCCTCAAAAAACAAACGAGAAAAGGCAGGATCATGTGGTTGGGGTTTGATTCCCACACCAGAAAACAGCAGCTTTGTGCAAGGAGCTAACACACATTGGTCACACACTTTTAAGATTTGTTCTTGCCAAGGCTGGCTGTGTGCCTCTCTCTCACACTGAAGACAGAAACATGGATCTCTGTGAGTCTGAGGCCCCTCTGGTCTACACCAAAGTTCCCAGGCCAGCCAGGGCTACACAGTGAGACCCTGTTGCAAGGGGCCGTTCACCTGCTGCTCCTTATGTGAATTTTAATCTCATTTTCTGAAAATAACAAATTTATTTTCTATTATAAAAGATCTGAAAACAACTGAAATTCAAAGCTGGCACACAAAGCTTGATTTCTTTGTGGGTTTTGGTTTGTCTGAACTGACAGGCTGGCCATGGCCTCACAGAAGCCCTCCTGCCTCACCCTCCTGAGGGGAGGGGAGGGTTGTGGAGTGGGGGAGGGTGTCATGGCACAGAGTATCTGCAAGACAAAAGAGGACCCTGGGATTGTGTTGACATCAGAGCTAAAGCAGATGACAACTCGTGCTGCTCTGGAACTCAAGCTCAGAGCTGGGAGAACATTCCATTCCATCTGCCAGCCTCCAGGTGGGGCTTCGTAAGGAACCTCAGGCAGACACAGCAGTGTGCAGCCTTGGGCACCAGAAAGGCTCCACAGGCTTAGGACCTGCCCTGGTCCACTCACCCTGGTGAACGTCCCCAGGAAGTTGTGAATGTCGATGTTGGGCTCTTCTGCATACACGTAAGACCGGATCTGCAGGAGGTCCTGTTCCAGAGGGAAAACACCCCGTTAAAAACAGGAGCCCGAACCAAGATTTCAAAAGCAAAAGTACTGTATTTCCCAAACAGACCCTCCAAATACAGAGCAACAGACGGGAGAATCCTCCCTTAACCAAGTGTAGGTGTTGCCATGCACAAAGGCCGTGGCTCCCTTGTGTAGACACCCGCTGACATCGTCCACCAAGCACAAGTTACACGGCAGAGAACAAAGAGTCAGGGTAGACAGCCCCGGGCTGATTCAGCCCCTACACACCTGACTTCTCATCTCAATGGCAACAGTTGCTCCCACTTAACAAAAAGACACTAAGTATCTCCTGTGTGGGGCTCTGGGAAGGGCGGAAAAGGAAATCAGGAGAGCCTCGAGTCCCTTAGGATGGCAACAACAGACAGGCAGAAGAGTGGGGCAAGGATGCAGACTGGAACCCAGTGAGTATGAACAACAGTGCAGCTGGTGTGCCGAACAGCTCGGAGCTTCCTCAGGAATCCCACAGAAAATTACCACAGGCTTCCGGAACTCCATTTCTGGGCTTACGACGCAAAGAATCAAAGGCAGGCACTCAAAGAAACGCATGTTCACCCCTGTGCATTACTCAGGAAGCCTAAGAGGAATAAGCATCCCAGATGTCCATCACACAGGAGCCCATCACAGAGGAGTGGATGAAGAAAACTATACATTCTCTCTGTAGAACGTTACTCCACTCCAAAACCGGAAGCAATCCTGC